>JAJEJO010002251.1:79045-150092 GCA_020662805.1 Glaucomys volans | reverse complement strand
GGGAAGTTCTCCACCATTCACTGCAAATGTGGGTGATGGTGTAAAATACTTGTAACAGAGTTGATGATGATGATGAGAAGGAAGATGGTGATGGTGATGTAAACATAATTGAGCTGTGGTGCCAGAGCATTAGGTGTTCCATTTACATCGTGAATACTGCTACTGGGGGAGGGAAAAGCATCAGTCTTGATTCCTGTGTATATGTGAAGTAGTAAATGTTCCTGAAAGGTGTCACAAAAATTTCTCTGGACATCAACACTTTATAGACGAGCTACAGTTTATTCTTCAAGATCCATTTTCTTATCAAAACCAAGGTCCTGATTCAGCTTTTCATGCCAAAACTCGGTTAAAGGAACTACACAGCCTGCCTCCCTACACAGCACAAATGCTGCCTCTCTGTGCTGTGCTTCACAGGTACAGCTCACACAGAGGTAGGCAGCACTTCTGTCCACATTATTGCAGGTGACAGAGGCTTTGGGTGTCACCTACAGTGAAAAATTTGTTCCTGGTCTTCTATATCTCTAGATGGCAATAGACGTACTGCTAGGTCAGAGGCTACAGCTGCCCAGGAGAGACAAAGAGGGAGGCCAGCATGGGGGATCAGGACAGGTGATCAAGGGTCAGGCATTGAACTGGGTGTCAGGACACTCCGTCTTATGCCCTGGGCTACTGTGGCCACGGTCTTAGGATCAGACTCTTTGTGTCTCTCCTGGACATTTAAAGAAACTCAGGACACAGTGCAAGCCTAACCTAAAAAAATTAGAGGAAGGAGTTAGCCCTAGCTATCAGCCTGAGTAGACCTTGTAGGGCTAAAAATCACTCAGGAGACCAAGCTGAGGTCCAGATACCCTAGAAGGAAGCTCAGTGTGAGAATGTGTGCCTTCCAGGACCTGTGCTCTTTCTCTAGTATGACTGCATGGGGTCCCTGCTCCCTCCTAGAGCACTGTTCATAAGTTCTCCCAGGTATTACCCCTCCATCCTAGGAACTTGCAGAGATGACTTCCAACTCATCCCTGGCTTCTGCTCCCATGTCCAGTCATATCATCTCTGAATTCCAAGTCCTGGGTCAACTTGACATCATTTCTGTCTTTTTCTGAACTTTGTGTGCTGTGAAGTGGGGAAGTTATACTACCCTTTATGTGAAAAAATTACAGATACTGATAAAAAGAACAACAAAAAATCTTAATAATGAAAAGAGACATCCTAGGTGTCACTAAATGGCAACTTTATTTTAGCCCTGTCCTTTCACTGAATAATGGATTCAGCATACTATGTATTTTGTGAAATGGGCCTGGACTCCTAGGAGAGACTAGAAAGATGTGGAGATGTCCTCCACCATGAACTAGTATTTCATCACACAATTGTCACAAATTGTGTGCAAACTTTCTTTTTTCAAAAGAGTGGGACGTGAACATTATAAGATCTTTAAAATTGTGCTGGAATTAATTAAAAACATTTATTATTATATTGTCCTTAATGTAAAATTATGATGCACAGAGTACTCATGAGTGTACATTAATGGGTGGTGAACATTTTGTGGTAAATGCAAAGTTAATGTGTGTTATGATGTAAAATAATTGTAATAGAAGTGATGATGATGATGAGGAGGAGGAGGAGGAGGGGCAGGAGAAAGAAGTAGACGAGGAGGAGCAGGACAGGAATGTAATTGGCATAACCAAACAAATGATCTGTGGAGCCAAAGATATCCAGTGTTCCAGTAGCACGCTGTGCTGGGAGGAGGATTAGCATTGGTTTTGATTTCTATTTGTATGCATCCTACGAAATCTTCCCTTAGGACTGTCACATAGGTTTCTCTGAAACATGACCCTTCATAATAGGGATGTGGATTATTCTGCACTTTCCACTCTTCTTTCAAAACACATGGACCAGAGATATACTTTATATTTAAACACCCAATTATATAATCTGCACATGGCCCAACTCATAGAACCCTGCAGAGACCACATCTCTGCACTGTGCTGAGAAGGACAGGTTAGGTGGGGCTGCCAAAGACTGAGGCTGTACTCCCTACCCATACCCTCTCAGGTGACAGGTATTTAAGGGTCACCTGGAAGAGAAAACTCCTGCTCTGAAGCTCCTACAGTGGAAGGGTACGGCAGAACTTCTTCAAGGAGCAGTCAGAACAGAAGCTCCAGATGTCCAGGGGAGCTAAAGAGGGAGGCCGACCTTGAGGTCAAAAGGTATCCAAGGAACTGTCCTCAGATTATAAATTGGAAGAGTTCATCCTATGGCATTTTGCTGTAGTGACCAAAGGTTCTGAGGTTTAGACTTACACTGTGTCCAACCAGAATCACAGCAGAGCCTGCTCATAGGAGGAAATGCACTGGAGAAAACAGTACCATGTATCAGGCTGAACAGAGGCTGCAGGGCTACATCTTGCTATGGAGACTGTATGATGTCCATGTGTTCTACCAGCAAGCTCATTGTGAGAGGATGGACATCGCAGGACCTGGATTCCTCATTTGCTTTCACCTGGCTGGCTCTCCTACTCACTTGCAGGGCACAACCCCTTTCTGTCCAGCAGTGGTCCTAGGACTGATCAGTTTTCATAAGCATTTGTCAGACACCTGGCCTTCCACACTTGCCTCTTCTCCACCTCCAAGTACATCAGCTCTCAAGGTGAAACCTCCTCTGGTCTGGTATAATCTAAAGGTTTGGGGAGAGTCAGGAATTTTTCCCTAGAAAGATCATTTTACCTTCCTCAGGACATATACTCTGCTGGGGTTATAGCTCTGACTATGGGACAATTCTTGGTTCAGTGAGAAGATTCTCTTTACAGGCAGAACCTCTGATCACCCACTTTTAAGATGTCAGCTCTGTGTACCTGGGGCCATGATGAAATCCAGAGACCACAGGTCCAAGGTGCACTTCTCAGGCAGATCTGGTATCAAAACTTTAGATCATGAAACATGAAACACTAATAAAAATTTTAAAAATGTATGAGTGTACCCTTTTCTCCACATCCTCGCCAACACCTGTTGTTGCCTGTATTCTTAATAAAAGACATTCTAATTGGGGTAAGATGAAATCTTAAGGTGGTTTTGATTTGCATTTCCTTATAACAAGGGATGTTGAACATTTTTTCATAAATCTGTTGATTGCTTGTAGGTCTTCCTCTGTAAAGTGTCTGTTCATTTCCTTGGCCCATTTATTGATTGGGTTATTAGTGCTCTTGGTGTAAAGATTTTTGAGTACTTTGTAGATTCTGGAGATTAGTGCTCTATCTGAAGTGTGTGTAGCAAAGATTTTCTTCCACTCTGAAGGCTCTCTCTTCACATTGCTGATTGTTTCCTTTGCTGAGAAAAAGCTTTTTAGTTTGACTCTATCCCAATCATTGATTCATGCTTTTATTTCTTGCGCTTTGGGAGTCATGTTAAGGAAATCTGGTCCTAGGTCAACGTGATGACCCAAAGGACTTAAAATCAGATTACTACAGTGATGCAGCCACATCAATGTTCATAGCTGCTCAATTCACAATAGCTAGATTATGGAACCAACCTAGATGCCCTTCAATAGATGAATGGCTAAAGAAACTGTGGTATATATACACAATGGAATATCACTCAGCCATAAAGAAGAATAAAATTATGGCATTTGTAGGTAAATGGATGATGTTGGAGACTGTTATGCTAAGTGAGATCAGCCAATTGCAAAAATCCAAAGGCTGAATGGTCTCTCTGATAAACGAATGATGATGCATAATGCGGGGGTGGGGAGGGTGGCAAGAATGGAGGAAGGATAGATAGCAAAGAGGGAAGGGAGGGGTGGGGTCGGGGGTGGGAGGGGTAAGAATATTAACAGAATGTGTGACAGACATCATTGCCCTGTGTACATGTATGAATGCACAGAAGGTGTGACTCTACTTTGTGTACAACCAGAGAAAAAATAGCTGTACTCCATTTGTGCTCAATGAATCAATAAGCAAATAAAAAAAATTTTAAAAATGAAAATTTTGCTATTCTAATTCTTAGTGTATTCCCAAATGAGTAATGTCATAGAAGGGAGAAAGTTCCTGATGTGAAACAAGATAAGAAGCTGTGATGAATCAAATAAATAGGTGCTTATCTACCAAGCAAAATATCACATGTGAAAAGATTTCCCAAAGAGGCTTATATTTCACCATCAAATACAAATGAAACAGCAAGAGTGGGACAGAAGTACAGCTGAAGTATATGAAAAGAGGAGGAGGAAGGTGATTGTCCATGATTCACCTTCAGCTGAATAGGGTGTTATCAATGGTCTCTCATCAGGCTCCATCTCAGCCCATGGCCAGGCTTCTGGAAGGTGAGCAACTCTGCTGAGATGGGCCCAGGAAACATCAAAACCCAGGAGGTCTGGGAAAGGGGTCATAGTATCAATTCTGGGAAGGAGATTCTGGCCTGCAACCTTGGAGTTCAAGGCTGATTTTCTGCCCATAGAAGCATCTGGAGGAATGTGGGGCTCTACTTCTTCTCCTCAGGTTTGTTTTTCTTACCCCACAGCTAATAAGAATGTTCCCCATGTGCCCTCAATGAAGAGCCCAAGGGGAGGAGCAAATTAATATGGCCACCAAATACTCAGTGTCTCAAAGGACCTGAGAGGGAATCAAAGAGGCCTGGGGGAGCCCAGATGTGCTGTTGGTCTCAGATGACAGATATTTGCACATTTCCACCATGGCTTGGATCCCTCTCCTGATCAAATTCATCTCTGTCTGCAAAGGTGAACTGCTAGCCTATCCCTAGGCTCAACATCCACATGACCCTGAGTTGGGTCCACTCCAAACTGTAAGCTCAGCTGAACATAGTCCTTGGGTCTATCCCTCCTCATGGGTCCTTTATCCTCAGTTCCCCCTCTCCTCTCCTCTCTTGCAGACACCACCAGCTCCTATGGACTGACAAATTCATCTTCAGAGTCACTGTCTTCAGGTCAGAGTGCCACAACCACCTACTCAGAGATAAATGCTCTGATGCCCATGCTCACTGGTATCAGCAATAGCAAGTTAAGTACCCTTTACTGGTGATTCATGAGGAGAGCAACTGTCCTTCAGCAGTCCCTGACTGATTGTCTTGCTTCAGCTCAGGGAACATAGCCACACTAACCATCATCAGGGTCTAGGGTGGAGATGAGTCAGATTTAAATGTGGGTCAGCAATTCAGAGCACACAGTGACTCAGCAGATGGAGAAGTGAGACACAAATCCTTTTTTTATTTTGCATTCATATAGCACCTGGGAAAATACAAGATTGAGTTGTAAGCTGGTGTTGCCCAGATGGCCCAGGTCTTGGGTCCTAGGATGACTTTTCCTTCCAGTCCTCCAGGTAGGCTCTGCAGAGGGAGTATGAGGAGTGGATTTACAGGTTATACCACCATGCTGTCCTGGTGTTATTTTATTTTGTTTTTTGTTTTTGATTTTTGAGTTAGGTGTATATAGGAGATATAGGACCTGAATGGAAGGATAGATTGAAGGTGCATCTCACCTTTGTTCTTGATCTCTGAATTTACATTTAGTGTAGACTGGGACACTTTAGATTCATATATCTTGCTTTAGTCCCTGGAGTGCCCAGATCTTGAGAAGCTCCCAAAGTCCCACCCTTATAAGAAGCTTGGGATTTGAACAGAGTAAACCAGTGTAGTGAGTCCTGTGGAATTGCCCCATGTACCCTCTTCAAGGCTGATTTATCCATTTCCACACTGAGGGTGTTTAGGCCTTATGTTTGCCTGAAGACAATGTACCTGGTTCTGTCTCTGTGGGAATCTAAATTCACCTAACTACAAGCATCATAGTTCCAACTGCCCTTTTAGCCACCAGTTGACCACTGTATACATTCCAAATCCCATAGGATAGTCATTCATACAGTCAGCCAAGTGTTCCATGCCGTACCTGGACAATTTCTGAATTGATATTGTGCTTGTTAATAGTTCCTGGAAATGTCTTAGTAATGGTGAATCTCACACAGGCAAATTTTTTCACCAAGGGTAACCAGAAACAGAATAAAGGAAATTCTGAAAACTATTTCAAAATAAAAAGCACATAGAATACCGACAAGTAATTTTCTTTTTCTACTATTTCTTTTTTTAAAATTTTATTTAATGTTGATTCATTGAACAAAAATGGAGTACAGCTATTGTTTCTCTGGTTGTACACAAAGTTGAGTCACACCATCTGTGCATTCATACATGTACACAGGGCAATGATGTCTGTCTCATTCGGTTATTGTTCTTATTCCCCCACACCAACCCCTCCCATCCCTCTATGCTATCTATCCTTCCTCCATTCTTGCCACCCTTCCACTCTGCATTATGCATCATCATTTACTTATCAGAGAGCTCATTCGGCCTTTGGATTTTGGGGATTGACTAATCTCACTTAGCATAACAGTCTCCAACATCATCCATTTACCTGCAAATGCCTTAATTTTATTCTTCTTTATGGCTGAGTGATATTCCATTGTGGATATATGCCACAGTTTCTTTATCCATTCACCTATTGAAGGACATCTAGGTTGGTTCCACAATCTAGCTATTGTGAACTGAGCAACTATGAACATTGATGTGGCTGCATCACTGTAGTAATCTGATTTTAAGTCCTTTGGGTATAGGTCAAGAAGTGAGATAGCTGGGTCAAAGGATAAAATAGGTCCAAATCTTCATCATGGTGGCCTAGGACCAGATTTCCTTAACATGACTCCCAAAGCACAAGAAATAAAAGCAGTAATCAATGATTGGGATAGAGTCAAACTGAAAAGCTTTTTCTCAGCAAAAGAAACAATCAGCAATGTGAAGAGAGAGTCTTCAGAGTGGGAGAACATCTTTGCCACACACACTTCAGATAGAGTACTAATCTCCAGAATCTAAAAGTACTCAAAAATCTTTACACCAAGAATGCCAATAACCCAATCAATAAATGGGCCAAGGAAATGAACAGACTCTTTACAGAAGAAGATACACAAGCAATCAACAGATATATGAAAAAATGTTCAACATCCCTAGTTACAAGAGAAATGCAAATCAAAACCACCTTAAGATTTCATCTTACCCCAATTAGAATGTCTTTTATTAAGAATACAGGCAACAACAGTTGTTGGTGAGGATGTGGGGAAAAGGGTACCTCATGCATTGCTGGTGGGAGTGCAAGTTGGTGCAACCACTCTGGAAATCCATGTGGAGATTCCTTAGAAAACTTGGAATGGACCCCACTAGTAATTTCAACTCACACAATTTATATTCCAAAAAATCTCCAAAGAAAGATGATATCAAGATCCATGTTTCAATGAAACTACCCTTGTTAAAACCATAAACATGCTCAACTTTTCACCCTAACTTTATGCAAAATCTTTTCTGACCACTGAGTAACATAATTCTTCTCAAATATGATCCACATTCCATTTTCAAGCACTTTATCTCAAAGACACAGAAATAAAGTGAATTACTGTTAGGATGTCTTATGTTAGAATATAAGAGGAAGAAAGTGAATGGGAAGTAAGAATGTTCAACTAAACTCTGTCTACATGTTCATTTTAAATACTTCTGTCTCCTTGTGACTAGTTCCAGGAAATAGCTGATACTCATTATGACTCTTCCTGATGTATTCCACATCACCTGGAACTTCAGGAAACACTCCCTACCCGGGTGGGAGGACCCACATTCATTCCTAAAGTCTTTGGTCCCTGATCAGCCCTGCCTTAATGGGGTTATTGTGACTTTTTGTCTTTAATCAAGAACCATCAGAGAATTAGATGGCTGCCTGCATTTGATATATATTCCTCATGCTATGACTTTTATATTTCCACCAAAACTGAGGTTGAAATTCAGCACCCAATGTGAGATAATTAGAGGATAGAAATATAACATGACTATGAATTTAGAGGTGGAATCTTTGAAAGTTAATAAAGTTAAATGAAGGAATACGGGAGAACCTTAATCCAACGGGACTATAGTTTTCAAAGAGGAAGAGAAACCTAAGAAAGGATTTCTGTCTTGCCACATGATGCCCTCAGCCAACTCAGGTTTCTGCAGCATGCTTGGCAGCAGAAAGGCCCTCTCCAGAGATCAAATATATGGTGATGCCATCTTCTTGGATGTAGAGAACCACGAGCTAAATAAACCTTCTTTCCTCCTAATTAACCAGTCTGCAATCAGTGGTAGTAACATTAAAAGGAATAAAATAGAAAATTGGAACTGGGCAATAACGCCTTTATCAATAACTGATGCATGAACATTTAGAAACAGAGACTGGAAGACCTTAGAGGAAAAGGCCAGAAAACAGTTCAAAATGCTGAAAATGGAATGTTATGGGTGACATGGTGAACACCCAGAAGACAAAAAAGTAGGAAATGTAGTAAATTTTTAGAGACTGACTCTGAGGCAATGACCAGAATGCTGATAAATTTGTGGATGGATGATATAATGATGATGAGGACTTGAATGGAAAGGAGCAATAATTTTTCAAAAACTGGAGCCAAGTTGATCCTTATTGTGAAGGAGCAAAGAATCAAGCTGAACTGTGCCTATGCCTTAGGGCTTGATGGAAAGCCAAAATGAAGAATGAGGATAAGGGGTAGAAGAAATTTCTGGACAGAAAAATAATTGAGGTTGTTGCCTGGGCACTTTTAACCAATTACAATAATATAAGAGAGTAATGGAATTATTTGAAGGTGGAATTTATTAGTGAAAAAGAAACAGAATGTAAAAGATATACAAAAGTCACAGCCAGGTTCTGAGGAACAATAATACTTCTTTAGGAGAAAATTCCAAGCATGTTGCAAAGGTACCACTAGCTAAGCACATTAGCAGAAATAAAAGGTAGACAAATGCCAAACTTCAAGATAATGGGGAAGGAGGCCCTTCAAACAGGGAACAAATGGCTAAGAATGTAGAATGAATCTGGGAAACCAGCACAATGTGATCTCCATGGGATTTTGTCCAGGACTGCCTTAGCACTCTGCTCTCTGCACGACAGTACACTGCTCAGCTGCCTCACAGGGGTTCAAATCAGTCCAGTCTTGGCTCCTGATGCCAATCCAGAGAGCACAGATGTAAGCCTTGGCAGTGTCAACTTCTGTGTGTTACTAATAATGCAGGCCAGCAGGATGTTCTGCCCCTGGGAGCATGGATGCATTCACAAGACTTCAAAGGTTATATTGATCTGCATGGGAACCCAAAGAGAAATCAGCCAGAGGGACAAGGCCTAACAGAATCCCCAGAGTGATAATGCCTGCTGGAGCTAAAGGGGGAGAGTACATTTAAGATTCCAGAAGTGAAGAGCCATTGGCAATGTACTCACCTAGAAATGCTGCAGGTCCTGGACTTAAACCAAGGAGAGCAACCATATGGACAGAGCTCAGTAAATTCATGGGGGCTGGGCTGGCTGAAGCCTTGGGGTACAACTCTCACCCTAATGTACAGAGAATGACAGACCTGTGCGGAGTTTTAAATTTAATCTCTTCCATATTGGCTTGCAGACATCCTTTGATCCAGTTTTGTTTTCTACTTGCCTATTCCTTCTTTTTGAAATAGGAATGTCTGTTTTGTGCATGTTGCACCATTGTAGGAAGTAGAAAATGCTATAATATTATAGACTCATGGCTGAAGGTATATACCTTGAGTTTCAAACAAGACAGTATTTTTGATGTATTACTAGAATGAGTTAAGAGCTGAGGCTATTGGGATGGAATGAATGCATATTTTTTATGTGAAAAGAACACGATGTTTTGCAGACCAGGTGTTTAAGGTACACAAAGTAACTCAGGTTGAATTTTACCCCAATTTTCAGATATTAAGGAGATGGAAACATATGTGCCTATGATATTTGGAAGTGGGAGTTATGGAGAAAAATTAAGTTCAAATGAGATGGTAATGGTGGAGCACTTTTCCAAAAAGACTATGGCTTTTCAAGACCAGCAGGAGAAACCTAGCAAGGATATGTTGTCTCTATCACAGTGTAAGGCCTTGAGCCATCCTAAGACTCGGTTGAGAGTCCCCAACTGCAAGAAGGGTCTCATCAGAGCTTGCCAGAAATGACCATGAACTTCCTAGACTTCTAATCTGTTACAGGCTACTAGATAATGTAAATGTCTCTCCACCCACAGGCTTAAGTATGAACTCCGGTAGAGGCATGGGATATGGTCCACCTGCCCAGTATGTCACTGAGCCTCAGATCTCCTCAGATCAGCCTAGATACAAAAAACACCTCACACAGTGATCACTACTGGATCTGTCTGACATGATGATTGCTGATTCATACAGTTTTGGATGTGTGATCCCTTGTAGTCCCATGTGGTCCTGCCTCTGCTAGGACTTGGTATTTCAGGAACTGTTTTTCAAAACATGCATAATTCCTATTATAGATGACATGGAATTGTTCCAGAACTCCACGTTCAACACTTGGATTCTCCTAGAAGGGACTGACATTTAAAGTGTTCTATTATGCTGAGTATGTTCTTTGGGGACACTTATTGTAGTGCATTCTTCCTGAGAAAATTTCCTCATGTCTAGAATTAGGGACAGAAACGGGTGTTAGAATAGCTGCCCTTGAATTTTCTTCATTAATTCTGAGGGTTTAGCATCAACAGGACATGCCACCTATCTACTACATCAAACGATGCTGAACCATCCTCATATTTCTGATTTTTCAAATCAGAACTGAGGACAGTCATCTGGAATTTTTCTTTACAATTGTACCCACTTTTCTTCTGATGCTTATGCGTATTCACATGACCAGCTATAACAGAGTACTATTATCACTATTTCTATCAACAGTTCATTCTATAAGCACCTGTTACCATCTACACTGGGCATAGAGCCCCTCAGTGTTGCAGGTGTCCTTCCACCTCCATGTGCTTCTCATTTGCTGAAATAAATCACCTCTGGGTCCTTCTGAGGACAGAGTCATCTTTAAGGACACAGTCTGGAGTGGAAATGTTGCCCATATGAAATCAGAATGTGAAAGTGGAACTCCCAGGCTGAGGCTGGATCTTCAGGACCAGATCTCTCCTCTCTGTGTCCCTGGGGCTGAGCCCTGCTCTGGAAACCACAGAGCTCCTCCAGGAATGGACCTGGATTCTAGCTGATTTACATAACAGACAGAGATCCCCAGTAAAGGGATGAGGTAGTCTTAGGAAGAACCAGGTCAGTCTGAGCCCCAGGAAGCAACCTCAGGGAGGACTCCACTATGGCCTGGATACCCTTGCCTTAGACTACCTCACTCACTGCACAGGTGTCGCCCCAGGTTCCTGCACACCCAGCTACCCGCTGAGGTGTCTGTCATCAGCCTATTTCTGATTCTGAACTCTATGGGCCATGCCTGTGGTGGGCAGGATGCTTAGTATCCTGATGCAGGAGAGGGAGCTAAATGACTGAAGTATTCACATTGTGATCACTGGCTTGTGTAAGCCTGAGGGGCTGCTACTGTCAGGAAGATGAACAGGCTTTCTCATGAGTTCTGAGGCTCCATTCTCCTACCAGACTCATGGGCCACTTGAACTAAGATTGAAGTGACCTTCAATCAGTATCACTGAACTCCAGGTAGAGAGCCAGAATGATATGGTCTGGAGATAAATTAGGGAACAAATATGCACATTGTCACCAACATAAACCAGGCAGGCCCATGTGTTGCCCATCTATGATGAAAGCAAATGGCCCACACAACTTTCACCAGTTCTTTGGCTTCAATTTATTAAAAATGGCCACTCTTACCATCATTTGCCAAGGCTGGGGACAAGACCACCTATTTCTGTGCCATTGTGCTTGGCATTGAATGAAACTCATGCTGGCTTACAATGACACAGACAAATGTGCACATGGGACAGGCCTTTACACACTCCAGCCTGAGTCTTACTCATTCTTTGAACAATGACCATGACTTTGATCTCCACCCATACAGCTGGTTTCTCACTATGCTCAAGTAACAGGAGAGTGTAGATGTCTATTGGAAATGTGGTATTCCCTAATAATTAGTTGGATCTTAAATCCCAAGTTTTGTCATTTCCTTAAAAAGCCTTGCAGAATCTAGTTCACATATTCCAGCATCGAGAATGACTTCAGAGAGCCTGGTTAGACAAACTCTCTTTTCTCCATTTCTACATGGAGTGTGTCAGAAGTGGCACTTGTTTTCTGACCTTCCTCTAATAATTTGGTATTGAGAGAAGCCAAACAATTTTGAGCTCAGAACTATGGAGTACTCAGGATGGAAGGGTTGATATGCCCAGAAAAGCTCTTCGTGTTTGATAACAAGGTAAAAGAATAGCCCACGACATTAAGCAATGCACAATTGACTCTCAGGTATGATCAAGGACAAAATATCCCTCATTCCCACAACCAAGGAGATATGCTCATGAAGTCCCAAACCAGACCATAATTAGACCCTGTGCAGCACCAAATATACAAGTGTTTGTCATGGAAGAATAAATTATGGATTGGATTGTTACTTTTGTGCAAATACTCATCCTTGAAAGAGATATTAGAAGCCAAAACAGGTGTATGATCATGGGATTGGCAAAGCCATATTCATATTTGTCCTCTATACTAAAATGTCTTCTGAAATCCCCAATAATATAACATCCAGACTGGATTCCTCATACAACCTAAGACACAGGATTTTAGAATGTTTACCCTCAGGTCATTCAGATCATGTAGATATGCCATTACACACATTCTGTGACCTGCATGGTCATTAATTCAGATACCAGTGAGGGGCAATGGGGGCTTAAGAAAGAAATACAAATATTAAGAGAGAAACTTCATTCAGGTGGGAAACTGATCTCTGCTTGAGAGAACATTGACCGAGAGCTGGCTCTGCACACTTATTATATAGGGTCTCAAGATCAGGAAGTTAAAGACCATAGAGGCATAGTGTTCTTTGTGCACTAGAAAGTTGCAGGACTAGAAATATTCTTGCAGCTAATCCACAATTGAAATGTGAGGAGCTACCAGTGATACCCAGGGAGAACATTGTCCAAAGTTTCTATTAAGCAGGCAGGCTTGGAGGATAGAGCACTGGTGAAACATTGTGGTCACCTTGCTATGCTCAGAATCCTGAGAGCTGGTGTCTGAGATCAAGGCCGAACTCAACAGCTTCCATGTTTTGCACAGAGTCTTTGTGGGCATGGCATCACCATAGCAACTGAGCAATCTTGATCCATACTTTTGGCACAGGAAGCTTCCGGTATTTGCAGGCACACCACAGCCATGAGACAATCAAAGACTCTGATCCAGATCACCTCATTCCATACAGACATTTCTAAAAAGGAAAATAAAAAGCTTTTTTATACAGCTTAGAGACTTGATTATGAACTGACATCTAATTTGTGGAAGTGCTGGACCACACAGGAAAAATCAAACTAGATATCATTTACTGCACCAACTAACACTGAAAATAAGATTTACCTTTTATGCTTATAGACTGTGAGCTTTCAATAGATGATATAGTGTATCCAAATACATAAGGACTAATAAGTCATAATTTCAGGGAATGTCTGGGTCAAATATCCATGAAATGACTGCTGTAATTGCCTCTAATTTGGATATTTGGTCTTTGGGAAAGTTACAGGGAGCTGGATACTCTTGCAATAGTCTGTTCAGGCCTGAGTGAGAGGTAGTGGCATCCCCTACAAGCAGATGGATAAAATACAGGAAGAAACTTTGTGCTTCAAGGACCCAAATATTTGACTGAGGATATTCCCACACCCTTGCCAAGCCCAGGATCATACTTGTACATCCAGGGAAGGCAATTAAAGGGAGGCAAGAAGGTTCTATTCTTCTCACCTCCTCCCTGAGTGACCTAGTGATAGTCACTCCTTTTCTCATTCCCATTCCTTTTCTTTGCCATGAAGTACACTCCCCATGTTCTGTGCTTCCAGGTCAGGGAGTACATGGCTTGTCAAGGAAAACATTGTTTTGTTACTCATTAAACATTAGAACACACTCAACACCTGTCACAGGACAGGAGGCACAGGTGGTAGCCTAAGTCCCCACCTGATAGGTAAAGGGTAGAGGAGGCAACAACCCTCTGGGCATATCAATTCCCAGTTAAACAGGGCAGTGACTGGAGGAACTCATTGTGCCTCATCTCCTCCTGTATTTCAGGTTTATAATGTGCTTCACAGACACCATCAAACCGAGTTAATCACCTGAAAATTTCCTCATCAACTTCTTTGGGCATTTGCCCTTCCATCCAAACCTTCCTTAGGAGATACAGATTACAATCCTGCTCTCCTCACCTTGTCACTTTCTTCTCTCATCACACACCCAGACTCTTCCCCCACTTCATGGACACTGCTGTCCCCACAATTGTGCTGTAATTTCTTTCTTACCAGTTCTGATGCCAGTCCCAGCAACACATCTGCAGGTAGAGACCCAGTCTCAGATTATATCTCAGCCTGCGTGTCACTCTCTCTAATAACTGTATTAATTATCTGCATATTGTTATTCCTACATGGTTCTTTCACTAATATTGTTTTGGTTAATTGATTTACTTGTGCTTATTTTTCCCTTATGGCCTGTGGGGAATTTTTAAATGCAAGAAAAATACATGCATGAAAAATGACTCATGAGCACATGGAGCTTCTTTTGCAAAACCATTTTTCTCTTTCACAAAACAAATCTGAGGCATAATCTTTGCTGGTTTCCAGTATCCACCAATTCATTGTGATACCTAGAGCCTTTTTCAACTTCTGTTCCACCATCTTTACCGTATTAGCATTACATTTTTTTTCTTTTTAACTTAAGACCCCAGGGTGACTCTTGCAGCTCCAGCAATCACACCTATATTCAAGAGGAAAAGTGACACAAGATCCAATGGATTTCTATTCCTCACAAATACAGAATTGCCTTAGTAAGGTACTCTGATCAATTGAGTGTTCCATGCCATAGTCAGGCATTGCACCACATGGTCAATCCTAGCTGATTGGGACTTGGTTTTGAAGATAGAGAAGGGGAAAAACTCAGGCTCTGGTAGGTAGGACAGTTTATCAGACTGCAAACTAGGTATGTCCAAAGCACAGACCAACCAGAAGATGGAAGCTCAAAGAGCAGCATGTTGCTGCGAAATTTTCAGGATGGAGCATGGTGGAGGCCAGAGTGGAACTGAATAAGCATTGGTGGTAAATGATCTCCCACCTCTGTCTATGGTTCTGGAGCCACAACACACCCATGTTGACCCTGTACCTGCAGCTGACCCCAGAAAGTGCCAGTTCCTGAGGTTGGTGTCACCAAGCACCAGGCCATAGAACCACATCCATTCCCACTCACCACACTAGAGAAATATGCAGAGATAACTTGGGTGGTCTCTAACTCTTCTTTCTAAATGAACCTATTCATAGTTTCCTGTGTAATCTGAGCCTCTCTTTCCTGATCCTGAGCTTGGTCACTTCCATAGAAAGAAGATGAATTTCTTCCTCTGGCCAAAGATGAGGAAATCCTGGACCTGACAGGCAGGTTCTGAATCTGCATCTGGACCAAGCATGCCCTGAACTTGCAGTACCCAGTATGGAGTGGCCAGCAGAGGGCAGTTAAGAACCATCTGACAAAGCCCCCTCGGCGTGGGCTGAGTCTGGGTTTCAGGACTCTAACATGAAAGAAGATTCCTAGCCACAACCTGATCTTTGGGAAAAAGGTGTCATTTTGCTTCAACATCATCTTTGAAACAAGTACAAATTGATGTTCTGCCATGTTCACCACTATTCCCCTCAATGCTTGACATGGTTCCACTGGGAATAATGAAGATTCTTGCACAATCTAGTCTTCTGGGAAATGTGGACATGGCATGCTCCTTCCTGTTTTTGTGTTATTTCTTATGGTTAATGGTGTAATATTTGGGTGTCTGCATTTACAAATTTCCAAGGAAAATTAAACATTATATGAATTATATCATAAAAAAACCTGTTTTCCCCTTAACTAGTTTCACATGTAATAAGACTTTAAGTAATAAGGAATCCTATAAAAAAAAATCTAGCAAGAGTTACTGTTTACCCCTAGGGAAACACTTACCACTCCTAATTGGCCTTAAGTAGCTCAGTTAATTGATGATCTAGAGAAAGCTCAGAAAGAAACTTCCTATTGTTCCTGCTGTTCCCACGGTACAAAGCCAGCCTTTATACTTCCTATTTTTCCTGCTGTTCCCATGGTACAAGGGGTTTTTCAAGGCATACATGTGCCTGTGTGTGGTTAAACTGTCTGACACCTATTTATTATTAACCTAGTAATTAATCACATAGTGTAAGCTTACATATTGTTCATAGAAATGGCCTCTGTGCATGATGTTTCCAGTAATATAGAAAGTAGAACTAGTTAAAGATTATATAGAAGAATACTTAAGAATTTTATGAGAGCTGATAATATTTAATCTACTAATATGTCTTGCCTACTGTCTTATAACATGTCAATTTCCTTTTGTGTAACCTCAAGACATTGTACTCAAGCTAGAAGTTAACATATAAAATGGTGTGTGGAAAAAATAAAATTAGAACTTAGCATCAAATCTCTGAGTCTGTGTTGCTTTGTTTTCCACCTTGCCAAAGCCATTCCTCTCACCAGAGGACCCTGTGACCCCTGCTAGGACTAGACCCCAGCAATGGTCTCCATTTTTCTCATATCTAGCTATTATAGAATTTTCCTATTTGCTAGATATTTGCACAGGAAATCTTCCTGCTTTTCCTGAAACTTCCTTTCCAAATCCAGCTCACCTCATTGAGCTAAACCCTGGACCTCTCATACATTTCCCAAATTCCAGCCCTCATCATGGCAGGGAGATTTCACATGCAGGAGGGTTAGTGACCATGGCATGGAACCTGGAGGAAACACTGAATTTTTCTCCTTCATTGTCTGTGTCTCCCAGATCTGACCTTTATAGAATGTCCCTATTGATGTGACATTGTCTAGGATTCCACAGATCACTGTTCATGCAGAAAATCTGTAAACTGTCAGTTAGAATTGAAGCATAGATGTAAAACCTATCACATGCTGGAGATGTGAGGCAGAGCATCTAAGATCTACATGAGGCATTCACACCAGGGGCAGAGAGATATAGCACCTCATTAGATCTTTTAGAAACCAGGTACACTTATGGAGGAATTTGACTGACCCACACAGGAACTGTATCTGGAACAGGATCTCATAGTTGGCAAACCTCCTATTGTCAACCATGAACTTGGTTCAGATTACAAGGACAGACTGATCTTTATATAGCCAGGCCAGCCCATATTTAAGGCTAGAAAACAGCCTAGGATGGAGATGTTACCCAAAAACTGAGACTAGCAAGTAAAGGAGCCTTCTGTGGGCTGAGGATATTTTTTTTCAGGGCTACCCATCCCCTTTTCATGTCCCTGGGCATGAGTCCTGCTCTGGACACCATATAGCTTCCTCTAGTAGCAGCCCTGACCTGGATGATTTGCATAATAAGTGGCTCTCCCCAACGAAGGAATAAGAGATGCCTGAGTGAACCCAACCCAGACTAGGACTTGAGAAGCAGCCACAGCTACAAACCATGATCTGGACGGCCCTTCTCCTCAGCCTCCTGGCTCATTGCACAGGTGCTGTGTGAATACACATCCCAGCCCAGGGCTCCAGTATACAGAACCTGGCCTTAATTCTGAGCTCAGAAGGGCTTTATCTGTGGTGGCCATGATGTTCCAGATAAGACTTTTGGGCTAAAATTCCCAAACTGTGCTCTCTGACTCCATGAACCTTAGGAGGGAAAGGGTTGGGTTTTCTCCTGTATTCAAATTTCCATTCCCCAGTCAGCCTCATGGGTCGCTATGTCTGCCAAGGGATGCCCTTGTGTCTGCAGGCTCCCTGAAACTCTTCCAGGCCAGGGGGAATGCTGGCAACTCATGGGAATTTTCTTTCACCACTATTCCTCCTCTCTCCTTTTATTTCCTTACAGGTTCTGTAGCCTCTTATGTGCTGACTCAGCCATCCTCAGTATCAGTGACCCCAGGACAGACGGCCAGAATCACCTGTGAAGCCAACAACATTGGAGATAAATATGCACACTGGTACCAGCAGAAGCCAGAACAGGCCCCTGTGCTGCTCATCTACAAAGATAGCAACCGGCCGTCCGGGATCCCTGACCGATTCTCTGGCTCCAACTCTGGGAACACAGCCACCCTGACCATCAGTGGGGTCCAGGCTGGAGATGAGGCTGACTATTACTGTCAGGTGTGGGATAGCAATGTTGCTCACAGTGACACAGGCAGACAGGGAAGTGAGACAAAAACCTGCCACATGCCTGGTACCCATGGCCCCTCCCTGCCTTTGTCACCATGATTACAGAGAGCTTGCCAAGTGCAATGGAGGGAGTCTCTACTTCCACCCTTGTCCCCACTTTCCTGAGAGAAAAGGGGAAGGTCCCTGTGCCTCTCCAGGGTCAGTTGATTCCACTGGAACCTGAGCAGGTCATTTTATTCACTTCAACTGCCAATTCCCAAAGGCCACAGCAAGTCTTCCCTCAGACAAAATTGAGTCTTAGTATTAAAGAGAATTTCACTGTGGCAGGGTCTTATCTATGGTTAAGATGGGAGAGGCCAGGGGATTGTTCTAGAGTTGGAGGATGTGTCTTGGGGAGGATTTTAATGAGGATTCGTGTAACCAGCATTTACTGGGTTGAAGTGGTGCACACTATTCATGGGGGTTCTTGCTTTGGGGGTTGATTAGTAAACTTTTATTTGATAAGCTCGCTGTTTGCCCAGGTCAGAAATATTTCCTCAGTTAACCCAGTTGTTTACCTGGGAAATCTGTTTTCAGGAATGTCCCAAAGCAAAGAATTATAATTTACACCTCCTCCTCCTCCTGAGCACAAGTGTCCTGGGTCCAACAGTGCAACTGACATTGGTGACCTCAGTTCTCAGCCCCAAGAAACACTACTGCAGGATGACAGTGACCAATAGAGAGGGGAACATGTGACATTTCCAAAAAATTGAGACACACCTGTCTCCACATGCAAAGTAGAGAGGTGCAGTGTCGACCATCCCAGTCCTGCAGGACTCTCCCCTGGGATAGAAATGACAATGGTAGAGCCTCAGCAGTTTTGTTTTCAGGGTTCCAGTTGCAGGGAATGTCTTCCCAGGTCCATGACTGCCCTGGTTACTCTGAGGGCTAGCTGAGAGGTAAACCAGGTCAACTTTGCTCCAGTTAATTTCCCAGCAGTGTCTTCAGGCTCCTCCACTCTTCTGTATCAACTGCCCCTCATCAAGAGTCCCTTTCAGCAATGATCACCACTCCTTCTGTTCCCTGCTCCAAGACTTCCCCTTTGCAAGTCCAGGAACCTCCCTGTAATCCATGTCAGGATCTGCAGAGGCCATGCCCAGAACCATAGCCAGAAGCTTCAGTCTCCATTAGGTTCAGAGAGGACATGAGGCCACCAGAGCAAACACCTCTGGGGACATCAGCTTCCTCCATAATGAAGTATGTGCCAGAGGACTGACCTGAGTCCTCTGACCACTTACTGGTTCTAGAAATAACCCAACAAAACCTCCAGGAAGCCTCAAATCCATTCCACCTTCTGATGGAGCATGATGTCATCTTAGATGCCTCCTGCTGGCCACATCTCACTCCACCCTTATCTCCTACAAGACTAAAGCTCTTTTGTCATCTAGTAAGTATTAAACCCTGAATTCTCCTCATTACTCATATTAATTTGATAATTGAGTGTATGAAAGAAAAAATTCAACACACATTTCTACATCAGTAAATGAGTTTCTTCCTTCATTCATTTGATCCACGTATGCCTATTTAAAAAAGAGTGTAAATTTCACAAGAAGAGACACTAATTTAAAATGCAGAGACCATTTCAAATGAAGAGTCTGATATTTAAGATTATTTTGCTCAGTATTCCTCACAGAAACATGCTTTCTTCCTCTTACTGTCACATCCACTATTGTAGGTCCTCTGCAGGGCCAGTGTAGCCCTGTAGTCCAGAGTGTACCTCAGTACCTCCCTGGTTTGGTGCTAGAGTTGTGTGCTCATTATGGGCAAGCTATGAACTCTAGTGAGAGGTGCAGAGGCCTCTTCCTCCTAATGAGGGGAATTTTTGCTGCCAGCGGTGGGACTGGAAAGAACCTGCCTCTCCAATCCCATTTCCACTAGGCTGGGCCACTCTAAACCTCTCTGGACCCGTTGAGAGTTGCATCAACTTTGGTAACCCGCACTAACTCCTGAGTTTCAACTTTCTGGTTTTATAAGAGCCCTGCCCAGCTATGGGTTCAGGAGTCAGAGCTCTAATGCTTCTCCATCAGAGTCTAGAATTCTTTGCTTCTCCCTCTACATCAGTGACCATCCAGGGCTCTGTCCCCAGACTCCTCCTCACAGGATTCTGAGCCTGGCCATTACCTAACCTCAAAGCAGGGGAGTTTGCAGAGGTGTGCCCCTCAGAGTGAACTTGGGTCACCTGAAATAACACATTCTGGGTCCTTATGAAAATCAAATTCCCCCTGTAGAGGTGGTCGTGAGAACCATATCATTCAGGAAAGAGGGGAGCAGGCTAGGGGAGCAGGCAAGTGTACAGAGAGAACCAGCAGCATCTAAGGCCACCCTGCACAGCACAGCAGCCTGCTCACTCTCCACATTTGCCATGTCTAATCTGGGCTGTCCTATGAACACCATCACCTGCAGGCTATGTTAGGATCCTGGTGAGGGTCAGGCCATGAAGGAGTCAGAACTGAGCTGTGTGGGACACAAGCTGTGCCTCCCAGCCTAACCTTCATGTGCTCACCCCTCCCCAGGCAACCTGGACAAACTCTGCTGCAAAGAGAACAAGACCTGCATTTAGGATACCTGGGTCATTTCCTAAATTTGACAACACTGTTCTCTGTTGTCCTGGCAATGGAGTCTCCTTGGGCTCAACTACCTCTACTGTGAAATGGGAAGACTTGTATGGATCTTTATTTTTTTTTCAAATTAAATGATACAATAACAGAAAGGGTGTCATTAATTGAAAAGAGGCTCAGTCTGGATCTCACTGAGTGAGACCATAATTGGAGTCCTGTCCTTCCTCTGGGGAAATCTGGAAAATGCTATCAGCAAACAGTAGGTTTTCTCTATGGTGGGAGTAGGCTTCCCCCACAGAGAATCGATAGAAACTCCCAGTTTGAAAGAAATGGCATACTGGCTTGATGGGGAAGTTCTCCACCATTCACTGCAAATGTGGGTGATGGTGTAAAATACTTGTAACAGAGTTGATGATGATGATGAGAAGGAAGATGGTGATGGTGATGTAAACATAATTGAGCTGTGGTGCCAGAGCATTAGGTGTTCCATTTACATCGTGAATACTGCTATTGGGGGAGGGAAAAGCATCAGTCTTGATTCCTGTGTATATGTGAAGTAGTAAATGTTCCTGAAAGGTGTCACAAAAATTTCTCTGGACCACAACACTTTACAGAAGATCTACAGTTTATTCTTTGAATTCCACTTTCCTATCAAAACCAAGACCCAGATACAGCTTTTCACACCGAAACTCTGTTACAGATGCTCTACCAGCCTGACTCCTTGCACAGCATGAATGCTGCCTCTCTGTGTTGCACTGCACAGGGCACAGCTTGCAGAAAGGGAAGGAGCACTTCTGTCCACATTGTTGCAGGTGACAGAGGCTTTTGATTTCACCTACAGTGAAGTGCCTGTTCCTGGTCTTCTCCACATCCTGATGGCAGCAGAAGTACTGCCAGGTCAGAGGCTAGCACAGCCCAAGAGAGACAAAGAGGGAGGCCAGCATGGGGATTTCAGGACAGGTGATCAAGGGTCAGGCATTGAACTGGGTCCCAGGATAGTCCATCCTATGTCCTGGGCTACTGTGACCATGGCTTGAGGGTCAGATTCTCTGTATCTCTCCAGAACATTTAAAGAAGCCCAGGACACAGTATAAGACTCACCTAAGAAAGTTAGTGGAGGAAGTTAGCCCAGGTGTCAGGCTGAGTAGATCTTGTAGGGCTGAAAGTCACTCAGGATTGCAAGCTGAGGTCCAGGTACTGCAGAAGGAAGTATGAGAATGTGTGCCTCTCAGGGCCTGTGTTCTCCCTCTAGTATGACTGCATGGATTTACTGCCCACTCTTAGGGCACTGTTGATCACTGTCCATAATTTCACTCAGGTGTTACCCCTCCATCCTAGGAACTTGAAGAGATGCCTTCCAACTCATCCCAGGCCTCTGCTCCCATGCCTAGTCACTACAACACTTAAGGCTTTTTGATCACGTTCAGTAACAGGTTGGGGTGGTGAAACTTGGGCCCCTTCCCTAAGTGCAGCATGCACAGCCCCCTTGAGGTGGCTTTAGAGTGCTAAAGAGTGCTCTGGAATCTCACTTGCCTTAGGACCTCAGTTGTGCCTCAGGCCCAAGGTGACTCTTGGCCTGATCTTGGTTAAGTAAGAGGATCCTCTTTGCTGGAGAGATCTTTATCCACCCACCCTCCAGAGATCATCCATGTACAACTGTGGTCCAAACAACCTTTGAAGAGACTGCAAGGTTTCGAGTGTTTTTCTCATGGAGTTCTGGCTTCTGGAAGGAGTAACAAGATTATGTAAATCATTTTGCAAAAAAAATAATGAGAATAAATCCCTGATGCCATTTTCCAGAGTATTGTGGAAAGGGGCTATCACAGAAGACAGAAAATGCCATTTTGAAATGAGACTGCAAGTTGTGATAAGTCCACACATTCAGAGGATTATTTACCAAACAAAATGTTATGTATGAAATGATTTAGCAACAATTCTAATGACATAGTACTACATTCTAGTGAAATGAAGAGGATGGGACCAAATTTCATCTGGAGTCCCAGAGAGGAGAAGGAGGGGGAAGGCATAAAAGTGGTCCACATTCTGCAGTCAGACATCCTCAACGGTCTCTCAGCAGGTTCCAGCTCATCCCATGGCCAGGATCCTGGAAGGTCAATAGCACTGCTGTCCTGGGCCCAGGACACACCAAAGCTGAAAGGAAACAGGAAGATGGTCACAGGTAGATCTCTGAAAGGTGACTAAGATGAGGGTTCTTGGGGTCTAATGCTGATTTTCTACCTAGAGCAGGTAGAGGCAGCTTGGGCTCTGTCCCTTTTCTTTATTCTCTGTACTATCTCATATCTGGTTAGAATGTTAACCAGTAACTCTCAATGAAGAAAAAAAATTCATAATAACCAAACACTTACTTAGAGACCTGGGGACGACTAATTGTGCTGTAGATCTTAAAATACAGAGCTCTGGAACATCTCTTACATGGCCTTGACCCTTCTTCTGGTCACTTTTTCACTCTATGTATTAATGACCTGCCTTCTTCCTGGCCCTATGCTCATTCTTCAGTTATCCTGAGCTGGGCCTGCTTCAAACACTGTGATCAACCCAGAAAGAGACTAAAGAGGAGAAGGAGACTAAATGGGGCTACCCAGAATGGATCCGCCATTCTCAGGGCATCTTTCTTCTTCTATATTGCAGGATCTGTGGCCTCTTAGGAGCTGAAGTCTGATATTCTCAGTTTCAGTGTCCCTTGGACAGTCACAGCCCCTGTTCTGGTGATGTACTGACAAAAGAATACACCCCCTGGAACCACCTTAAGCCACCATCTGATCCCTGCTCAAAGAATATACAAAGTAAATGGCCCTCAGATATCTATGAGAGATACTTTGACTCTAGTTGGGGAACAATAGCCACCTGTCTGTCAACAGAGTCCAAACCAAGGATGAGGTTGTTACTGTTAGACATGATACGGCAGTGGTACTCATCTCACACTGACCCACACAGATGGGAAGTGAGGCTCAAACTCCTTCCCTGTTGGTATCACTTTCATTCAGCACCAGAAAGACTGGAGTGAAGCCATGAGCAAGTCTGTCTCAGTTTACCAGACCTGAGGAAAGGCTGCACTCACCTCATAGCTTTCTTGTCAGCCTCTGCAGGGATTGTGAGAATCAGGGGAGGATTTATGCTGGCAGGACCAGCTTATGGTGCAGTTTCCCAGCCCAGAGTGTGAGAATTGGGGTCATGGCCAGAGAGGAAGCACAAGCGGAGGGATTCGTATGTCTGACACTCATGGTCACTGGATTACCATAAGATGTGACTGTCCACTTCTTGGTCCATTTCAGCAGATGAAGGACACAAATAATCCCTAAAGCCTTGCTGATCATGTTTCTAGTTCTTGCAGAGGTAAGGACATCCTCTCAGCAGTAGGTTCTCACAGACAACATTAACAAAGAGACATAGCTAGAGAAGAGTTGACACTCATCACAGAATTGTGACAGGACAAATGATTTTGCTTTAGTTTTGTGGGGATACATTCTCTTGGTGTCACTTTGAATTAGGGGCAAGTACCTGCCACATAAAACCTTCTAAGCAGAACAGGTGACTGTGAGGATAAACCTTCCTTTGACCAAAACACAGGCTATGGTCATCGCTGCACTTCTGTGCATCTAAGTGTGCACATGTATTCAGCATTTCCCATGAATTATGTCATTTAAACACAACCCCCCTCTGATCCAAGCATTATTATCACAGATGGGCTAGCTGAGGCTCAGAGACCAGGAGGACCTTGCCTGAGTTCAGAGCTTGAAAGGGATAGGCCCAGCAGCACATTCCAGGTGTTCAAGCCTTAGAGTCTCTGCTCTTAGGCATGATCCTATGACCCCTCAATATGTTTTCAAGTCCAGGACACCAGTCTCTCCTCATAATTCCAGATGTTCTTGCTTGTAACATGCCATAGAAGTAGCAGAGGAAATTTTCCCTCCCCTGTCCACAGAATTGAGGGAGGAAAGGGCACTTGATAAAGGAAGAGAGGCTTCTGACAAGAGGGTCCAGGAGGGCTGGGATGAGGGAAGGAGGAGGACATAGGTGGGAAGACAGGGCAAGGAGGGGTTGAAAGTACAGGTCTCAGGTGAGCTTCCTGGAAGGACTTGTGATCAACTTTCTCTCCTTAAGGGAATTAAGCAAGGTATCTTAATTTCTGAATAATGGTTCCTTCAACAGACTACATAGGGACATATTGTGCCCAAGCATAAAACTACTGTTGGGTTATTGCAAATGTCTGCCTAAAGTACCTTTGTTAAACATTGTCAAAGGGGCTACAATACAATAAGTGTTCAGAATTGGTAATTCTGCATGAATTAGTGATGCACACTTGGTTCCTTTTATCCTGTGCACAGCACAGCAGTGTGCACTGTGAGACTTGGGCTGTGAACTTTTAGAAATGCTCCAGTGCAAAAGGCATCCACTATGACATCTACATAGCCTTTCTTCCTCCATTTTTTTTTTTTTTTTTTTTTTTTTTGGGGGTACCGTGGACTGAAACCCCAGTGGCGCTTAAACTGTGAGCAATATCCCCAGGCATTTTTAATAATTTATTTAGTCAGGGTCTCACAGAGTTGCTTAGGGCCTTGTTAATTTGCTGAGGCTCACTTTGAATTTGCAATTCTAGTGCTTCAGCTTCCAGAGCTGCTGGGATTCAGGTGTGTGCCATTGTACCCAGCCCTATGAGGTCCTTCTTCTGAACTTAGGATATTACCAGCACAAAGCCATTAGACTCAGAGCTCAGACAAGAGTGCAGACAAACAAGCTGAGGAAGAGAAGAACAAATCTGCATCCACTGCTCCTCCCTTCTCTAGCTGCAAGAAGACAGGATAAAAAGGATTTTTGCCTAATCCAGGCCCATCTGGGCAGCCTCAGTGCAGAGGGCATGGAAGCACCTCCTACCATGGGCTGGCTTCACATTTACCTCTGACCCCTACTTTTCTCCATATATCTGAATACCTCAAAGCAATCTGAGGACCCTCTTGCTATTTCTCTCCAAACAAAGATCCTAAGGGTCCCATTCTGACTACTCAGTGTGACTCATGATTTTGTAGGTCTAAAGTTGGCTACTATGAGTCTGGAGTGTCTGATCACCACCAAGTGCAGCAGGATCCTCAAAACTGAGAATTGCAAACCATGAAATGATAAATGAAATGATAAATAAGGTTAACCTCAAAGCAAAGACAGATTATACACAGGAACAGAATAGGTTTGGAAACCAGGAGACAGTTTCATTTAGAAACCAAACAAGTATTCTATCAAAGTAAAGTAGGCTGTATTTCTAAAGAGAAAATGGGGATCAACCGGTGTTGGAAGTGCTTTGAACAATCTTTGATAGTCCATGCATCGATCAAATTGTTTTGTACGAATTTGGACTGGTTATGTTGTCTGTCCATATGTGAAACTACACATGCTTGTTTATTAGGGCGATATCAGAGTGGGAATTATCTGTAGTCTATGCTATGCATCTTTTAAGAAAATATCATCAGCAGAAGTCTCAGGAATAGAATCTGTCACAGTTAGTGGTATTTTGAGCACATTTTTTTCTCAAAAAAGTTTATTATCCAGACCTTCTATTAAGGGTCTTTTTCTGTAAAGAAAGGGGTAGCCTGTCAAATTTTGACCTCTGGATTGCAGTCTTTTCTCCCTCTCTTGAATAGGGTACAGTAATTTTAATTTCTCCAGAATCAAGCACTTGGTCCTCAAAAGAGGCAGGACAGGTGACTTGACACCAGGGATGAGTACAGAGCCATGTCTAAAAGGAAAGAGTGTGCATGTCAGAAGGTTTGTGGGCAGGACCACAGGGAGCATAGCTTGGCCTCTCTAGCTGTTGTAGATTCTAGAATATTATTTCACCATATATGGGAACCATGTCCTAATACATTTAATTAGTCAACACACATTAGTGTTGTTGTGTGTGTTTGTGTGTGTGTGTTTGTGTGTACACAAATGCTCATGTACATATGCAGAGTTCTGAAAGAGAGGGACCTCAACTCATGATGAGTGGGGATCCCAAAAATCAATGGTGAAATGAGTTTGAGGATGCATCAGTTAGAGGCCTAGAGATTGATTTAGGGAAGTGAAAAAAAAAAGATAATCAAGGGAGAATATGGGCCATCTGCAGAGCAAGAGATGCTTTGGGGGCTCTCCAACTCTTCTTTTAAAGCAAACTTGAGAGGAATGGTGATATATCATTCCTTGAGAGGAATGGTGATATATCATCAGCCTGGTGATATAAGACTGTTTATGGTGGTAAGGGAAATGCTCAGGATCATTATGCTAATGTGGTCTCCAATATCTGAACAGTAGATAGCACTGAGTAGTGTCCTACATTATAAGTTCCTGGGAAAGATCCCTCTATTATAGTTATCTCCCTTCACTGAAACTATCCTAAAAATGGATGTATTTGTGGGCAAAATAACAGCGCATGGGACAATATTTAAAATTGGTTGGATTTTCAGTGACTTTAAATTTGTGAGTGAAGATTAGCAGATTGATCAGAATTTTGAGAATGGCAGCCCTGGAGGTATTGTTTTGATAAGTGGCAGGCCTAGGAGAAAGAACTGGCTTGGGATTGAAAGAATGAAGAGCAATAGCACAAGCCTTTCAATCAATAAGTTTTATTTCTGAGTCTGTTCTTTTGTTTCCTTTCTACATAACAGTTATTTCCTGTTTATCCACATATAGGTGTTTTGAATGACGATGACATTTTACTGCTACCAAGACCTACCCAATCAGCACATTCAGACATCTTACTTATGCCAAATCTTATTTTTTCTCAGAAATATGGTTCCAGAAAGACCAGAATTGACACATGGACAACTGATTTCCCCATCAATCTCTGACTTCACAAGAGGCCCCACGTTCCTCCAATGAGGAAGTTAGACATCCTCCTAGCACATGGTTTTCCACCCAGAAGTGATATCCCAACTTTGGCAGATGCCATGAGGATTGGTCTGTGTGTCTTACAAGATGGCTAACTTTACACATGGGCATTATACCTGGATGAGGTTTCATTAACAGTGACATGAGCAGGACAAGGGTCACATCAATTTCAGCTACATAGAGAAACCCGGAGATGTAGCAGAGGAAATACACGAAACAGAGTTGAAGAGATGAATAGGGAAACACTGGAGCAATTTCCAGAAAATGGCAACCTGTTTGCTGCATGCTGAGATGGAGGGCATGGTGCAGTGACCTCCTATTTGGCAGCTATTTCCCATCACCAAAAAAAGTGACCTCACTCCTCAAAAGCCCTATATTTCAAGTAACAGTATTCTAAAATTTAAAAGCTTGTACGCTTGTAAGACACACAGACCAATCCTCATGGCCTCTGCCAGAGTCGGGCTATCACTTCTGGGTGGAAAACCATGTGCTGGGAACATGCTGTCTTCTGGATACTGTTGTTGCTACCCAGCTCCTCCCTGAATATACAGGACCAATTTTGGATGGTCAAATAACTCCCATTTCCTGCCACCATTTCAGATTAAGAAGCAAGAAGGGGATGGTGGCAGAAGAAGCAGCAGATGGGTGTGCAGATAAAATCTTTGGAAAAATCATGAGTCAAAAGGGAATTCTGATTGGGTTCCTTTCATGTGTGCTGTAGTGAGGATGGACTCAGAGTGTTTTAGCTTTGTAGGCATCTCCACTGGGACATCTGGGAAGCCTGCTTGAGAAAGAGACAGTCTTTTCTCCCATCTCTTTAACACAACCTCAAACAGTTTATGTGGCACCTTCTGTTCCTTTCCCTGAGAACTTGATGTCTAGAGAAGGGGGAGGTTTGATGATCCTAGGACAATAGTACCCTAGAGAAGAGATGCCCTCACATGCCTGGAGTCAGCCCATCTCTGGAATTCCAGAAGGAAGAGCATCTTCCTCTCCCCATGGAGACATGGCAAAAAGGAGAGAGCTTCTCACAGATACCTGCAGGAGAGTTCCCACATCACCCAGTGGGAAGGACATGATCAATTCAAGTCTGACCTAAAGGGAGTCCCAGCACACCTATGCAGGCTCAGTTGTGTTGGCCACCAATTCCTGTGCATCTCATGATATCACTCCACAGAAAATATGTTCTCCAGGATTTAAACAAAGCTGCCACATAGCCTGCACTTCCCTACACAGTGCCTTGGGTAGCAGTTTTATGAATTAACTTTCAGGATACTTACCTAAGGACAAATTGTCAGCAGGTGATTTTTTAAAAAGGAAACGCAGAAACTTCCTCTAGCACCACTTCCATAGCACCACTATGCCTGTATTAATATTGACATCTCATGAGAATGGGGAAACACATGAAAGAAAATCATACTCTGCTCAAAAAAGCACTGAAAATGATACTTGAGTTATAATAGCTACAACTTCATTACCCAACTATGAGAAATTTTGTCAGGTAGACTATTTGGGGAAATTCATTCCTCCTAAACAATCCTTCAAGTTTTCCCTCAAGTTAAAATATCATAATCAGGCTACACTTGTTGATTGAAATCTGGAGTATTTCTGCTGGCAGTTGTTGAGCAGTCAATGGATGAAGATCTGGCCACCCTCCCAGTCCTTGTCCCACCCAAGGATTGATTGGGCAGTGCTCACACAGGTGGTGGGACAGATTTATGGGCAGCAGAATACTGGCTAACTATTCGCCTTATACCCTTGCTGAACCCACAGTTTTCCTGGTATAGTCAAAGTGATTATTGTCAGTCTTGCTCTTTCCAGGTCTTGCTCTTTGATCTTCTTCAGGGACCTTCAGGATATTTTCCTACATTAGCATGATTCTTGACACTTATGAACAACTCTTCTGACTCACTGTCATACAGACCTGATTCTGGAGAAGTTGCCTTTTATCTGATGCGTATCCAGGCTCTCTGCTTCCCCACAGTCTATCCATTTGGCTTAACACACTGTCACCATCTATAAACAACTGTGCTCACCAGCATGCCCCTTCCTTCTGCTCTGCTCTTTGATCTGCCTATCATGCCAGACATTGCTGCTTCTCCTCCTTCAGCAGCTTCCTCTTCTCCCACTCTACCTGATCAATGGCAGTTTCTCTTCTAGGGACAGTTCCCAAATTTTGTCTTTGTGAGTTCTCAGTGTGAGGCATACTGAGAATTTTTTTTTTACATCATAATTAATTGTTTAATTTTATGGTAGTAAAAGGTAAGGTCAAGATTTAAATATTGGATACATGACATTAGGTTCTCTTTATTCACCATGCTACACTGTTTTTTTTAATTTACTTATTGATTCTTTGAACACAAATGGAGTACAGCTCTTGTTTCACTGGTTGTACACAAAGTAGAGTCACACCATCTGTGCGTTCATGCATGTACACAGGGCAATGGTATCTGTCACAATTTCTGTTATTATTTTTACCCCCCGACCCCAACCCCACCCCTCCCTTCCCTCCATGCTATCTATCCTTCCTCCCTTCTTGCCACCCTTCCCCCCTGCATTATGCATCATCATTCATTTGTCAGTGAGACTATTCGGCCTTTGGATTTTGGGGATTGGCTGATCTCACTTAGCATAACAGTCTCCAACATCATCCATTTACCTACAAATGCCATAATTTTATTCTTCTTTATGGCTGAGTAATATTCCATTGTGTATATATACCACAGTTTCTTTAGCCATTCATCTACTGAAGGGCATCTAGGTTGATTCCATAGTCTACCTATTGTGAATTGAGCAGCTATGAACATTGATGTGGCTGCATCACTGTAGCAATCTGATTTTAAGTTCTTTGGGTATAGGCCAAGGAGTGGGATAGCAGGGTCAAATGGTAGATCCATTCCAAGTTTTCTAAGGAATCTCCACACTGCTTTCCAGAGTAGCTGCACCAACTTGCACTCCCACCAGCAATGAATGAGTGTACCCTTTTCCCCACATCCTCGCCAACACATGTTGCTGCCTGTGTTCTTAATAAAAGACATTCTAATTGGGGTAAGATGAAATCTTTAGGTGGTTTTGATTTGCATTTCTCTTATAACTAGGGATGTTGAACATTTTTTCATGAATCTTTTGATTGCTTGTAGATCTTCCTCTGTAAAGGGTCTGTTCATTTCCTTGGCCCATTTATTGATTGGGTTATTAGTGTTCTTGGTGTAAAGATTTTTGAGTACTTTGTAGATTCTGGAGATTAGTGCTCTATCTGAAGTGTGTGTGGCAAAGATTTTCTCCCACTCTGAAGGCTCTCTCTTCACATTGCTGATTGTTTCCTTTGCTGAGAAGAAGCTTTTTAGTTTGACTTTATCCCAATCATGGATTTCTGCTTTTATTTCTTGCGCTTTGGGAGTCATGTTAAGGAAATCTGGTCCTAGGCCAACATGATGAAGATTTGGACCTATTTTCTCTTCTATTAGGTGCAAAGTCTCTGGTCTAATTTCTAGGTCCTTGATCCACTTTGAGTTGAGTTTTGTACAGGGTGAGAGATATGGGTTTAGTTTCATTTTGCTGCTTATGGATTTCCAGTTTTCCCAGCACCATTTGTTGAGAATTGTTTATTAAACTTGTGTTGACTTGATTGGTTGTTTGTTTTGCAATACTATTCATTGAACCCAAAGAATTCCTTCATGGAACTACAACTATAGCTCCTTTCTCTTTTTCCTGAATTTTGACACAATGTAGCATTAAGTTGTCCAGTATGGCCTTGAACTTGTTATCCACCTGATTCAACTTCCTGTGTACCTGGCATCACAGACAGGAGTCACTGAACCTGGCTTAATTTTTTATTACTTGTTAGATTTTCCTGAGCAAATGAAGAATACTTCATCATAATTAATTCTTACATGAGGAGTTCTGGAATTCTCAGACTACTTGAATTTTAGACAACCATTTCTATTCCAATGTGACCCTTATCTGGTCCTGTGAGCACACTGGGAATTTCCAGGTAGAACACAGGATATGCCCCAAGAATTCACAGCTAAAGACAGAAACAGCATTTCAAGAATCTTTAAACACTCCAGGTGTATTTCGCAATATAGGGATTTTTATCCTAGCTCTCCACTGGAGCTGGGTTATCTTGGAGAGGACCCTGAACTTTTCTATATCTCTTTCTGCACATGTAGCTGTACTGGGAGAGGTGTCAATTTGCGTTATATGAAAGAACATCTAAAATGCATCTAGAACTCACTTGATATCTGGAGTGTGCTGTAAAACATTTATTGACAGGACACCCTTGAAGGCTCTGACCACAATGAATCATCTTCCTCCTGAGGCAGGATGAATTGCAGGAGTGACTGGGATAATTACTAGGTCAACACTGTGTCTATTAGGCTACCTGCTGAACAGGACCAGGATCACCCCATGAGTAGAGTTTCAAACTATGTGTAAAGTTCAGTGACCCTCAACTCTGAACTCTCCATGTTGTGGGCAGTCTACAAGCAAGGCCAAGACAGAGTCCAGGATTGAGATTTCATCTAGGCTTTGGAAGTAGCTAGTGAGGGCACTTCCCCTGGGCTGAAGGTCAGTCGACAACATTGCTTCTCCCCACTGTTCCTCAGAGTCTGAGACTGGATACTCCACAAAATTCCAGCAGCAGCCCTGAGCCCTGATTTTCATACTAGGCAGCTTTTCCCACATAGGGCACGAGAAGCCTGAGAGAAAGCCAGCCTGGCCTGGGACTCAGCAAGTGACCTCAAAGAAGGCTCCACTATGGCATGGACCCCACTTTTCCTGGGCCCCTTGGATAATGCACAAGGTCCTTCCTCAAGGACCCTACTCACCCACATAGCCACAAGCTCTGAAACAGCCTGGCCCTGACTCTGAGCTCAGCAGGTCCCTGTTTTTGGTGTACAAGATGCTCAGAAATCTGGTGCAGGATGAAGAGATGCAGATCTGAAATCTCCATGATGTGCTGCCTTGTTTGTGTGATCGAGTGCTACAGCTGACAGGAATCCATGGCATGTTTACTCAAGTGATGAAAGGCTTCATCTTGCGATCAAGTCCTTGGATCTTGTGCTAAGATTGATAGGAGGGGCACTGTGTTGGCACAGAGAATTCGTGGAGCTAAATGAGGCCTGGGATAGGAAATTCCAAGGACTGTTCCTTCATTCTTATATCCATAAACCATCTTTCTCCCTGTAGGACCTATAACATTTGTTGAGGTAAATCAGCCATCCTCTATTTCAGTGATTCCAGAACAGACAGCCAGGATCACCTGTGGGGGCAATAGCATTGGTAGCTAGGCTGAGAATTGATATCTGCCCAAGTGAGGCCAGGTCAAGTGCTAACCCTAACCCTAACCTTTGCTGCTGTGACCCTGCATCTTTTTTAAAAACTAACAATTTTCCCCTTTTTCTTCTCTGTCTCCTCCTCCATAGCCATGGGGGAAGCAAGATTATCTTTATTCTCCTGCTAGGTTTAATTATCTATTCTTCTGCTCACAGACCATAGGAATGAGGGAATCCAGAATTCAAGAAATGGCTATCTCTCAAGGCTACAAATAACTTATGATTCCTGACAAGCCCTACCTGGAGTGTGGCCTTTGTATTCCCTCTTCAAAAGCCCACTGTAAACTAACCCACAATAAGGGGATGGAGGGGTGTATCAAAATTAAGTGGAGTAGGCAATGGGAATTGAAACAAAGGGAGGAGGATGGGCAAAGGAAAGTCAGTGGAATGAATCTGACAAAATTTTCCCCTGTACATCCAAGAATATGCCACAGTGAATCTCATCATCAAGTTTATCCACAAGAAATTAAGTAAATAGTAGCTATAGATAAGTGGCAGAAAGATGAATATGGGGAAGGGAAAGGAGAGGTACTGGGGTCTGAACTGGAACAAGAGATATGCCATACTTTTAGTACTGAATCCAAAGGAATTCTATTGTTATGTATAACTAAAAAGAACCAATGTACTATATTTGTATAGAAAAAGACATTGTCAGCTGGAGGTGTTTTCTCCAGGTGTCCTGGCTGCTGTCTGGAGGTCTTCTCTGGGTGGGAGGGGCAACTTCCCCTAAGCCCACTGCAGCAGACACCTAGAGGTGGATTCTCTGGGTTTAGCTGCTGCTTGCGTCATCATAAATGCCTGGAGGTCCTTTACCCAGATGCTGCCTCTCCGGGTGGTCACAGCTGCCATCGCCCAAAGGTTTTCTTCTGGGGCACAGCTGCCCTGATGCCACTGCCTGAGGTGCCTGGAGGTCTTTTCTCCTGGCTCTCCTGTTGCAGTTGACTGTGTCGCAGTTGATGTTGCTGTGACCAGGATGTCTGCTGCCCTCCTCACTGCCTTGGGCACCTGGCTGCCATCTACACTGCTGCCACTGCTGTTGCTACAACTGACACTGCTGTCCTAAAGCTGATTCTGCTCCCTGGAGTTCACCTGGAGGTCTCCTCTCTGGGTACTGCCGCAGTCCTCCCACATGCTTCCAACTCCACCAATGTCTGCACTCTGGCATCTCTGACATCTTTCTCCATCATATTTGGAGCAGGATGCTTTTTGTGCATCAGTTTATTGAAGACAGTAATATATGCATGGTGTTTTGCAGCTCTGCTGTATATACTATATATTCTTATATATATATTTTTATTTTCCTAGATTCCCTTTCTACCTTTTCTCCACATAACTGCCAATCTCTGCTGGTTCCTTGCCCATTCTTCCTGTGGGTTTTTGCTTCTGGCTTCTCTCTTTACCCCAAAGTCATACCCAATTCCCCCCTCCTTCAACCACATCCCACCACTTCAGATAAAGTTCTGTTAATCCCTACCAGGGGATTAAATCACTAATCGGGTTAAGACTCTTTTTAACCCAATCATTTCTCCTCTTCCTTCTTGCATTGTCTAACCCATGAGCTTTTGGGGGATACCTCATATCTAAACCATAACACTTCTATTTCTTCTTTTGAAAACTGTCTTTTCAATTCATTTGGCCATTCATTAATTGAGTTATTTGATTTTCTGGTGTAAAGTTTTTTGAATTTTTATATGTTCTTTATTTTAATCCTCTGTCAGAAGACTAGTGCAAAGATTTTCCTCAATTTTTGAGGTGTATTTGCACATTACTCATTGTTTCCTTTTCTCCACATAACTGCCAATCTCTGCTGGTTCCTTGCACATTTTGGTTTGCAGAACATATTGAATTTGATGCTATTGTATTTATTATTCTTGGCATTACTTTAGGGGTCCTATTGAGAAAGTCATTGCCTGTACCAAGAAGCTGGAGTGCTAACCCATGGTTTTTTCTAGGATTTGCATATTTTCTGGTCTTATTCTGAGGTGATCCATTTTGAATTATTCAGGGTGGGAGATCAGGCTCTGGTTTCATTCTTCTACCTCTTCCACCTTATGCTTCTACAATGTTTCTGTGAAGGAATCAGCAGATCATGGAGACCTGTAAGACTATGAGCCAAAATAAATCTGTTTTGCAAATTTTTCTTGTTAGGTATTTTGGTTACAGTAAAGAAGATCTGACAAACACAAATAGATAGTCATGGAGCACATTAGTTATTCTGATATTTCTGTCCAGTATGAAATGCTGAGTGGACTCCTAAGACTGAATAAAGACAAGAGATGGGAACTTAAGGATCTAAGGAATTAAAGACCTCTGGTAAATGTACATATATAACTGAACATAAATCCTAACAATGTGTAGTCTTGTATTTTAGTTTCTAACATATTACTATATGAATTAAAAGACAGGAGAAAAAATTCATAGCTTTAACTTATAATGCAAATGAACACATATACACGTATCATATTTGTGACAATAGCATCAAAGACAAGGAGAAGGAACAGATAAGGGTAGGAGAGGTAACATACAGCGATGAACTAAGTAAGCATCATTTCAAACTGTATGGGTTTTGAAGCAAGATAGTGAGTGTTAAGCACATTGAAACCACTATGAAATAAATTGAAAATATAGATAAAAGGATATGAGGAGGGAACCAAAATGGTATGATGGGGGAAAATCAAATAATTGCAATGAAAGTCAGTAGTGTAGCTGTAAGGAACATCAGAAAAGGATAAATTACATGTAGAAAATAGCACATTCACCAAAGTCTTTCATAACCTATGAAGACATTAGCTGGACATAAGAGTCTTGATTCTTCAATACATAAGAAGACTGGATCCCCACAGGATTTAATAGTTTCTGTAAACTATTGCATTTGGGAAGAAAGACTACAGGTGATGGAATCATTTTCTAACAAAAAGAAATCATATGGTAACAGAAACTGGGCCTGCCATGTCTTCCTATGCTTTGTAAATGCCACCAATATGAGAGACATATGGTAGAGTAGGGTTGGTACTACTGCAACACAATGAGTCTGAACCCCCTGAGAATAGGCTGTAAGGTGAAGAAGGTTTGGGCATCATCAGAAAGAGTGTGGCTGCTACTTTTAATCCTCAACCAGCATGGGGCAGCAGAAGGGCATCCATAAGCAGCCAGGAGAGATGTTGGGTGTGCAGTGTCCATGAGAGTAGTCAGCCATAGGAGCCAATGGAGTCTAATTTCAGTCCATGAATTGGACACCAGGAGATTTCCAGCTCTGCCCCTGGCTGCAGTAATAACATTATGAGGGTTAGCCTAACACAAGGTCACCCCAGGACATTGGCAAGAGTCAGGCACACTGAGGACCTAACCTGGGAAATGCACCAAAGGAAGTTGGTCATATGTGTAAGCATGACAGATCATGTTGGTTGAAAATTATTGGGGAGAACAAGTTGAGGGCCTGGTGCTATAGGAAGGAGCAAAATATGAGAAGATGGGGCTCCTCGGATCTGTTTCCTTCTTCTAGCATGACCTCATGTGCCTCCTTCTAATCTCTGGGCACTATTTATTACTTATGAGAAGTCATTCCTGGAAAGACTTTGCTTTCCTAGGGTCTTGTAAAGACACCTGCACACTCCTCCATGGCCTTTCCTCCACCCTCCAGGCAGACCTTTCCTCAGGTTGCATCCTCTACACTCAGGTACACTCTTGGATGAGGGAAGGAGATACTTGATCCCTTCTCTATGCGTGGAATTTGCACAGGCTCCTTGAGGAGACTCTCAGAGTGACACTGACTCTCACCTGCCTTAGCTCATAGCCTTGAACCTGGAATTCACCTTGGTTCTGCCTGCTTGAGGAATCATTGACAACTCATTTTTCTGATCTCAGTCTGGGAAATTCAGACACTGATGAACTTCAAAGACAATAAGGGATCTAAAATTGTTTCCTCCACCAAGTCTGAATTATGGTGCTTTAAACACATCACATAAAACATGGATGATTAATAACATAAAATAAACTTGCCTATTTATGGTATATTGTGGAATGAGCTGTATGAAACATGATGTGATTGAGGCTAGAAATGGTGGTACATCCATTAAAGAAGGTGGTTGCTTAGGTAAACAAGGTATAATGTGTGGAATGATTAAAAGCATCCAGATAAACAGAGTAGCAATAAATGAAACACCAAAGATGAAACCAAAGTACACCTGGGAGTTACTAAGTGAACTATGAGGAATGTGAGTGTCTATAGTCTGCCTTATGCTGATTCACTTGTCATCATGGGTCTCTGAGCAGGGAGCCACTCTGCCCATGAGTGGAAGGTCGACAGCTTGCTATATTGGACCCAAATGAAAACAGCCTAGATGAACTGGAAAAGTGATTGTAATCAGAATTCATGGAACTCAAGGGTGATTTTTTACCCAAAGCAGCTTGAAGAAAGTTGAATGACGCACCTTCCCTTCCTCAGTCTCTTGTCTAATCAGTGACTTCTTATAATTGATATTCCCAGAGGATTCACAATTTGCATGATGACCAAACATGTGCTTCCCAAAATATCTTGAGATGAACAAGGGAGATCTCAGAAAGCCCAGATGTGCCATGAATGTGAGTACAGAAATCAATGAAGACAAGATATCTCCCACATAGGCATTCAGACACTGTTACATTTTGGATACGGGGTGTCCCACAAAAGTTCATGTGTGAGACAATGTAAGAATCTTCAGAGGAAAAATGATCAGATTGTGAGGTATAAACTAATCAGTGGTTTAATCCAATGATATAGGTGCTAATGTTATGCACATAGGTTGTGGCCAAATGAGGATGTTGCTGAGGATGAGACTTTGGTGTTTTTATTTTGCTCCTTGTGAGCTGAGCTCTCTCTGCTTCCTGATTGTCATGACTTGAGAAGCTTTCCTCCTCCCTGTCATTCCTCCATGATGTTCTGCCTCACTTCGGACCCAGAGCAACAGAGCTTGGCCATATATTGACTGAGACCTCTGAAAGCATGAGATGATAAAATTCCTCCTCTAAATTTTTATCTCTTTGTACTTTACCCACTATTTGTTTTTTTATTATTTTATATTTGTTCTATTTAGTTGTAAATGACAGTAGAATGCATTTATACATTTTGATAGATCATACATAAATGGAATATAATTTCTTGAAATGAAACTACCATTTGACCCAGTTATCCTGCTCATAAATTGTTCTTCTTGGGACATTTTATCACATCAATAAAAACACTGACTAAATCATGGACCTGGGAGGGCATTTTGTACTCAGAAAGCAGCTCTCTACTGCTTAATTCACATGCTAAATGTTCAAATGCCCCACCTAGTACCAATTGTTTTCTGCATTCTGGTAAAACAAAAATAGAGCCAGATATACTCGTTATTCTGGGCTATGAAAGAGTTGAAACATCAGAACCATGCTGGAGGTGAATTCAAGGACACATGGATGAACAGAGCACTCATGTCTACACAGTGACCCAAAAGGTACAAATATACAGGTACGAGTTATAGGATCAAAAGTCTTCATTTCTATCCTCCTTTCCTTGTACGACAAAAACCTTTCTTCTTACTACCATAAATATACATATGAACAATTTTGAGAAATATACTTAAGCCTGCCAAAATTGTAACTAGGCAGCATATCCCACCTGTGTCAACCAGAAACTCATTCCTATCTCCATAATAACTCAGTCTCCAAATGAAGATAACCAGTCTCCACCCAATAAGATAAAATTATACAACACACCAAAACAAAAAATACCAATCTTTTTCCTATAAAAGAATGCGATATGTTTTTATCCTCAAGTATGTTCAATTCCCTCCACCTTTGACATCATGTAACTTAAATATTGAAATATAAATTTACTTATTTTTAATACACCTTATGTTAGATGAAATGTGGATCAGACAGGGGAAAGAAATGTATTCAAATACATTCACATTGCCAGAGGTGGTGGTCCATGCCTGTAATCCCAATGCTTGGGAGACTGAGGCAGGAGGATTGTGAGTTCAAAGCCAGCCTCGGCAACTTAATGACACCCTAAACAATTCAGTGAGACCCTGTCTCTAAATAAAACACAAAATAGGGCTGGGGATGTGGCTCTGTGGTGGAGTGCCCATGGGTTCAATCCCCAGTACCAAAAAACAAACAAACAAATAAATAAACAAATAAATAAATATTTTCTGATGTAATTCTAATTCCTGTGGTCATCATTGGTACTGTCTTCACTCCGCATTTCTAATTCCCTTGACCAACAAAGATTATATGACCACTCTTGATATCTAGCTAGTGGTACCAGATAGAATGGCACAAAAAGTCACTATAGGCACTATCAGCCTATCTATAGCCCTGATGAATATTATTGTGTAGGTATTCTGACCTTATTTGAAGTCCAAGGAAGTACTAGAGAATATTCTTTATTCCATGCATGTGCCTCCTTAATGTAAGTCTCCATTGGCAAGCTAATTCCCCTAATTATAAGGACCAATCATGACCCAATAGTCCCAACTTGGTCTAATGATTTTCTGTCATGAGTAGACAAAATGAGTCTTGGTTCCAGGTTAATGCAGTCATACTTGTGTCTCCTGTGGAAGCATCCTTCTTTTGGAACTAAGTCCTCTGCACTAGAACAATATAGTGTAAAGTTACTAATAAGGGAGGCAAATGTTGTGCTTCTGAGTCACTAGAGATAGTGAGTGGAGTCAATTCCATTTCTATGCCCTCACTCCCGTTCCAGGAATCCTGGCTATGCAACATAGAGCATCATGTAGTTGACATAGGCATAGCTACTCAACTGGCTTTATCTTTGAGTACTCTGAAGTCATTCAATCTTTTTGTGAACCTTTTTTTTAGGATGTAGGGGAAATTAAAAAGTAGAAATAGCAGGAATATGGCCTGGTTGCTGCCCTTTATTGGTTGGGACATAAGTGTGCTCAGGAGTCCCAGGTTGAATACCATGATGGTGGTTAAGGTGTTTCCTAAGACCATGGATAACAGTTTTTGCAGAAGCACTGCAAGCAAGGAAAACAAGCTCTCTCAAGGGTAATTGACTATTTAAATGAGACCTAAAGTGAGTCTTCCATGATGAAAGATCTAATGTCATCAATCTCAACTGAGGTACCTGGCTGCTTCCCAAAGGAAAACACCTCAGGATTGGGTTCTCCTATTGCCACCTGGCTATAATCAGGTCACCTTCATGAGTGGAAATCCATTTTCATGACCACATGAATAATCTCCACCCATGAAACCATGGAAAGTTTGTTCATGACATACTTGGGCAAAAATATGTGTCTAGGGAAAGAAATCAACTGAGAAATACAGAATGAGTCAAGGTCCACCTGACCACTAGGATTATTTCCTTCTCAAGTTACTCTTTGTAAGCACAACATGGTACTAAAATAATTTTAAGGCTTTGCAAACACATACTGAATTTATATTCTTTATAAAAAAGTGATAATTAAAACAGTCATCTAAAATCAACATTGCATCTCTATGAACATAAACGTGAATAATAGAAGGAACTTATAACTTTGAATAGCAAAACATTATTATTTACACCCTCACATTATATTATTTACATAACTTTCCTATCTTCATGCATTATTACAGGACCAGTGTAACTCCACAGCATGTACAACCACAAGAATGGGGAGTTATACCCCATGAATATACAATATGTTAAAATACACTGTACTGTACTGTATATTTTAAAAGAAGAAATTAAAAAGCATACTACTTAGATTTAGAAGTGCAGTGTTAGCACATAAATTCTGAACTTCCATAAGGTAATTGATCAAAGAGTTTCGAAACATTTTTCTTTCAAAGTCTTATTTATTCTAATAAACATGAATCACTTTTACATATGTGGCTGTAAATATGAAAGAATACATATTATTTCAATTAACAACTCAGTGGTTATAAACTATCAAGCATGCTTCAGTTAATTTGGTTAAGTAAAACTACCTTGATAGGTAAATGAGAAAATTTTGAAACACAGAATTTCTCTGAGACATCTTTACTGTCCAAATAGACATGTAAAGGTATAATCCATATCATATTTCAAAGAAGCAAGAGAAAAAGAATGAAAAATATAAATAGTTTTCCTTCAATTCCTCTTAGAAAAGATACTATTTAATATAATTGGTAATATAACATACATTATTAAAATAATTATGCATGCCTTTTTAATTTGAATGTGTTTAGTAGACAGAATGCATAATAAGGATGTGGCCCAGTGCCCACAGTCTCCTGTGATGTCCCAGTGCAGCACCCATACTACAGCTGGCCATCTACCAACATGTGGAGTCAGCCTGCTATCATGGATAATTCCCGACCTAGAGGCCACCATTTCTAGTGTGGAAGCTCCATTCTTGGGACACCACATTATCAAATGTCTCTCAGGCATCAGGCTACTGAAGACTATGAGGTTTGAATACTATAGCATAGTTTTATTGTAGAACACTTTTTTAGTAGTAGTATTATGATTATTCCAAATATACTTACCATTAGCCCTACTTTTCTTTTTTTATTATTTTTCTCAATCTCTCTATTTTCCTCTTGTCTATGTTTCCTTGGAGACTCTTTCTCCATTTTCTCATGCTAACAACCAATTTCTTCAATTCCACTTTCACTAGTCCTATGATAGTTCATCTACAGACTCACTTCTTTTTTCATTAACATCACATCCTACACGCCTCCACATCCTCTTGTCCACCACTAGAAATCGTGGTCTATATTGCAAACCTATTGTTTGTACTTCAGATAATAATTGAACTCATCATCTCTATTTATTAAGACAATGCTGTTACTGTCTTAATAGGGACTATTTGGGTGAAGGATACATATTGCTTGTATTGTGTGCTACTAATATTGATCTCCCACTTTAAGATGAGGTACTGACAACCTGCAGGGACACTACAAGTCTATAGGAGGAAAACTGGAATATCTTGGATACTCACTGCTAGAGTGGAAGATGCACAAACAACATGATAAAAACAAAGGAAGAAAGTGTCCCAAACAAACCTAGATTCTATATCAACAGAATCCAATGACAGCATGTTAGAAGAAATGTCAGAAAGGGAGTTCAGAATGTATATAATTAAAATGATCCTAGAAGCAAATGATGAGATAAGAGAGTAAAAGCACTCAAAGATCATATGAATAAACAGCTAAAAGAGCAAATGCAAGAAGCAAAAGATCATTTCAATAAAAACATAGAGATTCTGAAAAAAAAAACAGAAGTTCTTGAAATGAAGGAAACAATAAGTCAAATTAAAAGCTCAATAGAAATCTTCACCAATAGACTAGATCACTTGGAAGACTGGACCTCAGACAACGAAGACAAAATATTTAATTGTGAAAGCAAAGTTGAACAAACAGAAAAGATTGGAAGAAATCATGACTGGACCCTTGACGATTATGTGATATCATGAAAAGACCAAATTTAAGAATTATTGGGATTGAGGAAGGCACAGAGATACTAACCAAAGGAATGAATAATCTATTCAATGAAAAAATATCAGAAAATTTCCCAAATCTGAAGAATGAAATTGAAATCAAATACAAGAGGCTTATAGGACACCAAATGTACAAAATTACAACAGGTCTACCCCAAGGCACATTATAATGAAAGTAACTATCATACAAAATAAAGATAGAAATTCAAAGGCTGCGAGAGAAGAGCATCAGATTACATATAGGGGGAAACTAATACAGATATCAGCAATTTTCTCAGCCCAGACCCTAAAAGCCAGAAGGACCTGGAACAACATATTTCAAGCTCTGAAAGAAAATGGATGCCAACCAAGAAACTTATACCTAAGAAAACTTACCTTCAGATTTAACAACCAAATAAAATCCTTCCATGATAAACAAAAGATAAAAGAATTTACAAATAGAAAGCCTGCACTACCGAACATTCTCAGCAATATATTCCATGAGTAGAAAATTTTAAAAAATGTAAGTCAGCAAACAGAGGATCTACCCTAGAGGGAACCCCAATCCAAGGAGAAACCAAGTCAATTTAAAAGCCAAAAGTAAGCCAATATGATCAAGAATACAAGTCATATCTCAATAATAACCTTGAATGTTAATGGCCTAAACTCATCAATCAAAAGACATAGACTGCCAGATTAGATTAAAAAGAAAGACCCAAAAATATGCTGCCTTCAAAAGATCATCTCATAGAAAAAGATACACACATACTAAAGGTGAAAGGAAGGGAAAAACTTTAACATGCACACAGACTCAGTGAAAAAGCAGGAGTTTCCATTCTCATATCAGATAAAGGAGACTTCAAGCCAATGTTAGTCAGAAGAGATAAGGAAGGGCATTTCATACTGCTTACAGGAAGCATAAATCAGCAAGACATAACAATCATATTTATGCCCCAACCAATGGTGCATCCATGTACATCAAACAAATCCTTCTAAATTCCAGGAACCAAATAGTCCACAACACTATAATATTACATGACTTTAATACATCTCTTTCACCACTGGATAGACCTTCCAAACAACAATTGAACAAAGAAACCATAGAACTCAATTACGCAATCAATAATTTAGACTTAAGGGACACATATAGAATATTCCATTAATCAATGAGTGAACACACTTTCTTCTCAGCAGCACATGGATCTTTCTTTAAAATAGACAATATATTATGCCACAAAGCTACTCTTAGCAAATACAAAAAATATAGATACTACCTTGTATTCTATCAGATCACAAAATAATGAGATTAGAAATCAATTATAAAATAAAATACAGAAACTACTCCAACACCTGGAGACTAAATAATATGTATTGATTGATGCAATCGTAACAGAAGACATCAGAGAAGAAATTTTAAAAATTCTTAGAGATAAATGAGAGTACCACCACAATATATCAAAATCTCTGGGACACTCTGAAAGCAGTACTCAGAGGAAAGTTCATTTCATTGAGCTCAAATATTAAAAAAAATAGAAAGTCAACAACTAAATGATCTAATATTACATCTAAAAGCTCTAGAAAAAGAAGAACAACAGATCAACACCAAAAATAGCAGAAGACAGGAAATAATTAAAATCAGAGCTGAAATCAATGAAGTTAAAATGAGAAACAATTCAAAAAAATGACAAAATAAAAAGTTGGTTCTTTGAAAAAGTAAATAAAATTGATAAACTCCTAGCTACACTATCAAAGAGGAGAGAGAAAATGCAAATTACTAGAATTTGTGATTTAAAAGGAAATATCTTGACAGACACCATTGGACTACATAACATAATTAGAAGCTACTTTGAACATCTATACTCCAAAAAAAAAAAAATTAGAAATCTCAAAGACATCCACAGGTTTCTAGAGACATATGATCTCACCAATCTGAATCTGGAGGACATACACAATTTAAGGAGATAAATTTCTAGCAATGAAATAGAAGAAGTCATCAAAAACCTACCAACAAAGAAAAGTCCAGGACCAGATGGATTCTCAGCCAAGATCTACAAGACCTTCAAAGAAGAGCTCATTCCAATACTCCTCAAAGCATCCCATGAAATAGAGGAGGAGGGAACCCTTCCAAACTCATTCTATGAAGTTAATATCGCCCTGATACCAAAACCAGACAGAGACACATCAAGGAAAGATACCTTCAGTCCAATATCCCTAATGAACATAGATGCAAAATTTCTTAACAAAATTTTAGCAAACAGTGAACAAAAGCATATTAAAAAGATAGTGTACCATGCTCAAGTGGGTTTCATCCCAGAGATGCAAGGTTGGCTCAACATCTAAATATCAATTAATGTAATTGACCACATCAACAGACATACAGTTAAGAATCATATGATTATTTCAATAGATGCAGAAAAAGTATTTGATAAAATACACCCTCCTTCATTCTCAAAACACTAGAAAAAGTAGGTATAGTAGGAGCATACCTCATTGTGAAGATTACCTATGCTAAGCCCACAGTCAACATCATTCTAAATGGAGAAAAACTGAAAGCATTCCCCTAAAAACTGTAACAAGGCAGGGAGACCCTCTTTCTCCACTTCTATTCAACATCATCCTTGAAACTCCAGCTAGAGCAATTAGACACACCAAATGAATTAAAGGGATATGAGTAGAAAAAGAGGAACTCAAAATATCACTATTTGACAATGACATGATTTTATATTTAGGGGAACCAAAAACTTCCACCAGAAAACTTCTAGAACCCATAAATGCATTCAGCAAACTATCAGGATATAAAATCAACACTCAAATACAACAAATTTAATGGATTTCTTTCCATATGTGATGAATCCTCTGAATGAGAAATTAGGAAAATTGCCCCATTCACAATAGCCACAAAAAAATAAAATACTTGGGAATCAATCTACCAAAAGAGGCAAAAGACCTCTGCAAAGAGAACTAGAACTACAGAACCCTAAAGAGAGAAATTAAGGAAAATCTTAGAAGATGGAGACCAGCCACATGGATTTCTCCCCAGGCCCAAGCACAGGCCTGCTGTGGGCTGCCCCAGCTGACAGGAGCCCAGAGGACCAGCTGCATTCTTGGATAGGCAGAATTAATATTTTCAAAATGGTCATACTACCAAAAGTGCTATACAAATTCAATGCAATTCCAATTAAAATTCCAGCAACGTACCTCATAGAAATAGAAAAGCGATCATGAATTTCATTTGGAAGAATAAGAGACACAGAATAGCCAAAGCAATCCTTAGCAGGGAAGAGCAAAGCAGGTGGTATCACAATACTAGACCTTCAACTATACTACAGAGCAATAGTAACAAAAACGGCATGGTATTGACACCAAAATAGACAGGTAGAACAATGGTACAGAATAGAGGACACAGAGACAAACACACATAAATAGAGTTTTCTCCAACTAGACAAAGGTACCAAAAACATACAATGGCATAAAGACGTTCTCTTCAACAAATGGTGCTGGGGTAACTGGAAATCCATATGCAGCAAAATGAAACTGAACCCCTATCTCTTACCCTGCAGAAAATGCAATTCAAAATGGATCAAGGACCTCAGAATTAGGCCAGAAATCCTCCACCTAATAGAAGAAAAAGTAGGTCCAAATCTTCATCATGTCAGCTTAGGACCAGACTTCCTTAACATGACTCCCAAAGGACAAGAAATATACGGAGGAATCAACAATGGGTAGATTCAAACTAAAAATCTTTTCCTCAGCAATGGAAACAATCTGCTATGTAAAGAGAGAGCAAACAGAGTGGGACAACGTCTTTGTCACATGCACTTCAGCTAGAGCACTAATCTCCAGAATGTATAAAGAACTCAAAAATATTTACACCATATACACAAATAACCCAATTACTAAACGGACTAAAGAAATGGACAGACACTTCAAAGAAGATCTATAATCTACAAACAATCAACAGGTATATGATAAAATGTTCAACATCTCTTGTAATAAGATAAATGCAAATCAAAACTAACTTAAGATTCCATCTCACCCCAATTAGAATGTCTATTATCAAAAATACAAGCAATAATAGGTGTTTGCAAGGATGTGGGAAAAATGGTACACTCATACATTGCTGGTGGGGTTGCAAATTGGTGCAGCAACTCTGGAAAGCAGTATGGAGATTCCTTAGAAATCTGGGAATGGAACCACCATTTAACCCAGGTATCCCACTCCTTGGCCTATACCCAACCAACTTCAAATTAGCATACTACCATGACACAGCTACATCAATGTTTATAGCAGCTTAATTCACAATAACTAGATTGTGGAGCCAGCCTAGATACCCTTCAGTAGATTAATGGATGAATAAAATGTGGTATATGTACACAAAGTCATATTATTCAGTCATAAAGAAAAATACAATTATGGCATTTGCAGGTAAAAGGATGGAGTCTTAGAATATCATGCTAAGTGAATTAAGCCAATGCCAAAAAACTGAAGGCTCGATGATTTCTCTGATAAATGGATGATGATACATAATGGGGGTGGGAGTCAGGAATGGAAGAAGGATGGATGGATACAGGAAAATGAGGGGAGTGGAGGGGGCAGGTATGATTACACAAACTGTGCAACTCTAAATTATGTTCAACCAGAGAAATGAAAGTTGTGCCCCATTTGTGTGCAATGAATCAAAATTTTTAAAGCAGAATGTGTAATGATATTTCAACCTATTATTATTAGAATTTGATGGATAGAACCTTCAGATAGCAGTACTTTTAGACTCACCTTGTGCCCAAATCCTCATCTCCACCCATGGGACATACATGTGAATCCCCTGAGAGAGTGCCTGGCACTGGCAAGTTGGAGACATGGGCCACCTTCCCATGGAGAGTTTGGAGACAGAGCACAGATACAGCTTCTTCCCAGATGCAAAATATTCACCATGCAATGGTCACTGCTGAGTTTATCTTAAATCATGACTGGTGATATAAGCCCCGGCTCCATGTTCAAGTGATAACTGATGTTGTTTTGTAGCTACAGGCACTTGGTTTGCACCATGAGCTACTTTTTTTAATTTATTTTTTATTCACACAGTTTATATAATCTTACATAGGGTAGTACTGTCTGTCTCAGTCTACTATTTTTCTTGCCCCCATCCCCTCCTGTCCCATTTTCTCCACATCATCCATACTTCCTCCATTCTTTCCTATCCCCCCATAACCCCTGCCACCACCCCACTCCACCCCCATTAGGAATCAGCATCCACTGATCAGAGAAAACATTTGGCCTTTGATTTTTTGGGCTTGGCTTATTTCACTTAGCATGATATTCTCCAACTCCACCCATTTACCAGCAAATGCCATAATTTTATTCTTTTTTTGGCTGAGTAATATTCCATTGTGTATATATACCACAGTTTCTTTATCCATTCTTCAATTGAAGGGCATCTAGGTTGGTTCCACAATCTAGCTATTGTGAATTGAACAGCTATGAACATAGATGTGACTGCATCCCTGTACTTTGCTGATTTTAAGACCTTTGGGTATAAACCAAGGAGTGGGATAGCTGGGTCAAATGGTGGATACATTCCAAGTTTTTTGAGGAATCTCCATACCGCTTTCCAGAGTGGCTGCACCAATTTGCAACTCCACCAGCAATGTACTAGTGTGCCTTTTTCCCCACATCCACGCCAACACTTGTTATTGCTTGTATTCCTGATAATAGCCATTCTAATTGGAGTTAGATGAAGAAATTGAGGAAGATCTTAGAAGATGGAAAGATCTTCCATGTTCTTGGATAGGCAGAATCAATATAATCAAAATGGCCATACTTCCAAAGATGCTGTACAAATTTAATGCAATTGCAATAAAAATTCCTATGACATTCCTCACAGAAATAGAAAAAGCAATCATGACATTCATATGGAAGAACAAAAGACCCAGAATAGCCAAAACAATCCTGGGCAGGAAGAATGACGCAGGAGGTATCACAATACCAGACCTTAAACTCTACTATAGAGCAATAGTGATAAAAACAGCATGGTATTGGCACCAAGATAGACAGATAGACCAATGGTACAGAATAGAGGACCCAGAGACAAAACCACATAAGTACAGTTATCTCATACTAGACAAAGGTGCCAAAAACATACAGTGGAGAAAAGATAGCCTCTTCATCAAATGGTGCTGGAAAAACTGGAAATCCATATGCAATGAAATGAAATTAAACCCCTATCTCTCACCCTGTACAAAACTCGACTCAAAATGGGTCAAGGATCTAGGAATTCAACCTGAGACTCTTCAGCAAATAGGAGAAATAGTAGGCCCAAATCTTCTTCATATTGGCTTAGGACCATGAGCTACTTTTGAAAGGTGCATAATTCTCTACAACAGGTGACATGACTATTTCCAATCTCCCTTAGTGCATACTGGGATTCTACTAAGGGTCTTGATCTAAACACTGGATTTTGTCTCCTATCATGGATTCCTCTATTAGCATAGATCTAGGAGATAAGATATGATCAAGGGTACAGATATAGAGGGTAAGATTGTCCATACAGCTGACCCAGTGGAACCACTGTGTCATATGCCACAGTGTCTCCTTTTATTCATCTGATTGGGAAGTGTAAGAAAAACACTAAATATTTGAGAGAATATAGTTGACAAAATTTCTTATTATTTCTTTCATGCTTTCTGGAATGCATGTGTCTTTCTCAACCTTTCAATATACTTGCCACATCATGCATATTTAATTCAATTTCTATGATAACTTACAGCCCTAAGGAATTCTCCTGCATTTCCTGAATATCCAAACCTCATGGACTGTGTTATGACAAGGAAATAAATATTAAAGCAGCTCAGGAAATAAAATATATATGTATTCTTTTGTCTAATGCACATGAATGCAGATTTTTATTCATTCTTTTGAGTCATACATGAAATTAGAATGCATGTTTACATATCACACATACATGGAGTATAACTATTTTTGTGGTTGTACATCCTGTCAAAAAATGATCATGAATTCATATTAAACATAGGAAGGTAATGTATGATTCATTTTGTATTCCTTTCCCTGTCCCCCCAAACTACCCATTTTTCCCTTTGTGTAAGCTAGTGAATCCTTTTCTCTTCACCTCCACCCCACTTATTGTGAGTTAGTATCCACATATCAGTGAGAATATTTGGTCTTTGGTTTTTGGGAATTGCCTTATTTCTCAGCACAATAGTCTCCAGTTCCATCCACTCACTGGCAAACTGAATGCAGATTTTCAGATCTTGGTGAAAAGAATATAAAAGAACTCAATTTCTGCACCAATAGTATATATCATACATTTTCAGACATTCTATTTTGCTGTAGCCAATGAAATGGCCAATGAGGTGCCTTCCTGTCTGGATATGTAGAAATCTGCTTTTACCTCATATCACCTATTCAATTGTTATGGGGAAACACCAATAAATTAAATGGATGTAACAACCAACTTCAACTCTGAGTCTTTGAAGTTCTTTATCTGTGGCATAGTCTATGCCACTTCCTAACCCAACTTGCAATGTCTTCGTATACTATTATTCAGGGGCCTGAGTATTTTAATGGGGAATTCTCAGAATTTACCAACTCCATAAAAGTTCAAGTAGGAAATGATTTAGAGTTTATCAATCATCCACTGTGTTCCACTCAACTCTGACCTTGCAGAGTGACAGCAACATTAATAAGCGTAAAGTATTGGGCACGACTGTTCCCAGTACAATTTCACAAACATGGCCAGCAGCCATAGTATGGATGTATGTGGTCACATCCCTTTTGAGACACTGGTCAGAGCCTGGAGTTTGTTGGGGGTGAAGGTGGGTTTACTGCCACTCTCATCTTGGGTCACAGCTGCCCCTGTCTGGGGACATGGGCCAGGACCTGGAGATCAGTGTCCAAGTGTGTACAAGTTTGGCTGCACCTAGGATCTCTCTACTGGGAGTGAGGGTTGCCACCATCTAGTTACTATCCCTCAGGTTTGCTCATCCCTGATGGTCTCTCTCCAAATTTCAGTGGCATGAGATTGTGGGACTGCAATGTGACTGAACCCAGGACATCTGAGGCCATGAATGGTGAGGAAGTGACTGGGTCTGCCAGGGCCTGTGTGGGCCAGGCAGTCTTGTGTGAAGTCAGGGATAGGCTGAAAAACTTTGAGATGTTGGCAGAAAAAAAAATGCTCAGTTTTCCACTGAGATTTCCTTGCAGGGAGTTATTGGATTTGGGGTTGTATGTTATTTTCACTTGGGGTTGTTGATATTGTTCTCCCTCATAAAGTTGGGATACTGGAAATATCCAGTGGCCATATAGGTCTACAGGGTAGAATCTGCATTGCAAAAGATCCATACAAACAGATGGGAAAACACACAAGCAACATGAGCAAACGAGGGAACAAAATGCCACAAACAAACCGAGATGCTCCAATAAGAAAAGCCACTAAGAAAACAGTAGAAGAAATGTCTAAGAAGGAGTTTAGAATGTGAATAGTTAACCTGATCTGGAGTACGGGATGATCAGAAGAGTAAAATCAAACAGAAAATACAAGAATTGAAAAATCATTTCAATAAAGAGTTACAGAGTGTGAATAATAACCAAGCAGAAATCGTTGAAATGAAGGAATAAATAAATAATCAAATTATAAATTCAATTAAAAGCATCCACAACAGACTAGACAATTTGGAATACAAAACCCCCAGCAATGAAGATAAAATATTTAATACTGAAAATAAAGTTGAACTTACAGAAAAGATGGTAAGATTCCATGAGCAGAAATTCAAGGAATGATGGGATAACATGAAAAGAACAAATTTAAGGGTTTGGGGATAAAAGAAGGAGGAGAAAAACAAACCAAAGAAATGCACAATCATTTCAATGATCGAATATCAGAAAACTTCCCAAACCTACAAAATGAAGTGGAAAATCAAATACAGGAGGCTTACAGGACTCCACATGTACAAAGTTACTGAAAATACACCCCAAGACACATAATAATGAAAATGACTAAAATACAGAATAAGTAGAAAATCTTCAAGGCCACAAGAAAAAAAAGGAAATTATATATATGAGAAAATCAATTTGTACCTTAACTGATTTCTCAACTCAAGCCCTCAAAGCTAGAAGGTTATGGAACAACATATTTCAAGCTCTGAAAGAAAATGGATACCAACAAAGAATGTTATATCCAATAAAATTAAGTTTCAGAATTTAAGATGAAATAAAAACCTTCCATGATAAACAAAAGTTAAAAGAATTCACATATAGAATGCCTGCACTATAGAACATCATCAACAAAATATTCCATGAGGATAAAGTGAAAAAAAGCAGAAAAACAGCAAGAAAAGGTACTACACTAAAGGAAGAGTCAAAAGAGAAACAAAATCAAATTAAAAGCCAGAAGTAAGCCCAAGCGACCAGCAATATAAGTCATATCTCAGTAATAACCTTGAATATGAATGGCATAAACTTATTGATCAAAAGACATAGACTTGCAGGTTGGATTAAAAAACAAGACCCAACAATATTCTGTCTCCAAGAGACAACCTCATATGCAAACACGTCCACAAACTGAAGGTGAAAGTATGGGAGAAAACGTATCACTCATACGGACTGCATAAACAAGCAGAGATTTCCATTCTTATATAAGATAAAATGGACTTCAAGCCAGAGTTATTCAGAAGGGACAAAGAAGGTCATTTCATTTTACTGAAGGGAATTATAAAGCAGCAAGACATAATGATTGTAATTATTTGTGCTCCAAGAAAATGAAGCATTTATCTGTGTCAAACAAACATTTCTCAATTTCAAGAATCAAATAGATCACAACACAATAATACCAGGTTACTTAACACACCTCTCTCACTATTGGGCAGATCTTACAAACAAAATCTAAATAAAGAAACTGTAGAACTGAATAATACAATCAATAATTTAGATATAACAGACATAAATAAAATATTTCATCCATCAATGCACCAATAAACTTTTTTCTTGGCAGCACAAGGACTGGTCTCTGAAATTAGACCATATATTTTGCCACAAAGCAACTCTAGTAAATACAAAAAAATGGAGATAATATCCTTTATTCTATCAGGTCATAATGGACTAAAATTAGAAATCAATGATAAAATTAAAAATAGAAGCTATTCTAACAAATGGAGACTAAATAATACAATAATACACTATTGAATGATGAATGGATAGTAGAAGTAATCAAGAATGAAAAGAAAAAATTACTTAGAGGTAAATGAGACTACCAATACAACATACCAAAATCTCTGGGACACTATGAAGGCAGTACTAAGAGGAATGTATATTTCAATGAGTTCATTTATTAAAAGAATAAAAGATCAACAAATAAATGACCTAACATTATAAATTAAAGCCACAGAAAATGAAGAACAAATCAACACCAAAAACCCCTAGCCACATTAACAAAGAGAAAAAGAGGGAAAACCCAAGTTACTAAAATACTCAATGAAAAAGGATATATCACAATGGACACAAATGATATACAGAAGATAATTAGAAACCACTATGAAAATTTATACTCCATTAAAAGAGAAAATATTGAACACATTGACAAACTTCTAGAGACATGTGACCTACCGTAACTGAGTCAGAGGTTAAACAGAACAATTTCAAGAAATGAAATATAAAATCCCATTGAAAGTCTACCAATTAAGAAAATCCAAGGAACAGATTGATTCTCATCTGAGTTCTATGAGATCTTCAAAGAAGAATTAATGCCAATACTCCTCAAATTATTCCACGAAATAGAAAAGGAGGGAACCCTTCCAAGCTCATTCTCTGAGGCTAATATCACTCTGATACCAAAACCAAACAAAAATACATCATGGAAAGAAAATTTTAGACCAATATCCCTGATTAACATAGATGCAAAAATTCTCAATAAAATTCTGGCACTTGCATACAAAAGCATATCTTTAAAAATTCTGCACCATGATTAATTCAGGTTCATCCAAGGGATGCAGATTTGGATTAACATATGAAAATCAATAAATGTATTCATCATATCAATAGACTTAAGAACAAGAATCATATTATCATCTCAATAGAGGCAGAAAAAGAATTTGACAAAATAGAGCACCCCTTCATGTTCAAAACACTAGAAAAACTAGGGATAGTAGGAATTTACCTCAACATCTGAAAAGCCAGGTATGCTAAACCCAAAACCAATGTAATTCTAAAGGGAGAAAAATTGAAAGCATTCCCTCTAAAATCTGGAACAACACAAAGATGCCATCTTTCACCACTTTTACTCAACAATCTCCTTGAAATTCTACCCAGAGCAAAAGAGATACAAAAGAAATTAAAGGTACACAAATAGGTTACAAAAGAACTCAAACTATCACTATTTCCAGTTAATATGATTCTATGTTTGTAAGATCCAAAAAAATTCCACCAAAAATCTTCTAGAATAAATGAATAAATTCAGTAAAGTAGCAGGAGATAAAATCAATACCCATAAATCAAATATATTCCTACACATCAATAATGAAACAACTGAAAATGAAATAAAGAACACTGCCCCATTCACAATCACCTCAAATAATAAAATACTTAGGAATCAAACTAACAAAATAGGTGAAAGATCTCTACAATGGAAACTACAGAACATTAAAAAAAGAAATTGAAGAAGACCTTAGGAGATGAAAAGACCACCCATGCTCCTGGATAGGCAGAATTAATATTGTCAAAATGGCCATAGTTTAAAAAATGTTATACAAACTTAATGCAATTCCTATTAAAATACCAATGATGTTCTTCATAGAACTAGAAAGAGAAATCATTAAATTCATTTGGAAAAATAAGAGAACATAATAGCCAAAGAAATCCCTATCAAGAAAATCGAAGCAAGAGGCATCACAATAGCAGACCTCAAACTGTACTACAGAGCTATAGTAATAAAAACAGCATGGTATTGGCACCAAAACATAGACCAATGTTACAGAACAGAGGACGCAGACAAAAGCCCACCTCAATACAGGTATCTCATAGTAGACATGGGTGCCAAAAACATTCACTGCAGAAAAGACAGATTATTCAACAAATGGTACTGGGTAAAATGGAAGGCCACATGTAACAAAATGAAATTAAACCCTTATCTATCATCCTGCATGAAACTCAAATTGTAACGAATCAAAGACTTAGGCACTAGAACAGAGACCCTGCAACTACTAGAAGAAAAAGTAGATCCAAATCTTCACCATGTCAGCTTAGGCCCTGTCTTCCTTAAAAAGACCCCTAAAGTGCAAGAAGTTAAATCAAGAATCAATAAATGAGATGGACTCAAGCTAAAAAGTTTCTTTTCAGCAAAAGTAATTATCAATAATGTGAAGAAAGAGCCTACAGGTTGGGAGAAAATCTTTACCACATGCACATCAGATAAAGCATTAATTTCTAGGATATATAAAGCACTCAAAACACTTAACACCGAAAAACCAAATAACCCAAACAATAAATGGGCTAAGGAACTTTATTGAAGAAGATATACAATAGATCAACAAATATATAAAAAAATGTTCAACATCTCTAGCAATTAGAGAAATGCGAATCAGAGCTCTTCTAAGATTTCATCTCACTCCAATCAGATTGGCAATTATCAAGAACACAAGCAACAACAAAAGTTGGTGAGGTTATGGGGAAAAAGATATACTTATACATTGCTAGTGGGAATGCAAATTGGTGTGATTATTATGGAAAGCAGTATGGATATTCCTCAGAAAACTTGGAATGAAACAACCATTTGATGCAGCTATCCCACTCCTCAGTTTATACCCAAAGGACTTAAAATCACCACACTACAGTGACAAAGTCACATCAATGTTTACAGCAGCTCAATTCACAATAACTTAACTATGGAACCATCCTAGATGCTCTTCCACTGGAAATATATGAAATATATAATGGGATATTACTCAGCTTTAAAGAAGAATGAAATTCTGGCATTTGCTGGTAAATGGATGGAGTTAGAGAATAGCATGCTAGTTGAAATAAGCCAAACCCCCAAAACCAAAGACCAAATGTTTTCTCTGATATGCATAATTCACAATATGGGGGGTAGGGATTAATAAAGTTACTTTTATTCAATAGAGGGGAGTGAAGGGAGAAGTGGAATGGGGGAAGGTATGATAGTGGAGTGAAACAGATATTATTACCTCATGTACATGTATGACTGCATGACCAATGCAATCCTGCAATATGTGTAAACAGAAAATAAGATATTACACTCTATTTATGCATTATTTATCAAAATGTATAGTTGCATTGTGCTGTCATGTACAACTAATAAGAACAAATAAAATAAAAGAAATTAAAAAGAAATTATTTCCTAAGAAAAATGTGGTGGTAAAAATATGTAAAAGGAAATACAGAGGCAATGAGGATCTAGCACTCCTCAATGAAGAATCAAGACCTGCAAACTTACCTCCAGCATTAAAACATCCTAAAGAATTACTATAATCTGTAATATGTGCAAAATATCATTGCATACAGTATCTCGTATTTGAAGAAAAAAATGGGTTACTTTTGCCAAATATAAAGCACAGTCTTTCCCAAATTTTTATTTTTTCCAGTTTTGTATAAAATTTATGTTTTAATTCTCTTCAAACAAGTAGAAATTACAAATAATTTATGAAGGACAGTACACATTTTAAAAAGACATGCATTAACAGCATACCAGTATACTGTTTTATTTGCAGAAGAAAATATTGTCTTCTCTTTTTAATGATGTATTAGGTATGCCGTGTAATTCTATAGAGTCTTAAAATTTTTGAACTACTTATAATTTGGCAAATATATATTTAGTTGTCTGCCACTTTTTTCCTTAGGTTTGTTTGATGTGAATAAACCACATCAAACAAAAGGGGACCACAGTATTTGAATGACAGAGAATCTGTGAAACTTAAGGTTTTAATAAATGGGCTAAGGAAATGAGCAGACACTTCACAGAAGAGGATCTACAAGTGATCAACAGATATATGAGAAAAAGTTCAACATCTCTAGTAATTAGAGAAATGCAAATCAAAACTACCCTAAGATTTCATCTCACCCTAATTAGAATGGCTTTTATCAAGAATATAAGCAACAATAGGTGTTGGCGAAGATGTGGGGAAAAAGGTATATTCATACATTGCTGGTGGGGTTGGAAATTGGTTCAGCCACTCTGGAAAGCACTATGGAGATTCCTTAGAAAACTCAGAATGGAACCACCATTTATCCCAGCGATCCCACTCCTTGGCCTATACCCAAAGGACTTAAAATCAGAATACTGCAGTGACACAGCTACAGCAATGTTTATAGTAGCTCAATTCACCATAGCTAGATTGTGGAACCAACCTAGATTCCCTTCAATAGATGAATGCATAAAGAAACTGCGGTATATATACACAATGGAGTATTATTCAGCCATAAAGAATAATAAAATTATGACATTTGCTGGTGATTGGATGGAGCTGGAGAAAACCGTGCTAGGTGAAATAGCCAATCCCCAAAAACCAAAGGCCGAATGATTTGTCTGATAAGAGGTTGAGGGTACATAATGGGGGCAGGGGAAGGTAAGGGAAAAATGGAATAAGTATGGATTGTATAGATTGAAATGAGGGGTGGAGAGGGGGCGGGGAAGGAAAGATAATAGAATGAGACAAACATCATTGCCTTATGTATATGTATGAATACAAAAATGGTAAGATTCTATTTCATGTACAATCAGAAAAGTGATAATTGTACTCCATTTGTGTACAATGAATCAAAAAATAAATAAATAAATAAAAGATTTGGCAAAAATAACATTTATGCTTCAAAGTTAAAAAAAAGTTGCCTATAATGTCAAAGATGTTTATTGAAGAATAAAAGAAAAAATAGTTGCCTCAGACTAGTTTTATGAGTTTTAGTCATTTTTAAGATACAAAGCAGTATAAAGTACTTATTGTTATTTTATTCTGAAGTTGTTTAAAATTCACCATTATTTTGACTGCTGCTCTTTCTTTAAGCAGGTTAATTTATGTTTTGAAATAAAACACCACTTACAGTTTTTCTTAAAGCCACCAATGTGAGTGTCCATATTAGCCATATTTTGTGAGTACTATTAACAGTTTGAATTTTTTAGGTATTAAACAAACTATAAATTTCAGAGATCCCAGTGGGAGGGTTTCAACAATTGGGAGTACAACCAGAGAAATGAGAAATTGTGCTCCATTCATGTACGATGAACTCAAATGCATTCTTCTGTCTTTTATAAGTAATTAGTACAACATAAAAGATATTAGTAGAAAGCAGAGAGAGAAAACTCTTATTCAATAAAGACAATAGATATACCCCAAAGGCATGCCCCTACTGACAAATCTCCCGCATCCACACCTGCCTAGTTTCCCCTCAGTTAATTCCTACCAGGAGATAAACTCACTGATTGTGAAGGCTCTCAGAACCCAATCATTTCACCCCTGAACTGTTATGCATTGTTTCACACATGAGCTTTTGGATGACACCATATATCTAAATCATAATATGCCCCATGGATCAGCTGTGTGCCACGTGTTCAAACTTAATGGGAGGAAATGGGGGAAAGCCTCTGGATTTAAATACAAGGAGAGGATGATGGACAGGTGGAAGATGGTGGTGACTGTCTGCAGAGTTAAAAAAAAAAAAACCCTTAGTCTGTCTAAGGCACAGCCCTCACTGCAAGATGAGAAGGTCCTGAGTGTAGAGGCTCCGTCTTGTTCCTGCTGCATTCCCAGGAGGGAATGTGGGCCACTCTAGGGTTGGACTGAATAAATCTTTGTTAGGTAGGTGTTCTGCTATTTGATTCTACAGTGTAGCAGCAAATACCACCCCAGAGTCACCTTGCACCCACTGTTGTCACCTATAGAAGCCAGTCTCTGAGTCCTGTGCCTCCTTTTGCCAAGTGTCCGTAGCAACATCATGACCACTCAGCACCCCAGAGATGGGTGCCTCAGGTAGACCCTGCTAATTCCTCCTCCAAATGAGTGTATTCATATTCCTATGGTTCATCTGAGCCCCTTCTTGGTCTTGAAGCAGTCGGGGGCAAGATGAAGGAGAGAAATTCTTTTCCTTAGACCAGCACTCCATAGGTCAGGAAATCTCAGATCTGTTTAGAAGCTTCTGAGTCCACACCTGGCTCAGGGATGCCCTTGGTTATCCACCAGCCAGTGTGGAACAACCATCAGGGGCAGCAGAGACACAACTGGCAAAGCCCCCTGAGGATGTGTCAGGCAGGGTTTCTGAGTGATTCTGATTCAGGAGGGTTATTGACTGAGATATGGAGGTAAAAGTGTCCTCTTCCTACAGCAGCACTGTCCTTGACATGTGCAATGCTGCTGGCTCCATGTCTGTCAGATCTGACCTGGAGATTTGCCTTTCTCTGGTATTTATCTAAGCTCTATATTTCTCCCAATCTACCCATTTGTCTTAAACCTCTGTAGCTCTTCATAAACAACCATATTCCCTGTGATCACCAGAGTACCACTTCCCTCCACTTTACTCTGAGAGCTGTCTGACCAGCCAGACACTGCAGCTTTTCATTCTGAGCAAACCTCTGCACCATCTGTTCACCTGGTCTATACCTGTTACTGTCTTGGGAGCAGTTAACAATTTTTCTTGAGACTTTAAGAATTGAGAATTCAAAAACCTTGTGTTGGCTTAATTAACCTTGTATTGGCTTATTAACCTTGTATTGACTTACTGAAGTTTGTTTGATAGTTTTTTAGTGCTTACTGTATCAATGGGCCTCTACCAGAGAGCAACATTAGCAGTTCTGTGTTTTATTTTTGCTTGTTACTTTGTATGTGTATGCTTGTTTTGTTCTTTAGGCAGGGCCTGGTGAAGTTGATTAGCCTAGCCTTGAACTTGTGATCCCCCTAGTTCAGTCTCCCTGGTAGCTGGGATTACAGATCTGCACCTTATGGCTGGCATAAGTTTTTCTCACTTGATACATTTTCCCCAGCAACTGAAGACTTACATGAGGAGTTTCTGGAGTTTTCAGACCCTGAGACTCATCTAGATGAACATTTCTATCACCACCTGATGTCATCCTGTCTCTTGGTGCACACTGGGTTACTGAGAGAGAACTTACAACCTGCTGCAAAAGTTCACCATCAAGTGAAAAACTTACAGCATTTCATGTATCTTTAAACATCCCATGTACATATGGCAACAGAGAAGTGTTATTCTGGCTTTCAACTGAGGATCTGTGTGATCTTGGATAGGCCATTGAACCTGTTTCAGTCTCTGGTGTCACGGGGAGACCAGGGTCAGGAGAGTCACTCCACTGGGTTCTGTGATGAACCTCTAAAGTACAAATAGGACTCCTTAAAATCTAGACTCTACATGAAATAATTATCAACAGGACACATCCACAATGCCAGACCAAAATGAATCTCTTTCTTCCTGAGCCAAAATTAATCACAGGAAGGTTCTGGACTTCATTTCAGAATAATCACAAAATTAGTACTGTGTCTTAAAGTCACCTGCTGAACAGGAGAAGGATCATGCCAGGGGCAAGATCAGGCTGCAGGTAAAATGCAGAAGTCCTAGCCTCTTAGCTCTGCATGGCCAAGCAGGAGAGAAGTGAGGCAAGAAAACAGTATATGATGGAGATTCAGCCAGATAGAGACAAGCTGCTGAAGGAGCATCCCTTAGGTTGAGGGTAGGGTTACAGATCTATTCCACCTTTGTCTGGGTCCCCAGGGCTGAGCCCTACTCTGGACAAAGCAAACCTCCTCCAGGAGCAGCCCAGAGTGCAGGCTGATTTACATAAAGAGCAACAAATCCTAGTGAGATGATAAGAGAGCCCTGGGAGGAAGTCACCCAGCCTGGGCCTCAGGAAGCAGTCTTGGGGGCAACATCACCATGGCCTGGATGCCCCGCCTCCTTGGCCTACTCCTTCAGTGCACCGTCCTTCTCCAGGGCTCTCACCCACCCACTAAGACCAGGGCTCTGGAACCAAACTGGCCCTGAGTCTCAACTCAGCCAGGTCCTGCCTGTGGTTCCCAAGGTGCTCAGGAACCTGCTGCAGGATGGGGGCTGTGTGAGACTGAGGTGCTGAGCTGTCAGGAAACAGGGGTGTTTTTTTACTGTGTCCAGAGGTTCCATCCTCCAAAAAAGTCCCCTGGCCATTGGTCTAGAATGGATGGGAGGAGTGCTCTGTGGACAAAGAGAATCCATGAAGTTCATCCAACCCTGATAAAAGGATTTCCCGGTACTGTTCCTTCATGTTCATGAATACAACGACTTTTTAATTTTCTTACAGACTTAATGGCAACCTGTGAATTGACTCAGGCATCTTCAGTGTCAGTTGCAACTGTTATGGGGTGCAACTTAATAACAGACTGATCACCATTGAGAAGTCCAAATTTGAGAGCCTTTATTAAGCTGGCCAGCTGACTGTCTCACACAAGGCCCCAAAAATGGCTATTGGGAGGGCAGCCCTGACCATAGGGTTGCAGGGGTTCTTAAACCAAAAATCACATCAATCACAAGTGTCTGTTGCTATGATTCAAAATTACAAACTTACATCATGAAATTATCAGCAGAGAGGGAAGAGGGTGAAAATGATCCTTACCTAGGTACAAACTAAAGAATGGTTGCTAATGGTTACTAACATAGACATCAAAAGAGAACAATTTTTATCATATAAGAATTGCCATTTTGTATTGTTAAACATGTCATGCTAAGCATCTGATAATGGGTACAGCGGTGGGGCGTTCCCATGGGAGAAGCTCATTTCCTACATAACATGGAGTTTCAAGCAAAAAGTAGTCTGTTTAGTCATTGTCCATATAGCCTTGCCTATAGCATTTCTATAGAACCAAATCTGTCAGCCCATCACACAACCATGACAGACAGCTAGGATCACCTGTGGGGGCAATAGCATTGGCAGTTATCTGTTGCACTGGTACCAGCCAAAGTCAGACAAGGTCCCTGTAATGGTCATTTACAATGATAGTCACAGGCCCTGAGGGATCCCTGAATGATTCTCTGGCTCCCTCAGGAAATATAACCCCATTGATCATCAGAGGGTCCCAGGCTGGGGACAAGGCTGATTATTACTATCAGAAGTGGGGTGACATTGTGCCTTACAATGATTCAAGCAGAGAAGTGAGACAAAAACCTGTCACCACCTGGATTCCATGGCTTCTCCTTGCCCTGGTCACAGTGAGAGGAAAGAGCCTATGGCTCAGATAAATGTTTCCAGTTCTGCCTCTATCCTCATTCTCCTGAGAAATGGGACCATATTTCTGGACCTCTCTAGGCTCAGCTGATTCTATTTTTACCAAGAAGGACAGTGAATGACATGACCTGCCAGCTTCTTATGACTGTAGCACCCCTGTCAATCAACTTCCTAAAAGCTAAGAAAGAATAACACTCAGACAGGGTTATCCTGGTGTCTTAGGAGAGGGATGCCATTGGAAGATATTAGTAAGGTCTGGATTCTGCACTTGAGTGGACTGAAGTATGCCTCACAAAGAAGGAACTACCTAAAATTCAGTCATATCTGAGCCACAATAGTAAAGGGTCAAAGGACATTGTGAGATGATTTTTTGAGTCTTGATTAGTAAACCTTTGATAACTGAGCAGTTTGCCCATTTGAAATGTATGAACTTAGAGTAGACAACTGTTTGTGTACAATTGCTTTACAGGAATGAACTGAATCAAAGAGTTATTTTTTGCTCCCTCATTTTTGTAGGCAAAAGGGTACTTGGTTAAATATTTAAGCTAATTAATATGGTATCCTCAAATACTATCATTCATCCGCCCTGTATCATAATCTTGATATACTCTGTACCCTCCTGCATTTTCCAAAGCTGATGTGTTAGTTCCTTTTCCATTGCTATAACAAATACCTGAGATTATCAGGTTATAAAGAGGAAAGTTTTATTTTATTTCAAAGTGTGGGAGGCTTCACTTCATGATCAGATGGCCTATTTTGAGCCAATGGCAAGGCAGCACATCATGGAGGGAGCCAGTGGTGGAGGAAGCTGCTTGCTTCATGGTGGAGAGGAAGCAAAGCCCGAGGAACAGGAGGGGCCGAGAGTCTCAATATCTCCTTATAAATCATGTCCCCAAAGGCCTAACTTCTTTCATTAGGCCCCACCACCTACAAGTTCTGCCATCTCTCAAGAGCACCATCGCTGGACACCAAACCTTCAAATGTGCCAACACAGCTGACATATAGAAATTATCATCGGAAGTTTGTAAACAAGTGATTGGGACAAATGGCAGATTAGAGAAGGTCATTCTTTCCAGGTCCCTCCATGTCAAGAAACTAAGATCTCAGACACACAGCCTCTTGACAAGGGGAGAGAGAGGATCTGTTTTGGGAAATAACTCTGGACATTGAAAACTGATTGGGGAATCACAGTTGTATACAGCAAAATGAAAGCAATCCCCAGGGCTGTTGGGGCTGACAGCAGCACTGGCAGGTGCCATTGCTCCTGTGTTAAAATTGTGAAGCAATCCTTCAACTAAAGGAATCCCTGATTTTGGGAGGTCTGAGGGGTGTGTAGATATGGAGAGAGATCAGAGTTCAAAGTCGTTTTGTGCAACAATATTGTGCAGAGAGGAAAGGAAGGAGAACATGTCTCCTATCCTCCTGGCTACCAGGGACATCAGAGGAAAAGGAATTGTTGTGCAGCACAGAGGAGGGGTAACTGGGAGACCCAAGTCCCTGACAGCTGTTCCTGACCAGAACAGGTTTGGCAAACCCACAACACAGAGCACAGTGTGTGACTAAGAGGCCAGAAGAAAATCAAAAGTGGATTGAGGTTTTTATAAGGGGAAAGTAGTCTGGAAAACATACCTGGGTTCCCCCTCCCCCTGCAGATTGGTTGGTTTGAAAGTGGGCTCCCTAAAAGTATGGAAAGACCAGCCTGGCCAAGAATAAAAAAGGGTGGGGAAGAATTCATTGAGTTTGGAGTCTGAAGCCTAGAGTTGTAAAAACACACAATTCACATGTGTCCAAGAGGAATAAGAATTGACCCTTCCACTGCATGAGTGAAACCCAGGGGTTTTTCCTGGGGGTATCGTCTTCCAGCGTGGCCCAGCATCTACTCAGCCTGGAAGGTGAACCAATATAAAACCTTCAGACCAATCCAAGGAAGAGCTTGGAAGCTAAACCTAAACCCCCTCCCCAAGAGTCCTGCCTGTGGGATCTCCTGTCACTCCAGCAACCCCAATGATCACAACTGAGAAGAATATTTGGACCTCCAATGGAAATGTTTCTCTAATTTTTCAACAAGATCTTCTTATTAATATTATTTTTATACTTTTTTTTTTACTTTTTACTTGTTTTATTTTTTTATATTCACTGTTCTTTTGTGACCTGAAAGGTTCATGGACCTTTATACATAATCAGGCCTGTCTTTAGTTCTTCTTTTGGTTTTGGTTTGGTTTGGTTTGGTTTTTTCTTTGTTTCTCATTCCTAATATTTTTCTAAGGAAGTTATCACTCATAGATTAATAGTTTGAGAACTAAGATGCTTAATTAGAATGTAGCAATTTTGTTCCTGTACACTTTTACTGTTATTTATATTTTTAATTTTAATTTTAATTTTTTATCTGTACACTTTTTTCTCTCACTTATGTTTCTGTTGATCCTCTTACACTCTTTTCCTCTGCTAACAGCCAACCTTTACTGATCTATCACTCATCCTCTATTTTCTACATCTATTATCTCTCTCTTTCCCTCACAAACTTGGATCCTACGTTACTTCTTTTCTATCCCCGTTCACAACTTTAAATTGCAAAACCACAATTAAACCTAATGCAATGACTGTGGGCAATAACTGAACATATCATCTCCCTTTATTGTGACAATTAATATAACAGATATCAAAGTAGGAAATATTTGGTTTGATGCTGTAATTGGTTGTTGTTATTATCTTTCTCCCCTCACCTGTGAGGTACTGGAAACATTCAGAGTCCCTAATCAGTTCACAGGGTAGAAATTCTACTGGCTCAAAACCATACCGTCAAAAGTGTAGTCACACAAACAACATGAAAACACAGGGAAAAAGCACCTCAAACAAACCAATATAATTCAATAACAGAATCCATTGACACCAGAGTGGAAGAAAGAACAGAGATGGAATTTAGAATGTTCATAGTTAAATTGATCTGTGAGATAAAATGTGATACAAGGGAGAAAATACAGGAAGCAAGAGATCACTTCAATAAAGAGACATTCCTCAAAATGAAAGAATCAGTAAACCAAATTAAAAATTCATTGGAAGGCACCACAAGCAGACTAGACCAATTGGAAGTCAGAGTTTTAGGCAATGAAGGAAAAATACACAATCTAGAAAACAAAGTTGACCATTCAGAGAAGATGGTAAGAATCCATGAACAAAACTTCCAAGAAGTATGGGATACCATGAAAGGACCAAACTTTAGATTTATCAGGTTAGATGAATGCCTGTAGATACAAACCAAAGTAGTACACAATCTTTTCAATGAAATAATACCTCAAATTTTCCCAAACCTGAAGAGTGAAATGGAAAACCAAATACAGGAGGCTTATAGGACCCCAAATATACAATATTACAACAGACCCACACCAAAGCACAATATTATGAAAATGTGCAACTTACAGAATAAAGATAGATTTTTAAAGGCTGCCATAGAAAAATGAGAGATTACTTTTAAAGGGAAACCAATACTCAGCTGATTTCTCAACCCGGACCCTTAAAGCTAGGAGGTCTTGGAATAATATATACCAAGCTCTGCAAGAAAATGGATGCCAACTAAGAATATCTGGCAAAATTAAGCTTCAGACTTGGAGATGAAACAAAAACGTTCCATTATAAAAAACATTTGAAAGAATTCACAAATAGAAAACCGCAACTGCAGAACATTCTCAGTGAAATATTTCATGAAGAAGAAATGAAAAATAAAAGGAAAAGCGAAGCCCAGAATGGTGGTGCATGCCTGTAATCCCAGCAACTTAGAGGCTGAGGCAGAAGAATCCAAGAGTTCAAAGCCAGCCTCAGCAAAAGCAAGGTGCTAAGCAATTCAGTGAGACCCTGTCTTTACATAAAATACAAAACAGGGGTGGGGATGTGGCTCAATGGTCAAGTGTCCCTGAGTTCAATACATGGTACCAAAAAAAAATGGAAACTGCAAATGGAGGAATGACAATAAAGGAAAATTCAATCAATGACAAACTAATTCAAATTAAAACCAGAGATAAATCAAAATGACAGGGAATAAAAAAAAATCGTATCTCAATAATAACATTGAATGTGGCCTAAACTCATCAGCCAAAAGAAAGAGACAGGCAGATTGGATTAAAAAACAAGACACAACAAAATGCTGTCTCCAAACGATTCACCTCATAGGCAAAGATATCCATAGAATAAAGCTTAAAAAATGGAGAAATCATATCATTCGCATAGATCTCATAAACAAGAAGGGGACTCTATCCTCATATCAGATAAAGTAGACTTCAGGTCAAAGTTAATCAGAAGGGACCAAGAAAATCATTTCATACTGCATAAGGGAAAAATGCATCAACAAAACATAGCAACAATCTTAACTTCGTATGCCTCAAATAATGTAGCACCTACATATATCAAACAAACCCTTCAAAATTTCAAGAATCAAATAGACCACAATACAATATACTGGAGGACTTTAGTATGCCTCTCTCACTACACAATAGATCTTCCAAACAGAAACTAAACAAAGAAGTTACAGAACTAAAAATTACAATTAATAATATAGACTTAACAGACATATAGAGAGTACTTGATCTATCAATAACTGAATATACTTTCGTCTCAGCAGCATATGGATCCTTCTCTAAAATATATGGTATCGTCAGCCCCAAACTAGAGATAATACTTTGTATTTTATCAGATTATAATGGAATGAAATTGGAAATCAATGAAATAAAAATAGAAGGTTCTTTAACACCTGGAGATTAAATAGCATACTATTGAATGACCAATGGATTTTTGAAGAAATGAGGGATGAAATGAAAAAAATACTTAGAGTTCAATGAGAAAAGTGACACAACTTGTCAAAATTACTGGAACATTATGAAGGCAGTTCTAAGAGGAAAGTTCATTGCATTGAGCATATTCCTTAAAAGAATAGAGAGTCATCAATTAAATAACCAAACCTTGCAACTCAATGACCTAGAAAGAGAATAACAAACCAACATCAAAGCAGAAGACAAGAAATAATTAAAATAAGATCTGAAATTAATTTGAATGAAACAGAAAAGCAATTCAAAAAATTAATGGAACAAAAAGTTGGTTCTTTGAAAAATAAATAAAATCTATAAGCCTTTAGCCATGTTAATGTAGAGAAAGAGAAAGAAATGTCAAATTACCAAAACATGAGATGAAAAAGGAAATATCACCTTAAACACCACTGAAATACAGAAGATAATCAGAAAATACTTTGAAAATCTATGCTCTAATAAAAAATCATGAAGACATTGGCAAATTTCTAGCGACATATTACCTATCCATATTGAATCAGGAGGACATAGAAAATTTAAACAGATGAATTTCAAAGAACGATATTGAAGACATCATCATCAAAACCCTATGAACAAAGAAAAGCCCAGGACCAGATGGCTTCTAAGCCAAGTTCCACAAAACCTTCAAAGAAGAACTTACACCAATACTCCTCAAAATATTCCATGAAATAGAAAAGGAAGGAACCCTTCCAAACTCATTTTTTGAAGCTAATATCACCCTGATATCAAAACCAGACAGAGACACATCAAGTAAAGAAAACTTCAAACCAATATTCCTGATGAACATACATGAAAAAATGCTAATAAAATACTGGCAAATTGCATACAAAAACATATTTAAAAGATAGTGCACCACGATCAAGTAGGGTTTATCCCAGGATTCAAGGACATAATTCATCATATTAATACACTTAACAAGAAGAATTATATGATAATCTGAATAGATGCAGAAATAGCATTTGAAAAATACAGCATCTATTTATGTTCAAAACACTAGAAGAACTAGGGATAGTAAGAACATACCCCAGCATTGTAAAAGCAACATATGACAAACCCAAGGACAACATCATTAAAAATAGGGATAAATTGAAAGCATTCCCTCTAAAAACTGGAACAAGACAAGGATGCCTTCTTTCACCACTCCTATTCGACATAGTCCTGGAAACTCTAAGCAGAGCAATTAGAAAGAAGAAAGAAATTAAAGTAATAGGAATAGGAAAAGAAGAACTCGAACTATCCCTATTTGCCAATGTCATGATTCTATACTTAGAATACCCAGGAAACTCCAACAGAAAGCTTGTAGAACTCACAAATGAATTCAGCAAAGTAGCAGGATATAAAATTAACACCCATAATATTTGTGTTCCTATAAACTAATGATGAATCAGCTGAAAGGAAAATCTTCCCATTCACAATAGCCTCAAACAAATAAAACATTTGGGAATCAAACTAACAAAAAAAGGTGAAACGTGTCTACAATACAAACTGCAGAACACTACAGAAAGAAATTAAGGAAGACCTTAGAAAATGGAAAGATTACCGATATTCTTTGATAGTCAGAATTATTATTGTCAAAATGGCCATACTACTAAAACCATGATACAGATTTAATGCAATTCCTATTAAAATTCCAATGATGGTCCTCATAGAAATAGAAAAAGCATGAAATTCATTTGGAAAAATAAGAGGCCCAGAATAACCTATGCAATCCTTAGTGCAAAAGGGGCCACAGGAGGCCTCACAATACCAGACATTAAATTATACTACAGAGTTATAGTTAAAAAGACAGAATAGTATTGGCACCAAAACAGACTTGAAGATCAATGGACAGATTAGACGACACAAAGTCATACCCACATAAGTACAGTGATCTCAGACTAGTCAAAGGCACCATAAACATACACTGGAAAAACAATAACCTCTTCAACAAATGGTGCTGGGAAAACCGGAAATCCTTATGTGGTACAATGAAATTGAACCCCTTTCTCTCACCATGCACAAAACTCTACAACTCAACTCAAAGTGGATCAAGGACTTAGGCATTTGACCAGAGACTCTTCAACTCCTGGAAGAAAAAGTAGGCTCACCTATCCACCATGTTAACTTAGGAACTGTCTTCTTCAAAAAGTCTCCTAAAGCACAAGAAGTAAAATCAAGAACCAATAAATGTGATTGTATCAAACTAAAAAGCTTCTCTGCAGCAAAAGAAACAATCAAGAATTTGACCAGAGAACCTACAGAATGGGAGAACATACTACTTGCACCTCAGATAGAGCATTAATCTCCAAGATATACAAAGATCTCAAAAAACTTAACACCAGAAAATAGCAGTCACCTAAAAGCAACATCACATTTTCTTTTTATTTGAGAATTTATTTTTTATATATATATTTATATATGTATTTTACATATATATATTTTATATATATATTTGTATATATATTATTATTTTTAATTTGTTCTAATTAGTTATACATGACAGTAGAGTGCATTTTTCTTGCTAAGTGAAATAAGCCAAACCCAAAAAACCAAAGGTCAAATGTTTTTGCTGATAAACATTGCATTTCTATGAACGAAAATGTGAATAATAGCAGGAGCTTGTAACTTTGAACAGTGAAAAAACTGCTTTTTTATAACCCCGAATTACATCATTTACATAACTTTCCTCTTTTCATATATGAATACATAACCAGTGTAACTCCACATCTTGTATAACCAGAAGAATGGCAAGTTATACTTCATGTGTATAAAATATGTCCAAATTCACTCTACTGTTTTGTATACCTAAACAGAAGAAATTAAAAATTTTAAAAATTATACCATTTAGATTTACAATTGTTGTGATCATGTATTACTTCAATTCTGGACTTTCACAAGATACTTGGTCAAAGAGTAGTTTTGGAACAAACTTTCCCTTCAAAGTCCAATTCAATCTAGTAAACATGAGTCACTTTTTTACATGTGACTATAAATAAATATCAAAGTATACATATTATTTCTGTTAACAATTCAGTGATAGAAAATTATCAAGCATCTTCAGTCAATTTGGTTAAGTAAATCTACCTTAACAAATGTGAATGAGAAAATAAAAAACAGATGGAATGTTTCTGAGGAAAATTTACTGTCCAAATTGGCATGCAATGTAAATGTGTAATACATATCATATTTCAAGGAAACCACAAAAGAAAAAGGATGTAACATACATCATAAATAAGTTCTCACCAATTCCTTGTGGAAATGGTACTATTTTGAAAGAATGGGTTATATAATATATATTATTAAAATAATCATGCACACCTTTTTAATTTTAATGTGGTGAGTAGACATTGAATGCATGACAAGTTTTCATTATATTGTTATTAGATGCTGTTGGACTGGAGCTCTCAGATAGCAGGAGTTTTAGACACACCTTGTGCCCAAGGTCTCATCTCCACCCATGTAACATACACGTGAACCCTGGGAGAGTGTCTGGAACCAGAAAGTTGGAGACACGTGGCATGGACCACATGCCCATGCAGCATACTGAGACCAAGCCCTGCTCTAGCTCCTTCCCAGATGCAAAATAACCACCATGCAATGGTCACTGCTGAGCCTGTCTGGCCTCCTTTCTGGTGAATCACATGGTTCTGGCCTTATGGTCAAGTGATGACTGATGTTGTTTTGTACCTATCAGCACCTGGGTTTGCACCATGAGTTGTTTTTCAAAATATGTGTAATCATCTACAGCAGAGGACATGACTGTTCCCAAACTCCCTTGCTCTCCATTTGGATTCTGCTAGTGGTGATTGACATAAACACCATATTTTGTCTCCTATCACTAATTCATCTATAAGCATAGATCTAGAGGATAGAATTGTCCATTCAGCCGGGACACTGGACCCACCATGGCATATGCCACGGTGTCTCCTTGCACTGGATACATACCCATTTATCAGCTTTGTCACTTATGTTTAAGCCAGCCACCACAGACCTCAGCTGTGGGACCAGAGCAGGAGCTAATGTGGAGATGGACACTGGGTCCCAAGAGGCCAGTGGTCAGGGCTGCCCCTGCCCATTCCTCCTCTCTGGAGCTGGTGCCAAGGTAAAGGATGGATCTACAGTATTCTATAGAAACCAGTGATATATTAGGTGCAATGGCTACTAAAGTTCAAAGGGACAGTGTGTGTGTCCATTCTTCCCAAAGGATTGTGACCACAGGCTGAGCTGCCACTGGCAACTAACCTATGAATTTCTGATCTCTGAACTCTTCACCCAGGGATAACCTGACCATGCCTGCCTGCTGATCAGTTGATGCAAATTTGTCAATTTGACATGGTGAAAAAAAAACTGATAACTGTTCTAATATCTGATTAGTAAGTTTTAAAAAATATATTATGATAGAGTACTTTTGGTTGTAACAATCTTCAATGTCAATCCAAAGAAATCTCACCTACAAATTATGTGTGATGAACACAACAGTTGACAGACAAAATTAGAACTTTATACTATTGGAGAAGGGGGATGCATTGGATTTTATTTTTTTATTTTATTTTTTTACTGGAGATGATAGTATACCTAATAAAGTTTTTCACAATTATGAATCTTTTTCTTTTCCATTCTTGAAAACAGTGTTCAGCAGGAAACTC
>JAJEJO010002251.1:6828-74045 GCA_020662805.1 Glaucomys volans | reverse complement strand
CATAAATCCACACAGTTCTATGCAATATGAACTATTATCTATGTGAAAGGGTAAAACTGCAAGGCAGCTCCTGCTCACGTCCTGCAGACTGATTCCAGCCTCTCTAAAATTCAAGTCTCACTTCTTCTGAGCCACAGGACCAGAGATCACTGTCCACTCTGGTGTCCTATAGCAATCTACAACACAGAAGGAGGTGAGGGGTCTCTTGGGAGGAGTTTTTGGCCACAGACAGTGGCAAGGACCACAGTTTTCTTCAGGTTATGCAAGGTGACTTTGGACCCTGATCTCCCCTGGGATATGGTCAGGGAGCACTGAGGCTGATCTACTGCCTTCAGCTGTGGGTGTTGTCTGTGGGCAAAGTGTCTATGAATGTCCTCCAGGAGCAAATTCCCATGGACATTCACCTCCAGAACCTTCTGAGGCTGCACCCTAGAGAGTGAACATGAGGCAGAGGAAAGGGGTTCTCTAGGGCACTTGGGCGTGAAGGCTGAGTAGCACACATCTCGGCCCCCTGAGGAGCAGCAGGTGTGCTGACACAGGGTGGAGCAAGGACCCTGCTCCTCCAGCCCTGCCCTCTGTAGCTTCATCCTCAGACAGCTTCCTGCACTGATTTTAACCATTATTGTACCTCCCCTGGCATGGTCATGGTCACATGCAATAGGGGCCACTGCAGTGCTCTCCTTGGTTCTGATGGATTGGATAAAGTGCAAGAAAGTTAAGGAAGCAGTAGAGAATATGTGCATTTCCTTGACTTCTGCTATCCCTCCACTCTCTCCATACTCACATTTCCTCTTCCTGTCCTTCTTTGTCTCCTTTTGCTGCCTTGAGCCCACATTTTAAATCAGGACAGGGTCCCTGGAACCAGATTCCTGTTGGGAGAATTGCTTTCTAACTATAATTTTGACATATGAAAGGAAGGGTATGTTCATCATACTCAGAGCCAAAAAGCGCAGGAGAATCCAGGTGTGTGGTGGTGGCTAGAGCAGAGCCAGACTATTTGGGTCCCCTGCACAAGGGAACAACTCAGTTTTTCTGACCCCAGCTCTAGCTCAATGCATGGCCATACAGGTTTGCTCAGCATGATTCAATGGTGCAGCCTGAGGTCAGAAACCAGGGCAAGACTAAGAAAGTTGGTGCAGAGAGATTTAACAGACATTGAAGGTCCAAGGACCTCAAAGATGTGGATGAGAAAAGCACCTTTAGAAAAGTCAGAAAAAGTGGGAAAGAGGAAACATGAAAGAGCTACAAAGAGTTTATAAAGGAGATGAGTACTCCTTGGCTCCCACTCAGGACTGGGAGACACACGTCACCTCACACCAGCCTGGAGCAGCCTGTGAAACAGGTGTTGAGTCCTGAACGAAGAAGGGAACGTGGGCTCTGGCAGGAAAGTATGTGGCCAAGGACACATAGCCTGTCAGTGGAGGGTCCTGCTCCTTGTACTCTTCTTTGCTGTCCCTGAGCTGCCAAAGTCCAAGTGAACAAACAAAAACCAGTACAGAGGTGTGTGATGATAGGGCACTTTATAAAGGGTCAGGCCTTCCCTGTTCCAATGCTGCAGAATGCAGCCACTGTCCCCATCAGCCAAGGGCCTCCTGGGTGACAGGGAGATCACCACCCTGCATGTGCCAGGCAGGCCAGGCGATCCTCAGGATGGAGCCCACAGACCACCTGGCCTCTCCCTTGTGAATAATGGCAATGGATGCCCTCTCACACCTGAGGTGAGCTGAGCCTCAATCTGAATCCCAAGTGGCCCCTGGGGGCGGGGACAAAACCCAAGACACCCCTTGGTTCTCCTTCAGGGTTTGCACCTCCTCCTCCCTGTCTGCCTCTATGTTGCCTCTGGGGCTGCAGCTCCCTGGGGCAAAGGGCCAGTCTAGAAGACAGGCTCAGCTCCCTCCCTGATTCTTGGCAACATTTCAAGCTGGATGCTTCTTCTGGAATGGCAGGAGGGCAGATGGTTGCTGGGTGGATGAGGGGAGCTTTTGAGCAATGCCGAGGAGCATCCAGGGAGACAGACCCTTCAAGTGGAGGTGGGCTCAGTCAACAAACCCAGCACTATTTATGGATAGGTTTCTACAAGGTAATGGATGTGTTTCAATAAAACTTCATTTACAAAAGGAAAAAAAAAAGATAGCAAAGGTGTGACCTCCCCAGCTATCACCTGTGGGAGGGGCAGTTGAGGAGGACATTACAGATTTGTGGTTAGTATTTAGAGTGGTAGGGACATTTTTAGAGTACTCGACTTGCAGAGGACTGATCATTACTGGACTCTTCAAGGAGACACAGGCTGCTTTAGGAGGCAGCCCATGGGTGGCTTGTAAATTCACTCCACTAACTCCAGCTGAGCACATGTTCCATTACACACTAGGTACTGGGCAAGACCTGGTCCCAGTCTCTCAGAGACTTGGAGAAAAGACAAGCACATGCAATTGTAGGTCAGAGAGACTGAGAGGGATGTGCCTGTAGGTGAACCAAAACAAGCCAAAGATTGAAAAGGAGGGCTGGTAAGAAAATACAATCCAGTTTTCCTACACTAGGGGCTACCAAAAGGGTTTGGATCATGAGGCAGCACTTGACTTCTGCTCTGATCTTAAGCAGAGTGGCTAAATGGAGTGAAAGACCCCTTCAGGCAATATGAGCTTGAAGTTAAGGTGGGATAGTGTCTGCCAACCCTGGGGTACAACAGAACCAATGGGGAACTTTCAACAGAACTGAAGTCCTGGTCCCACTCCAGGCTCTTATATAAGGATCCCTGAGCCTGGAGGTGGCCAGTGGGGGTCCTTAGGAGTTCTCCAGGTGATGCTAATGTGCAACCATCTTGGCAAGCATTGGTGAGCGGGCTAGAATGAGTCTGAACTCTGGTGCCTGAGTCAGCTAACTCTCCCCCTGGAGTGTTTGTGAAGACTCAGGGGGCTGGGATACACTCCAGAGATGTTGGTTCACTAGATGTGGAGTGGGGCCACAGAGGTTCTGTGGTTAAAAACCACCAAAGTGCTGCTGCTGCTGCTGCTGCTACTGCTGGTCCAAGTATTACACTTGGACATCTCAGGCCTGGATCAAATCCCATGAATGAGATTGGGGAGGAAGGAAATTCACAAGTTCAGAGCAAGTTACAGGAAGTGAGAGAAATGACCCCTGAATCTCTGCTTCATTCAGAGATACAGCACTGGATGCTAGTAGCCAGGCAGACAGGGCCCCTGGGCAGGGATGTGATATGCCTCTGTGCCCAGGCTGGGCTGTGGGCAGCAGAGGCTCACCTCCTCAGTGATGATCCTCTAGTCAATGCCTTTTGCCCCAGTGAACTGAAGCCTTTCTACTCCAGAGAAAGCATGGAAGATTTGTCCTTCCATGGACCAGTATGCAGTCACATGGCTCCACCTGAATGCAGGGGTACTGGGACATGTGGTCCCTGACTGGAGGGCTGCTTCCCAGCAACACTGGAAGAAGACAACAAATGCTTGTGGACAAGTGGCCACCTCTGCTTCAAGGGCTGGTCCTAGGATAAGGAGTCAGGGGAACCGTGCCCTAGTTTTTTAATATGGTTTCCTCTTAAAGGTTGTCTTATACTTCCCATGGGAAGACAAGTGTAAAGATCGGTGTGGGCAGCAGTTAGTGCCTGGTCATCAGGCCCTCTCACCTCTCAACTCTGGCAAGGACTCCTGCAGAGTCTGGTGGGTGGCAGTGTGAGCCCCTCATGGCTGTCCACCTCTCTCTCTTGGCCATAGACTCTATATGATCCTTTTAGAAATTTAATTATTCTGGATACAGTATACCAGTTGAGGATTTGTAAATATTTTCTTCAAATCGGTGGCTTTTCTTTTCATGAATTCCCCAGTCCCTTTTGATGAAGAGAAGATTTAAATTTCAATGAAGTTTGATTTCTGTTCTTCTTTTGTGGATCATGTTTTTGGTGTCAAGTCTAAGAAATCTTTCCCTAACCCAAAATCACTGTGATTTTCTCTTGTGTTTTCTTCTAGAAGTTTTATTATTTAGGTTTTACCATTAAATCTCTGATATATTTTGTGTTGATCTCTGATGTATTTTGAGTTAATATGATGTACCTTGAGTTAGTTTGTATGATGTGAGGTACAGATAAAGTGTATTAATTTTAGTGCCCTGGCATATGGATAGCCAGTTGTTACAGCATCCTTTGTTAGAAAGACCATCCTTTTCCCATGAATTACCTTCGTAGCTTTGATCAGAAACCAAGTGGCCCTGGATGTGTGGATCCATTTCTGGGTGCTTATCCTGCTCCATTGTATTTGCCTGTCTTCACAATGCCACACAGTCTTGGTGACTAGAACATGATGATAAGTTTGGAAGTCAGGATCCAATAATGTAAGTAAGTTCATAGACTTTTTTCCTGCATGCCACAAATTTTGATATGTTGCATTCTACTTTATTTTAGTTCAAAATACATTTTAATTTTCCTTTTCATTTCTTCTTTGACTCATAGGTTATTTTAGAAATTTCTAAATATTTGGGAATTTTTCAGAGGTCTCTCTGGCTTAGATTCCTAATTTAACTCCTTTGTTGTCCAAGGATACACTTTATATATTTTTTTGTCTTTAAAATAGGTCAGAACTTACTTTGTTGTCCAGATCTAGTCTACCCTGGTAAATATTCCAAGTGGAGTGCTCTTAAAGCTGATTAGGCTGAGCTGGCTGGTGGTACTGTTCAAGCTTCCTGTGTCTTTTCTAGTAATTTATCCTCTTGTTCTGTCAGTTATTGAGAGAGAGATGCTGAACTCTGACTGTCCCTGTGGATCTGTTCATTTCTCTTTCCAGTGCCACACATTTCTGGTCCATGTAACCTTTAGCAGTGTTGTTAGGTGTAGAAACACCTGTTATGACTCCTAGATCAACTGCCCATTGTGGTGATACATGGCCCTCATGTTTTGTGTTAGTCAGATTTCCATGGCTATGACAAATTGCCTGGGAAAAGCAATTTAAGAGGAGGAAGTGTTTCTTTTGGCTTATGGTTTCCGAGGTTTCAGCCATGGTGGGCTGACTCCCCTGCTTTGAGCCTGTGGCAAGGCAGAGGATCATAGCAGGAGTGTCTGGCTGAGGAGGTCTGCTCAGCTCAAGACCACAGGGAAGCAAAGAGGAAGAGAGGAAGAGGCCAGGATCCCAGTCCATCCTCCAAGGACACTCCCTAATGACCTAACTTCTTTCCACTAGGCCTCACCTCCTGAAAGTTCCACCACTTCCCAAAGGTGCTTCAGGCTGGTGACCAAGCCTTTGGTATACGGGCCTTTGGGAACACACAAGATCCAAGCCATAATACCAATGTCTCCTGCTCTGAAAGAAACTGAGGTATCTGAAGGCCCCAGACCCATCTGGAGTGTGATGGGCTGTGCTCCTGGCCCCTTACTGCAGGCAGATGTTTGGAGCCAGGCTAAACACAACAACAGAGCACCTTCCCAGGGAAGATGCTGGGGAACTCCCTCTGCCCTCAGCCTCATTTTCTTTCATGGTAGAGCCTGTAAAGAAATCCAAAAGTGCTTGGAACCATGCAGAAGCTTTGAAAGTCAAACTCACTGGGGGTTCCAGGAGGACAGAGGTTGGCCAGAATAGGACTGGCCCAGGATTTTAAGGACCCTCCTGTGTTTTGGGCTCTGCACATAGCTCCTGGAGAAGTGGATCTTATTGGAGAAAGAATGGAAATGTGAGAAGGCCACCAACCTCCTCCACCATCTCATGCAGATCTACATCCAAAGTACTGGTGTCTGCATGAGTTCAGGAGTGCCCACCCCAGCCCGGCCCACCACTCTGATGTCCATACAATGCTCTCTTTGTCCAAGAGAAGAAGGGAGATTCTGAAATCAAGTTCTGCCCCTGAAGAGCCCCTGGAAAGAGACTGCCATGAGCAAGTACCAGGGATCTGGGCGGGAGATGGGGGAGAGGACCACTAAGGCTCTGGTCAGGGGAAGGGGGAGAAAATGGGCCTATGGCTTGGCGTGGTCCAGGTTAGTGAGCCTGAGGCTCAGACCTCTTTAAAAACAAAACTAAAAACAGGACACACACATTTGGGTACCACATGGAAAAAAGTTAACTTAGAATGAGACAGTGGATCATTATAGTCACAAATGTCTTGACACCCACCATGCCCTGGGGATGGCTGTGCCCAGGAAGATGGTGTTCCTGGGCTGAGGTGCAGGCATGACCTCAGGTCTTGGGGTCATGTGGGGTGAGACCCTAGGGCACCTGGAGGGAGGTGGGAGCAGCTTGGTCAAACAGGGCAGGAGTTACAGCCAAAATAAAGGCCAAGTACTATGCAGAATGCGTAGCCTGGATTCCCTGATCTGTTCTCATAACATCCCCCAAAAGAGGAGGAACCATTGGTCACTCTGCTTTATAGACAGGGAATGTGAGGGTCTAAGAGACAATGTCCCCTGTCCAGGTCACTCAGCTAGTGAACAGGGAGGCCCATATTATAAGACAGGGGCCTGGATGTAGAATCTGGGCCCCAGTTCAGAGCAGTGAGCATGGCAGAGCTGACTCAGAGTAAGTCCTGATCCTGGCTGATCTCCTCCAGGGGTCCCGCCGTGGCACTGTGGAGACTGATGCCTGGGAGGAGGTGGATGGGGTAGCCTTCCTGTACCCAGAGCAGGGGTGCTGGCATAGGGCTTGCCCTCTGTAGCCACCATCATGCTGCCCCTGGGGAGCCCCAGGGGTGCATGAGGGCAGACATTTGAGCCCTGCCATCCCCTGTCCCTCAGATTCCCCTGAAGCTGGAACATTTTGGCACATTTTGGCACATTGGTTGGACTCATTGCCCCATGCACCTGTGAAACCCACCGAAGAACACGTGTGGCCTCAACTAATGTCCTGTCCGGCCTGCTAGATCTTCATGGTATGGAGAGGGCAAGCCATGAGGGCCAATCTCTGCAGGCAAGGAGGCTGGCTGCATTGGGAATGTTGACTGCAGGCCTGCCCTCGGTGAGGGTGAGGGTGCGTGACTGTCTGTGTGGGCAGGCAGGAGACAAACAGGGCAGTCAGGGGAGAGTGGAGAGAGGGAGAGCACACCAAGATCTCACAGGATTCCAGAAGGAGAGACTCATGGATTAATGTACTGAGGGCATGTGCTGGGCAAGGACAGCTCTCAGATACAAAGGATGCAGTGGGACTGGCTGGAGCTGGGCACAAGGGGACACTGAATGGTGCTAGAGGAGGTGTGGGCAGAGGCCATGCCTGGAAGAAAAATGAGAGCAGGCTCAACAGGGCTGGGTTGTACAGATGCTGGACAGTGGCACAGGCCTCTGCAGCCAGGCAGGAGTCTGCACTGAGTGGTCCTGGCCAGACCCCCATCCATGCAATCATGTCTGAAATTGTACTCCCAAGAGCAAACCAGACCTGCTTGTTATTGGACACTTCCAAGGAGAAGGAGCTGGAGAAATGTAAGGAGGGCATCCAGGGTACAGACACAGAGAATATCTGTGCATCCTCCAATATTGCCAAGGTGACCACTGGCTGCTCCCCAGCCTTTGGACATTTCTTGGGGCAGGGCTTTTCTGGGCTGGCTGTGTCTCCCATGTTCTCCTTTAGGGTTGCTGCTTCCCTGATCTTGGGTCCAAGGGATACATCTATACTGAAATGACCTGTGGCTGGTTGGGTCCTCAATGGGGTGCCTAGAACACAGATGGTGCCCAACATTCCCTCCTCAACTCCTCTTGGCGCTTACAATGTGCTACACTGAGCATGGAGGAGGCCACAGGAATGATCCAGAGGAGTCCTGCATGCTAATGGCACCCTAATGAAAGGAAGTGCCTGGAACCTTGCCAACAGGCCTCTGAACTTCATAGGGGCAGTAAGGTCCCTTTTGCCTGAGGGGCAGAGTCACTTCCTGGTGTAAGGGGGTGTGTGGAGCAGCAGGATGTGCACAGGGCTCAGAGAGTAGGCCAGGCAGGCTGCAGGGCAGTGGAGTGAGGACAGATTTGTATGGGAGCACCTTGTGCTGGGGTTCAGGGAGGGTGCGAGGCAGGTGGTGAGAATTGGGATAGGTTGGTAGTGGGAGCCCTTTGACATAAGAGGTGCTAAGGTGCTGCCTGAGCAGCTTGTCAGGATAGCGAGAAGCTGGGCAGTTAGCCCTGAGAAGGCCATGGCCACAGTCTCCTGAGTGGAGGAGGAGCAGCCAGGGGAGTGGGCTGGGACTTGGTTTTGCTCTGATCCTAAGTGGTCTGCATGGAGTTTAACTGTGATGAGGTGGTCTCACTCATCCAGAAACTCTGCAGGAACATTGTGGCCATGGACCTGCCACAGAACAAGGCTGCAGTCACCTGGATAGTCACCAGATAGTCCAGATGTAGGTCAGGGAGCTGGAGGGTAAGGTGGCAGAACTGCCCAGGGCCCCCAGTGGGGCTGGGACTGACTCCTGAGAGTAATCCCCCCATCCCTGGGGCTAGCAAAGAGGAGGAAATAGCTAGAAATTGAGGCAACATGTACAGCATCCAGAGGCCAAGTTCTCCTCTCCCAGGGTTCCCCCAACCACCAGTCCAAGAGATCAAAGCATCTCTTTGGAGAGGTTCTGGTGTTGATTCTGGGATGGGTCCTGGCATCTTACCCTGCCCACCATTCTCCCTTGAGGAGAGGTGTCCCACAGGGCCCTGGAGGCCCCCAGTGATGCCTACACATCCCAAGGAGGCTGAGATCCTGTGTGCCATGCTGGTACACCTGCCTGTGGTGGACCATCTGGAAGTGCAGCGCGTTCTCATTGAAGGCATCCTCTTGCTGGCACACTACCACCAGGAGACTGTCCTCACATCACTCCTGAGACAGCCCCTGCCCATGGAGAGTTGGGTGCCCAAAGGAGGAGGACATGTCCCAGAAGGCTGGGGCCCAGGGTGGGTCAAAGTCCTTTATCTGAATCTCATGTAAGGGGTCCCCAGCCTCCAGGGAACCACTGATCTGGAGCCCAGACTTCCAAAACTTCATCATATCCAGCTGGAATCTGGAACCTGTAGCTCCTCACAAGTCTTGGTTGACCCATCTAGGTCAGGTCCAGGAAGTTCAGTATCATCCCCCATGGTGGCCCTTTCCTTTCCCATGGGGACAGAGCCTCAGGCAGGTGAGCCAAAGCATGTGCCTCCACAGGCCTGAGCAAGCCCCTGAGGTGCTCCAGTCTGTACCTGTTCCTTTTCATATGTGGCCTCAGAGGGGATCCAAGTCCCTGAGGGATGAAAGTGCCCCACCTCCAGCCAGGAGAGAAGCAGAGTAGCCTCCTTCTTCTTGACATTATGTCTACAAATCCAACTCCTGTGTCGGGGTGGGATCTCACCAAAGGTGGGGAGTGTGCTCACCTGGGGAGGCCCAGGAAGGTGGGAGTCCACTTCCAGAGCAACTACCCTGTGCGGCCACAGTGAGATGAGGTGGATGTCTCACAAAAAGGCTGTGAACAGAGGGAAAGGAGTTCCAAACCCAGGCCTCAGGCCCAGAGCCATGGGGCTGACCTTCTCCTAAAGGAAACCTGCAGGGGTCAGGTGGAAGTGAGGCTCAGGTTTTGTGATTCATTGAGGGTTCCTCACACTTGGAGCAGGGCTGGGTGTCTGGACAGTGGGCAGTGCATTTCTAGTAATGTGTTCCCAGGTCCTGTTGGCATTCCTGGTGGCCACCTCAGGGTGACTTGTTCACCAACATCTGTATTGGTCAGCTATCACTGAGTAATAAATCCCCACAACGTTGTAGCTTAGAACCGACACATTAGCTCACTATGAGGGTCAGGAGTGAGCACTTAGATAGCAGTTCACTCAAGGCCTCAGGAGACTGCAGTCAGGTGCATTGTATTCCAGACCCCTGGGGGTTTCTCCAGGCTCTTGTGACTGCTGGTAGGATGGTTGCTTGCCATTGTAGGACTGAGGGCCCTGTTGCCTGGTTTCCTTACCCCATGGTCTTTTTATTCTTGTCACTAGTGAGTTTCTTTTACCTGATTTCTATCTCTAGGCCCCCGCCTCCCCTTTCCCCAATCCCAAACTCACCTCCCTACACTTGTGTATTAGGTCTTGAGGACTCAAATAGGCAATTCACATGATTTATTTATTTATTTATTTATTTATTTATTTATTTATTTATTGTGGTGCTGGGGATTGAACCCAGGGCCTTGTACTTGCAAGGCAGGCACTCTACCAACTGAGCTATATCTCCAGCCCAACATGTCTTTCTTTGTTTTATTCAACCTTGTTAGAGTTGTTGCTTTAGCCCTTTAGAACCTAAAGATTCCCACTTCTGTTCCTAGCCCATTAAGGTACCATCGTGGGGCAGTGTCCTTCTCAGTAGAGTCATGGACTTGAGCTTGAGGATGAGGAAGACATTTCCTGTTGTAGTTTGTCAGATCCTCTGGCCTTTGAAAACATTAATCTCCCCTTTGGTAGTACAGAGAGATAAAAATACCTTCCTCTAAAACTCATTAGGAAAATAAGCTGATAGAACATCAGCAAACTGCCTGACATAAACTGGGTCTTGGAGTTCGTGCTGGACATGTCCTTACAGTCATCAAACTTTAGACCAGTGTGGACCTTGAGGAATACAGGTATTCCAAGTTGGGCATGGATTTCTCAGCAGTACTACGAGCCTGGCAGAGGGACCTGGGTTCTAATTACACATTGGTGACTCACACCACCTCCCTGACATTCAGGTCCCAGAATTCAGACTGTAGCTGGGGCCCTGCCAAGGGGTTGAAAGGGACTTTTCCCTGCCAGGGCACACGGCAGAAAGCCCACAGTCCTTGTGCCTGTCTTTGAATAGCCACCTGATGGAGGTGTGGCTGGCTGTGGCAAAGAGTGTGCCTTTTGCATGGACCATGCTTCACAGCTTGATGGGTCAGCTGCAGTCGGGGTTCCCCCCAGGTTAAGCACCACCTCCAAGGCTGACATTTGGCGACTGGCCACAGTGGACTCCCTGATGGTGAGTGGCAGGGGCAGGCTCTGGGGCATCTGGGGGGTCTCAGAGTAGAATTTCCAACACCCCTGGCCCTTCTCTCTGCAGACCCTATGCACTATCCACCTGCTTCTGGAGAAGTTGTATGGGGATGACAAGCTCTCAGACCTGTTCCCTGACCTCACCTATACCCTCCTGCTGCAGCTCAGCAGCAGCCCCAAGCTGGAGGCTGCCTCACCCATCCTGATGACCTGGAGGCTGGTCCACACTGGGACCCTGCCCCAGGAGATGAACTTGCAGAGGTGCTTGAGGGCAGGTGGGCAGATGGGAGGGTCCATGGGGTGTAGGGCAGAAGGCTTGGGTGGACCTAACCTCCAACTGTCCCTTAGAAGCAGCCTGGGCCCCATGAGTCATCTGCACCAAAGGGCCCACATTAACCCTCATAATGGGGAAGTTTCTGGAGTCTCATTTTACCATCCCATTTATGTATGTCCAGCATGGTGTGGTTCTCAGCTTGCAGACCCATCAGCCCCCTCAGCCCTTTGCATGGGGCCCAGCAGGGGTTGTTATCCTCACCTCCCAGACAGGAGGGCAGTGGTCCAGAGCCTAGCAGCTACATCATATTTGCCACCTTCTTCCAGGATCACCATCAAGTCCATGCAATTTTTGTTCAAGGGAATCAACAATGAGCACTTGCTGTATGCCCTGGAAGAGCAGTCCATGTGGACCCTGCTGGAAGACAGCCTGATCTTCCTAGAAGGAGTAGGTTTCCTGGACAGGTGGGGTCCAGGCTCTCACAGGGTGGAGAGTCCTATTGGGCAGAAGGCCCTTGTGACTGGCACAGCCAGATGACTTATACCTGGGGACACTGCCACAGACCTGTGTCCCAAACTCTGGGATGGCAGTGCCCTCTAGGACAGTGGGAACCTTTTTTCCAAACTTCCTACTCCAGAGCAGATGTGAGGTCAGAGAGAGGAGGGACAAGCAGCAGGACCAGGATGGTCAGCACCTCCTGGGTCCTGATCACCATGAACAGCCCTCATTTGGCCCACTTTTAGAAAAGCAGATGGAATGTGAGTATTTCATTGACAGAACCCACCAAACACCTCAGACTCCTGGTCACCCCAAGCCAGCACCAGGCTGCAGTGCAGTGGGCAGGAGCTGGACTGTCTCCTCTGGTTGGGTAGCATCTGGTGTGTCCTTCACAGACTGTGCATGCAGAACCTGGAGAGCCACAGGCTGAGACTGTTAGAGCTGGTGCTTAGGGGCATGGGCTCATAAGTCATGAGCTGCCACATCAGGAGCATGGCTATCTGCATGGAAGTGAGGCCCATGGCCCTCGTGGGGTTTGGGCGGCGGGGCAGGTGTCCCCGAGCTCTCCTGCAATGGCTTGCCCCTGAAGCAGGCACCCAGTGGTTGAGGGTCCTCTGAATCTCCTTTGCATGCTCCTTGAGTCTGGCACTCCTTCCTCACATGAGTAGTGCCCAGGGGGCACTGTGGGGAGAGGCTGAGACACCCTGTGCCACACTCAGAGGAAGCAGTCAGGACACAGCAGGGCAAGGGGAGCAACCTGGGGCCAGTGGGGGCACCATGGGCTCCACCAGAATGCTTTGCACAGGAGGGCTCTGAGAGACCACTGGCCTCACCAGGCAGGAAGGTGGGAGGGTCACAACAATGTGGCCCAGCTGCTCGGTCAGTGGAGCATTTGTGGGTCCTGAGGGAATTGGCCAGAAACCTTAAGGGAAACTTTATTGGCTGCATGAAATCCAATATGCCATAGGAACCAAAAGACAGCCCAGGATGGGGCGGCAGGTGTTCTGTGAAGGGTCTCATAGTAAGTGTGCATTTTTGACATCATGTCCACCTGGTGCTTGAGCAGGAAAACAGACCCAAATTATTTGGAAACCAGTGGATGTGGCAGGGTTCTAGTAAAATCATTGATGGATGCTGGCACTTGAACTTCGCACAACTTCCATGGGTCATGAAATCCCTTCTTAGTTTTTTCCCCACCATTAAAAATGTGAGAACAACTTTTGGCTTTGAACCATACACAAACTCCTGGCTCAGGGAAAGACCAGCCTCAGACAGACTTGCCAAGCTTTTACAAGTTCTCAGGTTCGTCTTGTGTTCATGCCTCCTCCATAAACTCCCACAATGTCAGTGGGAAGAGATTTACACTGGCAGTGGTAGCAGACCCAGGGACTAGAGTCAGAGGACACAGTAGGATCCTGTTCCCTCCACCCAGCAGCTGGACAGCCAAGGACAAGTTCCTGAAGGTCTCTGAGCTTCAACTTCTGCATCTGCTGAAGTGAGAACAGCAGAACCTACTTTAGGGTTCGTTGGAGAGAACTAAATGAGATCACACGCACATTGGTTGCATGGTAAATGCTAAATTCTAGCTAATTATTACTGTTTAAATGTTATGTTCAGCTTGTAAGAGGCAAGTTATTTAAATTCTTTCCAAGTTCATGGGGCTGGATTATATATGATTTTTTTCTTTTATTTCGGCGGAGGGGCTCTTACCAGGGATTGAACCCAGAGGCACTCAACAACTGAGCCTCATCCTCAGCCCTTTTCATATTTTATTTTGAGATAGAGTCTGAGTTGCTTAGGGCTTCACTAAGTTGCTGAGGCTGGCCTTGAACTTGCAATCCTCCTGCCTCAGCTGTGGGAGCCACTGGGATTGCAGGCATGTGCCACTGTGCCTCCTATTCAGCTTTCTTTAAAACCACACTCAGGCTCTTGTGAGCACATGTGTGCACACACTGGGGCCCACCACAGTGTTCTCACTGGCCTGAGGTCTTAGCACTCTGAGTACTAAGCAAATGGAGATTCTCCCAAAGGAGTAGAATTCAGGGTCCTGTGCACTTCAGTTCAGATTTACTGGGGGAGATGCCTGCACAGGGCAGCCCCAAGGGAGGCACTGGCATCATCTCCCTTTACAGATGAGGACACCGAAGCACTTGGTTCCCTCCTCTCCTGCTCACAGAGGGACCATTCCTGGTGGTGCCTCTGATTGCCTGTCCTGTCCCATTGCTGTGAAGTGGGCCTCCATGTGGGGGTGGGCAACTAAGATGTTCTCCTTCACAGTTCATGAGTGAACCAATCCTGTACCAAGGGAAGGTTGCTGAGGCTGGCAGTGAGGTTGCTGGAGACAGGTGCAGGGCAGAAGCAGGACAAGGCTCTGTGGGTGCTCTCCCTGCACACCCCGGGCAACATGGCCTTTGGTGTCCCCAGGAAGGTACTACTCATGCTCTGTTTCTAGGTCCCAGAGGCTGAGGTCCTCAAGGAGATTCTCCTCAGGTCTTCCACGGAATGTGGTGAAGGCTGATCTGTCTGTATCCCTCCAGGTGAAGCAGTTTTGGAAGCTCTTGCTGCAACAGTGCCTGGACTCCCTGAGGGGTCCTATGAGCAGCATTGTGACTGCTGAAGGTATGGAGGCCCTGACCAAAATCCTGGCTGAGCTCTGAGAAGGGGACATGGGCTTGTCTTTTGAAGCCATTGCTGAGCTGTGCAGTCTTTGTTGACAATGTGAGTCCAGACGACAGCCTCCCTCAGTATCTTAGAGTTTTTCTGTTGCTAAAACAAAATCACCAAGCCTGGGTGATTTATAAAGCATAGATGATTTATTTCGTCCATGGTTCTGGAGGCCAGGAAGTCCAAGAGCATGATACCCATATCATGTGAGGGCCTTTTTGCTTCATTTTATGGAGACAGATCAAGTGTGCAGCTCAGGTCTCTCTTCCTCTTCTGTAAAGCCACTAATGCCATCCTGGGAACCCCACCCTCATGACCTCATCTAATCCTAATTACCTACCAAAGTCCCCTCCTCCAGATACCATCAACATATGACTTTAGGATTGTTTCAATCTGTGAACTTTGGGGACACAGCACAGCACTTATTTTGCTGAGTGAGTGGGCTGGGACTCCTCACCCTAATGAGAAGATGTGCTGAGGAGCAGAGCGAGCTGAGGGTCCAGTGTGCAGCTGCTGTGTGCAGAGCTAGTTGTAGAATCTTGTAAAAAAGATGCCTGTGCTAAGCTGCAGGGAATCAGAGCTGTGGCCCCTTGGGTTCTGCTCAGAGGGAAGAGCTTCCTCTCAATCCTGCCCCTCCCAAATATTCTGAGACCTGTCACAGGGACGAGTTAGTCAGCACAAGCCCCATCTCAGGGAAGAGTTAGTCCTATAGACCAGGGTCATGCCCAGTCCCTGGAGGGCTACTAAAGCCCTGCCCAGGGAGAGACTCTGACCTGACAGGGTGCTCCAGAAGGCTCTGCATGGCTGAAGCATCGAAAACTGCCTGTGGAGGATGGTGGGCTTCTTGCTCCCCGGAGTCAGCCCTGACTGGGCATGTTGGCCCAGGAGAGTGAGCTGCTGCCACTGAAGGCCATTGTCTTCCTCAGGAAGCTGGTGGGAATTTCCAAGAAGCTTTTCTTCAAAGGGGAAGTGAAGAAGGCCTGGGTCCCACCCTGCTGCACTGCCAGGACCCCTACTCCAGCACAGCCTGAGTAAGACTCGCCCTCCACCATGTCTCAAAAATGGCACTGTCCCAAATGGAAACCGTCCTTTGGGTCCACTGGCTCAGTCAGCAGCAGGTTCTATCTTCTCCAGAGCCCAGTGGCCACTGTTCACCACCTCCATCTGCAGACTAGGAGAGGGCCTGTTCCAGGCGACTCGGGAAATGGCTTTGTGGGAAACATGCATGTCTTCCTTTTGCTGGGCTCTGCCTGCAGCCACCCTCTGCCCCATCCCCTTTTCTTCCAAGTGGGTCACTTTAGGCTGTCAGGACTCTGTCCTCTTTAAAACTCTGCTGAAGTCTCCCTTCCTGTTCCCTGTGAGGCAGGCCCATATCGGGCTGCCAGGCATCATGGAGCAGCCTGGTCTCTTCTCTCTCCAATGCCAGCTCTCCATTGCTGTGGAGTGGAAGCAGGGTGAGGGACAGTGGGTGCCCATGCTCCTCCTTTAGTCCCTGGCCCTGTTTGGTTAGAATGTAGACCTGTGTGACAACCACTCACCCCCTCTGCATCCTCCATATGCACTGTGACTTCTCACCCCTGCTCTGCATTCCCTCTGTGCATTCCCCACCCCCATTCTCTCCTACACAGACTAGGGTGTGGGCAGTGGGAGGTGGCTGAACTTGGGGTGTTCTGGCCCCTCTCAAAGCCTGTGGTTTGCAGCTGACCCACACAAGGGTACTCAAATCTTCTAACTAGTGCCCTTGTCTCCAGCCCTGGGGTCCCAAGCTCCTCTCAGACACTGTTCAAGGGTACTTGGGTTTCTGGGTGGGAATGTGGTGGACGTGGTCCAGGTGGTACTCACAGGGGTGAGGGATATCCCAAAGTGCACTTCCCAAACCTGGGTTTGGTTCTTGTCACACCTCCCTGCCTCAGTGTCCCTGGTGACCCTGGGCATGAACCATCTGCACTGGGCAACTCCTTTCCCACCTGTGCAGCCTCCATCTCAGCCCACACTGCCCTCTCAGAGACAGTCACATGGGAGGTGCCCCAGGGACGTGGCTGATGGCACTCAGAAGGGGCGGGAAGAGTGCAATGCCAGGCTGGCTGCAGCACAGGCTGTAACCCTCTGGACGCTGGGGGACACCCCACCTCTTCCCCCTGTAGGCCAGGGACTCACAGGGTGGGTGTCCAGATGGGAAGACCTGTCTCTGACCTGCCCATCCCCTGCTCAGGTGTTGTGCCATTAGGGGTCCCTTGGTGATGCTGTCTCTGCTGTCCTGTGTCTCTCCAGGCCTGCATGGCTACTGTGTTTCAGTGCATGCACTTCTGGGGCTATAAGTCCCTGTAGAGTCCCTTGGGGCAAAGTGACACCAGAACTGATGAGGAGATGACCATTTTCTAGACGACCATGTGCTCCATCCTGGTAGGAAGCTGGCATGGCCTCTCTCAAGTCCCTATGCTGTCCACCCAGACACAAAATTTCCCATAGAGACAGCTTACAAGCCACATGCCTGGTTTAGATTTCCTAGTGGCCACATTCAGAAAGGACAAGGAGGCAAACTAATTTTAATATTTAATTTAGCTGAATATAACCCAAATATGATCACTTCAACATGTAACCAATACTTTATATATTATATTATTATACAGAGAAATTATTATATTATTTTACACAAAATATACTATGTATAAAGTATATATACATATACATAATGTTTATGACACATAAATATATAATATGTAAATATAATGAAATTTTTGCTATTATTATTATAGATTATGATGATAGCTTACAGTTTTTTTTCTGGTACAGTCTTCAAAATCCAGGAGGAACTTCATACTTAGTTCAGAACAGCCACATTTCAAGTGTTCAAGGGCCATGTGTCTAGTGGCTACCATTTTTTTTTTTTAGTAAATTTTTTTTTAGTTCATTGTACACAAATGGAGTACAACTATCATTTTTCTGGTTGTACACAAAGTAGAATCATATAATTTGCCTATTCATACATAGACAATGAGACAATGTTTGTCTCATTCTATTATCTTTCCTTCCCCACCCCTCCCCACCCCTCATTTTCCTCTATACATTCCATCCCTTCTCCATTCTTCCCATACCTCCCCCAATCCCTGCTATGTGTCATCAACCACTTATAAGATAAATCATTCAGCCTTTGGTTTTTTGGATTGGCTCATTTCACTTAACATGATCTTCTCCAATTCCATCCATTTACCTGCAAATGTCATAATTTTATTATTCTTTAGGGCTGAATATTATTCCATTATGTTTATATGCCACAGTTTCATTATCCATTCATCTATTGAAGGGAATCTAGGTTGGTTCCACAGTCTAGCTATAGTGAATTGGGCTGCTATAAACATTGATGTGGCTGCATCAATGAAATTTGCTGATTTTAAGTCCTTTGGGTATAGACCAAGGAGTGGGATAGCTGGGTCAAATGGTGATTCCATTCTGAGTTCCCTAAGAATCTCCACACCGCTTTCCAGAGTGGTTGCACTAATTTGCCACCCCACCAGCAATGTATGAGTGTAAATTTTTCCCCACAAGCTCCCCAACACGTATTGTTTCTTGTATTCTTGATAATAGACATTCTAATTGGGGTGAGATTATATCTTAAGGTAGTTTTGATTTGCATTTCTCTTATTGCTAGAGATGTTGAACATTTTTTCATAAATCTGTTGATTGCTTATTGATCTTCTTCTGTGAAGTGTCTGCTCATTTCCTTAGGCCAATTATTGTTTGGGTTATTTGTATTCTTGGTGTAGAGTTTTCTGAGTTCTTTATATATTCTGGAGATTAGTGCTCTATCTGAGGTGCATGTGGAAAAGATTTTCTCCCACTCTGTAGGCTTTCTTTTCACATTGTGGAAACATAGGATCTGGACAAATGTAATGATCCCCCTAGACAAGAACAAAACTGGGGACTGAAGGTCCTTCATCTGCCCTGCTATGACCCTTCTGTGTGATACTGGGATGGGCCCTTGCTGTCTCTGGGCAAATTCATCAGGCAGATGGGTATGCTCCTGTGAACAGCCCTGCTCCAGATCCCATCCCTCAAAGCCCCCCTCCAGATCCCATCCCTAATTTTTTGTCACTAATTTTTTTTTTGCGGTCTCAGAGAAAGCCTGCTGTTTTCTATGGCTTCTTTCTGGAAACAACATCCTATATTAAAAATAACTTGCTAAGGATCAGAATTGCTGCCTGAAACTTGGCAGGTAAGCAGAAGACATTTGATTCAGGATAGACCTTGAAGGACACCTGGACAGCTCTGAGTCTGGAGGGGCAGTGGCAGTGTGGGGACAGGGGCTCAGGTCCAATCTGACCACAGTGCCTCATCCTACCTTCTGGTCTCCAGTTAGGCTTCCTCCTTGTCTGGTCCTTGCCAGCAAAATCCCTCACTGACATGTTTGTAAGGCAAAACTAAATCTCTTGCAGAATGGTCTGCTGCTGACCTGCCACCTATGCAATGACATTTCTTTGGCTGTCCTTTTAGGGATTATTGTGAAACTGTTGTCTGCACATTATCTGAAAAAGCTGGACTTGCTGGCCCTGTGGACTTGTGAGTAGTGGACACTCAGTTAGGCGAGTGACTCCACAAGCCCCTGGGGAGCCTGGGAGGGGCACTTGGCCCTTCCTGTGGGTTTGTCTGGAGGAGATGCATGTCTCGGGGGTGAAATGGATGCCCCTGCGAAATGTCCTCCTGGAAGACAGGTACTTGCCAGGTGGAGTTTCCCCCACTCACAGATTCTCAAGGGCTGCCTCTGCCCTGACACTGCACTCAGGTTCTGTGAGCAGCTTTTGGTCCCTCTTAGCAGCTGCTGATGTCCTGGGAGAGCTCTGGTGGGCATGGAAACTCCAGCTCCCCCTGCCATCTTCGGTTGCACGTCCAAGGGGTTCCAGGGCCCTGCCAGGCCAGCTCAGCCAACACACTCTGTGCCAGGCAGAGGGCTGTGGTCCTGCCCAGAGGCCTGACCCGTTCCTCTTTGTGCTCTTACTCAGCGCTTCAGGAGCTACAGCTGGATTGGGATCCTGGGGTCAGGAAGGCAGTGCTGGAGAACCTCAAGGTCTTGGACAGTTGTAGCCAGCACTGGTCCTTGGGGTCCCCTGAGGGATGTGCTAGGGTTTCAGTGAGCTGGAAACTGCCTCCTTAGAGCATTGAATCCTTGTACAGCCATCAGATTTAAATTTAGTTTTTAAGATAAACCTTGTAGTCAGTATCACTTTCTTCTATGGAAATAAACCCTCATTGCCATTTGGGATGCCAACTTCTGACCACAAAGGGATGCAAAAGGAAACTTCAGCCCTAGTGAGCGGTGTCTTTCTCACTTTCCCTGGTGCATGTCAGACAGCCCCTCCACCCAAAGGATCACAGCCTGTCTGTGTCTTCAGCCCGGAGGTGCTGATGGTATGCCCACAACCAGGGACTGCCCAGCAGCAAGGGAAGCCAGCTTGTCCAGCCTCTGCTCCAGGGGACCCTTGGCCTGCAGGGTGGGTGCAGAGGTCTGTCCAGCTCTTGGTAGCACAGCAGTGAAAGGAGGGCTGGACCAAGGCAGAGTGCCCAGCAGGAGGCTATGACATTTATATCAGGCCACTCACTCATCCCACAGCATGGGCTTGTAGAACAGGAGCCCAGTGAGGCTGGAACAGAATTTGGCTGAGAGTCGAACAGCAGAAATTAGCCCCATGTCTGAGAAACATGGAGGAGGAGGAGGGGGGAGAGCAAGGAAAGACTGCGCTTGGGCCGAGGACAGGCCAGTGTAGTTGCCACTAGAGGAGCAAACAGGACTTCCAGACTGTCCTGCGGCAGCGTTGTGGGCAGCACCACAGGATGGAGCCCGAGAGCTCAAGGAAGCAGCCCGTCCCTACAGGCCTCCCTAGGACCGTGGTTCCCAGCTCTTCTGCAGCTCGCAAGGCACACAGAGCAGAGCTGCTTTCCACCAAGTGACAAAGCACTGCTGCTCACAAATGGCAGAAGTAGAAAAAACAAAGGGTTAAGCTCTCAGACCACAGTCAAGTGTAACTTCTATACCATAAAGTACAGGAAAGTTAAAAGACAAATCAGAGGTGGGAGAAGTTACTTCCAATTCATATCACACTGGGCTGGTTCATATAGTTGGATCTAGAATATACCTGAGTCAAACCGAGGCAAATAGAAGTGTCCTGAGAGGAGTGGTGGAAAAGCCAGGGCCCCAGGAAGACAAGCTCAACCTCAAGTCATCAAGACAAAGCAAACTGTGATGCCATTAACTTAGAGCCACCACAGTGGCACCGACCTCAGAGGCTGCCAGCATCAGTGGCAGTAGTGACATGGGGAATGAGCCCCTCATATGGCTGGAGAGCACAGGTACTGGAAAGCCCCTTGGGAAGGCAGTTTGAGAAGACAAGCCACATCCTATTCATAACAGTGTGCCTCCGGGTATGTGCCACAAGCAGGTTTGTAGTTGTGCACAAGGACTACAGGCCTTGTGCTCCTGCTGTGGACCAGCAGGACATCCAGCTTGGTGGAGTAGAGAAGCCCACTGTTTCCGTCAGTTTTGTGTTACTATCACAAAATACCTGAGGCAGGCTACTTTATAAATAAAAGATTTGTTTGACTCAGTTTTGGAGTTTTATAGACCTGGCACCAGCATTAGTTGGGCTCTGGTGAGGCACTTGTGGTGGATAGAGTGTATGGTAGGAATTACATCTTGAAAAGGGGAGGCCAGTGAGAGCCAGGTGGGGTCAACCTCAGGGATACACCAGGGTCCCATATGAAATTCTTTAATCATCTGAGGGCAGAACCCCAACTACCTAAGTACCTCCCACTGGACCCCACACCACTTCCATTACAACCCCCCCTGGGTCAGTTCCAACCCCCAGCCTTTGAGGGACACATTTAAGCCATAGTACCCATATGTCAGCTCTTAAATGGACACAACCTCTTGGTGAAAAAAACTTCAGAAGTCACAGTAGTAAATTGTGTAAGCGAAAGTCTAAAGCAGAGACCACATCTGCTTATGGGTCCTGTATTGGTTGATCCTATAAACTGGCTAGGACCCACCCCCAATCCCTTCTGCTCCACCTTCTTTCACTGGACAAAACACCAATGCCTGGCCTGGTCAAGAGAGTTCAGCAGGGCTGCTGTGCCTGAGGGGACATGGGGAAGCCAGGCCTGGGCAGTCCCGGGCAAGAATGGGTCTTCCTGATGAAGAGGAAGTAACTGTGTCCTGAGGGAGCAGCAGACCGAAGGGAAAAGTCTGGGACTGCAGAGGCCACTCTGCCCTGGCTGAGCCTGCACCAGTATCTGCTGCCAGCCTGCTCTGAGGGAACTTTATAAATAAATCTTTTATTTATAAAGTTAGCCCACCTCAGGTATTTCGTGATAGTAACACAAAACTGACTGAAACAGTAGGCTTCTCTCTACTCCATCAAGCTGGATGTCCTGGTGGCCTATAGCAGGAGCACAAGGCCTGTGGTCCTTGTGCACAAACTTGCACAAACTTGTCCTATGAGGGACAAGATTCCTGGCCAGGTTTTCAGCCACATGCAGCACAGGCCACCTTCACTGGATCTGTACTGTGGACCAACTTGTCCCTCCAACCCAGATGGTGATGGTATGTGGGCACATGGATTTAGATGAAATCATGAAGTGGGGTCCTCACAATGGCAAGTCCTTCCTTAACATGACTCCCAAAGCACAAGAAATAAAGCAGGAATCAATAATTGGGATAGATTCAAACTTAAAAGCTTTTTCTCAGCAAAGGAAACAATCAGCAATGTGAAGAGAGAGCCTTCAGCGTGGGAGAAAATCTTTGCCACACACACTTCAGATAGAGCACTAATCTCCAGAATCCTCAAAGTACTCAAAAGTCTTTACACCAAGAACACTAATAACCCATCAATAAATGGGCCAAGGAAATGAACAGACACTTCACAGAAGAGGATCTACAAGCAATCAACAGATACATGAAAAAAGGTTCAACATCTCTAAGAATAAGAGAAATGGAAATCAAAACTACCCTAAGATATCATCTCACCCTAATTAGAATGTCTGTTATCAAGAATACAAGCAACAGTAGGTGTTGGCAAGGATGTGGAGAGAAAGGTACACTCATACATTACTGGTGGGGTTGCACATTGGTGCAACCACTTGGGAAAGCAGTATGGAGATTCCTTAGAAAACTGAGAATAGAATCACCGTTTGACCCAGCTATCCCACTCCTTGGTCTATACCCAAAGGACTTAAAAGCAGTATACTCTAGCGATGCAGCCACATCAATGTCTATAGCAGCCCAATTCACAATAGCTAGATTGTGGAACCAACCTAGATGCCCTTCAACAGATGAATGGATAAAGAAACTGTGGTATATATACACAATGGAATATTATTCGACCCTAAAGAATAATAAAATTATGACATTTGCAGGTAAATGGATGGAATTGGAGAAGATCATGTTAAGTGAAATGAGCCAATCCCAAGAAACCAAAGACTGAATGATTTCTCTTATAAGTGGTTGATGAAACATACTGGGAGTGGTGGGGGAGGTATGGGAAGAATAGAGAAGGGATGGATTGTATAGAGGAAAATGAGGAGAGGGGAGGGATGGGGAAGGAAAGAAAATAGAATGAGACAAACATCTTTACCCAATGTTTATGTTTGGATATGCAAATTATATGATTCTACTTTGTGTACAACCAGAAAAATGATAGTTGTACTCCATTTGTGTACAATGAACCAAAATTAAAATATAAAAAGAAAAAGAAACAACAGAGATACCTCTTCCCTCCTCCACCCACAGGCCAGGAAGGGAGTCCTCACCAGAACCCAGACATGTTGGCACCCTGCCCTATACTTCATCTCCAGACTGCAAGAAAACAACCCTGTTGTCTAAGCTACCCAGTCTCTTCCGTTACAGCAACCCAAGTTGATTCATACAAACTGCTAATGTGATCCCAGCTAAAGACAGGCATGGACAGGGGACAGGGCAACAGAGGGCTGATCAGGAGAGGAGGACCAGGAGGAAAAGCACATAACTTAACCTCACCTTCCAAGTTTTATTGAAAAAAAATTCATTAACACAAATAGTATCATATCAACTATTTTTACTGTAGATGGCTGGTACACGTGTTTTGCCATTATACTTTAAATTTTGAAATATTTCATTAAAACATCCCTGTGATGTCCTACTATGAACTTCCTTGAAGAAACGAGGTGCTGGGTGCTGGGTGCTGGGCAGGGACTAAACCAGGGTGGTTTAAACACAACAGGCTTCCATCTAAAGAGTACGATGCTAGGAACTGCTTTTTGTGGGCAATTTGTATGTTTTAGTTTGTTGTACTTGAACGATCAAGGATTACTGTATCCAGTTTTTAAATATAGGTTTGATAAGCAAATAGTAGTCTGACAAAAGAGGAAATCTAATGGAGAATTCTCTGTAACTAAATTAAAAAAAGAGAACACAATGGGCACAATGAGGGCTAACACTGAAAATGTTAATTGAGCAACGTTATTTGTGTAATTCTACATCAGGAACTCAGAGCTGTCTTTGAAGGAGCCACTTTCCCTGAATTTGCATAAGGGCAGATAAGTCTACCAGGCTCTCACATTTGCTTGATAATTAAGAGTGGCCAGATGTGGGGGTGCCCACCTGTAGTCCCAACTGTGTGGAAGTGGAGGCAGGATCATGAGCCTGAAGCCAGGCTGGGTGGCACAGACTGAGACCCTGTCTTTTAAAACGCAAAAAGGGCTGGAGTGCAGCTCAGTGGCAGAGAGCTTGCCTAACGTGTGCACAGCCCTGGGTTCCACTCCAGCCTGCAAAATAGCAAGAAGGAGATGAACCAAGCTCCAGGCTAGACCTCCGCTCAGAATATTTCTAACTAACGTCACTGTTCCCCTCCATCCTGAAAGTCGTATTCTTTTGCTCTAGAAAAGACAAGGTGAAACTCCACTAGGACTCCAGTTGTAGCCAGCAGAAATTTAACTCTCCAGCGCCAGCAAGGCCCACGAGGACTCCTGAGGTCACATTTCCTTACTTATGAGGAGACAGCCCTCCTGGGCAGCCTACCTAGTCCAAGGGCCCTGTGGGCACTGAGGCAGGGCATGAGACAGGGGCAGTGTGACAAGGCAGGCATTTGCTGCTAGCCAGTGACCTTCCCCATGCAGCTGCAGCTAGTGGAGATCTGGGTGCTCTCCCAGCGATCAACAGCTTAAGCAGGGGAAGGGGAAAACTTTCAAAAGCTCTGAATGTTCACATTGTGGTCTTAATGGTGATGCCTGACACCAAGTGCAGGGGAGCTAAAAGGGCTGTGCTGGGCTCTGAGGGCAGAGTTCCCATGCTGGAGGGACACTGATCCTACTCAGCACTATTCTGTGAGGCTGAGGTCCCTTCTACTTGGTCAGGCAAGATTTCACAGGGGAGAGGGAGGAGCTGAGGCCAAAGTGAGGCAGGAAGAGCCTGAACTATGCTTTGGGGCCACGGAGCAGCTAGAGATCAGCTAAAGGAAGAGGAGAGTCCTGGGGTCTGAGGAAAGGGATGAGAAGGGACAACCTGAAAAGCAGTCATTCAGGTTTAGACCAGAGGGTTAGTGGAATAGGGACTTGTGATGTGTGGGAGGCCAGGAGAGACCTCAGGGGCCACTGAGGATCTTTTAGGCAAAATATTCCCTTTCTATTGAGAACTCAGTTATCATAAGTAATCAAACACATGAGCATCACTTCAAGGTCAACTCCCTGGAGTGTCTGCCATGAAGAGGGGGCTGAGCTCTAAAGCCTGGATGAACTGTAGCTGAAGGTCCCCCAGTGGTGGAATGGCCTGAGAAAGCCACGTGGGCACTGGATAGGGGAGGTCGGGCAAAACAGAGACCAAGACCCAGGGACAGTGGTGCTAGTGGCTGGGCACTGCTGGCACAGGGCACCAGAGCGGGCTGCTCTCCAGGTCTGGCCTGCCCTGAGGCCTGGCTCCTGGGCCCTCCAGCCCTCCTGGTCTCACCTGAGGCTCCGCCCCTACAGGGATGCTTTCACACCATCCTATCAGTCCTTACTGGGAAGACAATGAATGACAAGGCAGGTTTGCTACTCTGCTCTGGCTGGTCACCCACAGGACTTTACATTAGAGACAAATTAGAAAAACAAAACAACTGGAACTTCCAGTTAAGAGAATGAGCCAGAAGGATCCCCCACTGTGCCTGCCCCATGGATCTATCTGCATGTCCAGACCACTTCCTCCTGCAGTAGGGCACACAGGGCACACCCGGGGAGGCAGAGGGATGTCCAAGACAGAGACACAAAACCAACAACTGAAGAGTGGGAGAAGATGGCAGTGAGCAGCCCCCTGGGAAGGAGCAAGGAGTGGAAAGAGACTGTCATGGCAGCACCCAGCTGGGTGGCCCTGGGAGGACAGGAGGAAAGGGGAGAAAGCAGCATCTGGGCCTCACCTCCCTGCCCAAACCACAATCAAACTCAGAGCCCAACTCAGCCCACACCCATTGGCCAGCAGGAAAGTGACCACAGTGAGTCAAATGAGCAGTGACACCTATAGCCCAGCTGTGGACATGCAGATCTACCACGCTGAAGACCTGGCACTTCCTCTGGCTGGCCTGTCCACCCTGTCTGCTCTCCAGCCTGCTCTGGGGAAAGTAAAGGACACAGGCAGAGGAAATCTGCAGCTGAGGGATCCACAGAGTGAGCAGGTAACTCAGCTGAGAGCCAGGAGAGGAGGGCAGGGCCTGGAGGTACAGAAGCCTGGAGGGCTGCTGTCCCTCATGCTGGTCCTCCAAGGAGTTGGGAAGGGGACAGAGGGTCAGTATTCTCAGATCCATTTTACCTTCCAACAGCTGTTTTCTGAGTATAAGTTGTGGGAACTGGAAATGGCATACTGACAGGAGAGGGAGTAAAGGGTGAGGGTTTAGGACATTCCCTATGAAATCCAGTGAAAACACAGGAAATCCTTCCCTTCAGAACACTTCCAGGTCCATTTGAAATATCTCACACCCAAACATGTCCTTGATATCAATGCTGACTTTAGAGGAAGGAAACAATCTGGGAGAGTGCCTATAAATCCACTCACAGTCCTGCTGGGACCCGTCAGGGGTGGCCCGGGGCTGGGCACCTGGTGTGCCTAGCAAGCAAGGCCCTGGCTTCCCTCCTCAGCACCACAGGGAAGAGCTTCCACTGCCAGGAACCACACCCCACAGGCAGAAATGCTCCTCCTCACCAACCAGCCTGTATGGGGCTGCTCTGCTCCCCTGGTCTGGGGTCAGATTCATCCTCCTCTGAGGGATCCTGGAAAGTGGCCTGGAGATGGAGCTCAAAACTGATGGGGATGCAACAGAGGGCTGACCACCCAGGAAGTGTGTGCAAGCAGGGCTGTGTGAGCACCAGGTGAAGTATCACCAAGGGATTCCAGCATGGATTTGAAAAATGGCCATGACTTCTCAGTAATCCTAGGAGCAATAATTAAGACTAACAAACAAATAAAGGAACTGGATGGGGAGTCAGCTGACCTATGGAGAATGCCAGATCCAAAAGGTATCATGGAATGGCAGGGCTGGAAGAGATCTAAGGTACCCAGTACCCCAGGCCATCCTTCCACTGATGCCAAAACTGCTAGGTGAACGGTCTTAGGAAAAAGGCAGTGAGAAGTCCTTGACTAGGGACCAGACTCAAAAGTCACCAGCAATGGAGAGGCAGACGGAATGTCCGAGAGGACGCAGTGTCATTCAGTGCTTACCATTTAGATGACCCCAAGGTGGCCACAGATGAGTCTAAATCAGGACACATCTAGACTATTTAAGACAAGTGACATGTGAGAGATGGGAGCAGTAACACGAAGGCCAGGAGCTGCTCTGGCCTGCAAGTGACAGCAGGCGAGCCGGCCCTCAACTGATGGCCTCGAGAGGTTGGGGACACATCGTTGGCTCATGTGTCTGCCAGGTTTCTGGCATGTGCTGCTCACTGTGCTCATGGAGAAGCCCTCTGTGCTGAAGAGAGGGGAACCCTGAGGGACGACACACATGGACATGTACACGTGCACAGTATGTGCATAGGCGTGTGCAGAGGGTGCTGAAGGGCAGAATGCACAGTGGATGGATGCTCACTGTGCTCCTCCTGTGCCTCTGGAGACCCCAGACTGCTCAACCTACTTAGGGGGTGAAGAGCTCATCAGCAATCACCAGGTAACAGATGCACAGGGAAAGAGCTCTTTATAAAAAAAACCTTAATTCCCATGAAGTGCTGGGGGTCGAAGTTCATGCTGACAGAATGTGCTGGCAACTGGCCATGTGTCTGATGTGAGTGGTTTTGGGCTCAGCAGCCCTGACTCCAAGAAAACCCAAGGTGACACACAAGGCTCACAGGAAGTTTATGTATCAGGGCCAGGCTTGGCAGGTGATGCCAAGGAAGGCACCAGAGTCACGGGGGGGAGGGTCTGTTGCACCTCTCTTTTCTGCACCCTGAAATCCAAGCCCATGATTACAAGAGAGCCACCAATGTCCAGACCCTAGGTGCTGTCCCCTGACAAGACACCAAGGATGCCTCAGGAGATGCTCCTCTCTCAGCATGACCTTGCATTCAGCACAGCAGCACCAAGTGAGTGAACAGCAGAGGGAAGGAGTGTCCCAAAGGTCCTGGAACTCTGCCCTCAGACCAGGTCACACTCACTGGCCAGGAACTCCTCCCTGGGAATCTGCTGACTTTTCTTCATTCACCATTACCTGTGGTCAGTTAGAGTGCCTAGGGACCCAAGGAGTGGTGGGCAAAGACTCAACAACCCTGGGCCTTATTCCAATCCCTTCCTCTGATCAACACATCAGGAGGATGATGCCTGCTGTGCCAGGGTGGGGACAGGGGCGTTGCCCATGTGTCACTAAGCTAGGCCCCTGGTCACCAGCACCCTGACATGGAAAGCTGCTGCCTCTGCTGGCAGAGCTACTGTTCTCCATTCATTGTTTCCAGGAACTACAGAGAATGACCATAGGTTTCTGTGGGTGTTGAGTTACAGTTTTGTTTTGTTTTTTTTTTTTTTGACAATCAATTTCTACCTCCACACCATCATTTCTCATCCTCCAGCAGAATGTGGAATCACTGTGATTCTGAACAAAAAAATTCTATGGTTGTGTACAACCATAGAAATGAAAAGTGTATCCCATTTTTGTATAATGAATCAAAATGCAGTCCAAAAAAATTTAAAAAGACAAGGAAAGAAAAGCATAAAAGTCAAGACAGAGGTCTTTTGCTAAACTTTGATAATAAAAACATAAATAAATAAAAATTAAAATAAAAACAACTCTGACAAAAGGGAAAAATGTAGACCTTTCAACCTTGGCATCATTTATATTATCCATCAGCAAGGGAGTGAGGCCAGCATACATACCAATTATGGTTCCTCTTGAATCCTCCTGTAAATACAGAAAACTAGTCACTATGACATTTGAGCCATGCTCCGTCCTGTGTGCACAAGTCTTTTGTTTACTGGGTGACATTAGAAAATCAGATGAGAAAGTTCTCAAGTCAAGGGAACTCAAGGCAAGGACCAAGCAAACCTACTCCCTCCAAACACACAAGCATCTCAAGGGTAATTTGTGTCTCAGGTCAACTTTAGTTGACAATTATGGAATTCTTTGTCCAGGAGGGAAAACCACTGCTGAGCACAAAGCTTGCTAACACTGTGTGTAGCTGATGCTGGTAGTTGTTAATGTGGCCTTCTACGAGGTCTCAGGTGGCAACAGACACCCCTGTGAGAATATCCCTACTAAGAAAATGGTGTATGTCATCTCTAATATATACATTCTGGTGATTACATCATCATGCAATAGAAAAAGAAATGAAAGAGCAATACTTATAGTTTAGAGATAGATAAGCAACCTTACCATGGCATTTGATGTGTCCCCCGGCCCATGGTTTTTGAAAGATGTGACTCCACCATGACCTTTGAGGGAACTAGGATGATGCAGATTGAGTATTAGTATATTTATGTTATTGCTTGTGAATTATTTAGGAGATTTCTTGACATGAACAGTAGTGAAAATATAAGGCAAAGAGAGGAACATGAAAGAAATGAGAATCAAAGTCTTTGGTTTTCCAGCAAGACTGGAAACATGTGGGCTATGAATGTTTTGTATTTTGTACCCCTAGAGGGATATCTGCCTCCAGAGATGACCGCTGATGCCACCTTACAAGTATGTAAAATATTTCACATCTCTGTAGGAGATATAAGCTCACAAATATATTGGAATAACCTGAAGTGGGGACATATGACTGAGTGATGAATACAGTTCCCTTTCACAAAGCATCAACACCAGGGACCATTTCTGAACCATTTTTCGCCTCTTCCACTTACAGAGTCAACACTCGGATCATTTAGTTCAGCATCATCTCTATCTACAAGTGGGCATAGTAAACTGAACTCCAGATCTGGGTGTTGAAGGAATCGTTTCATGCAAATCATGCATTAGTGTGGGGTTTTATTTTTAGAGAATTGACCATTGTACTGGGCATCTCAGAGCACAATTTCTGAGGAAGCTCCCACAACCTCACAAACACACACAAAATTTTTATTACATGGACACGCTCAGGGTTACCTTCCCACCCTCATGCACACAAATGCACACCACCAAAATAACAGGTGCTTCAGGATCATGGTCAATTGTCATAATTCTTCACTGGATTATCACTCTGCCACCACATCCCAATCCTCATTTCCAGAAGAAAACTGAAATCAGGATAACTTTTTCTATAAAAAACAGATACAAAAAATCTGAACTATGTCAGTACAAAAGTTTTTCCTTAGTATGTTAGGGAGTTGAGAATACTTACATTTTTCATTTTCTGCAAAGTCCCCCTGTAGTTACAGGAAGGAAGACAGTGTGAGCATGATATCATGCTGAGTCTTGTGTGCACAAGTCTACACTTGGCTATGGTGATATTAGATAAGATGAAGGGAAGCAGAGATTGAGACAAAGATCACAAAGTAAGGCAGAGAGGGCACGTGTGAGAAAGACATCAGCTTTGCATGAGGGATTTCTCAGGTACGATTTGATGGTATGCACAATTTTTTTTTCTACCAAGCAGAAGTGCAATTGAGGAAAATGCTCACTACAATCATTTGACAATGCGTCCTGTCATACATTAATATCGTATTGAATCAGGCATTTGTGGTAATAGACTTGTAGTTGTAATTTCACCATAAAAGAAATTGTGTAAGCCATCTATAATGTACAGTGTCAGATTCTCATACCTGAATTTGAATTAAAAGAAAGAAACCAAGAAAACATTTATATCTTAGAACAAGAAGGGTCATCTTACCTCAGTCACATGATAACACCTCCATGATCACCCAATTGTAATCTAGAGAATATCTTGTAACTGTCAGTACTTTGGTTTGCTGAAGAATTACTCAGGGGGCTTTCTTGCTATGGACATGTGTCTAGAGTATATGAAGATGGTTGGTTAACACACACAGGCTCAGTTACTACTAGAACATATCTTTATTGGATGGCAGGAGAAGGATTGGACAAGGAAAGAAATGAAAAACAGATAAAAAATGGAAGGAACTACAATGGGAAATAAAATAGTGGACAGCTATGGTAGAAGATTTCAGTGCTCCTTTAAAGCACTTAGCAGATCCATCAAGAAGAAAAGAAAAAGTATACTGTGGAATCAACCAGCTCCGTTATAAGTCGAATTATTTCCAGCCACATACAAGTTAAAGTCCTAACACCAGGACCTCAAAATTTTACCAGTCTAGAAAAGAGAGTCATTGAAATCTAATCAAAGACGTCATGTTGGAGCAGGGTGAACCCATTCTCCAAATATCACATCTGTTCTCATAAGGAGAGGGGACACATTCATGAGGGACAAATGTCATGTGAGGATGGAAGCAGAGAGTGAAGTGCTACATTTAAAAACCAAGAAATACAAGTTTGACCAACAAACCAGTACAAGTTAGGAACAGGCAAGGAAATGTTCTTCCCTACAGTATTCAGAAGGAGCATGGTCCTGCTTAGTGTTCAATGTGGGATTTCTAGCCTATAGAGCTCTGAGACAGTACACTTGCATTACTTCAAGCCAAAAAAGGTGCTCCTTGGACATGGCAACCCTAGGAAACTAGAAAAACCACTATCAATCACAAATCTAATTGGCATTTGCATAAATACTTCATTCAGCAATGAGAATAAATTGTTTTCAAGGTCACATGAGTTATTTATCAAGATGGAGTGTATTTTGGCCCTACAACATACTTTGACATCTTGAAAAGAATAAAAATCATGCAAAATTTGTTGTCCGGGGAAGAGAAGTTGCCAGATAGGAGCAAGGATGCACCCTGGGCAATTTCTCAGTGCCAGACTTCCAAGGGAAGAAAACCGCCTCTCAGTGAAGTGGGTAACTAAAGGAACACACCAAAACTTAATAATGAACTGTAAAAAAAATTCATAGAGGCATAGAAAGCCAGAAACACAACTACAAGAAATAATATATTAGAAGAGAGAAGCAAAATGTCAGATAGAGAGGGATGTTATTTCTTGTAGCTCCATTACCTGGAATTCAGAGAGCAGGAATATTGCTTCACTCTGAGGTGGATGAAAGAGGGATTTCACTACAACTCAATACTGGACAGTCAGGGAGTCTTAAAGAATCAGAAAGTTGGGAAAATGAAACAAAGAAAAAAAGCGTACATTGGAGCCAAGCTGGTGGAGGCAGCACCAGCAGCAGCAGGAGTGGTGCTGCTAGATCACCGGGGGCAGAGGGGAGGGAATGCACAAGAACAAAATAACAGATTTATTGTGGAAAATCCTGACATCAGAGAGGCAGACTTCTCTTGGCTGATCCAGAGGCTTAATTGCAGTGTACACTGGTGCAAGAAGGTGCCCCATTCTACAGCACTATCCACAGAGAGCAAGGCAGAATCCACCTTGACACAGCCAAGCTGAGAAACCAGGAACTGGGAGATCTGAGCAGGGTGCATACATCATCCTTCCAGGCACCTGCCACAGTACCTAGGCTTTGCCTAGATCAACTAGAAATAAAGGCATGGAGTCTCACAGGACCAGCTGAAGTGGACTGAGAATTTGAATGCACTGGTGTAATGAATGGACTGGTGTGAGTACATGTCCAGAGAGTAAACCCAGGAAACATGGAAAGGCTGTTCCACAGGCAGCAGAGGGGTGAAGTATTTGCTGCCCAATGCCATAGGTGGAATCCTGAGGAGACTCATGAAATACAGTCTCCCAGCAGAGCTTTTCAAATGCTGGACCCTAAGAGTGCACTGACATAATCCCTTCAGAGCAATCACCAAAAAGCCAAGCTCCTGGGGTTCTATTGGACCTGAGTCTCACCTATGGAACTCCACCTATAGGAACTCCTCTCAGAGTCCTCTGCAGTGAGCCATGCTAGGAGCCATCAAACTGGTCTGACAGAAAAAACCTCCAGCAGACTGTATTTCCAATCCCATCCTACCTCACACTGGTGAGAAGGGAAGCCGAGAATTTCTGAACTCCAACTGGCAACTGGGTGAGCACCACAAAAAGAAGGTTTAACCACCCTTCACTTACTCTTGTGCTCAGCACATAACTCAAGAAGAAATTTTTAAAAGGACAGTTGGGCATAGACAGTGAACATATATTCTCATTGACTATTCTGACCACCTCAGTGGAAATAATTCCTTATTTTTTTCAGTAAGCATCTCATTTTTCTCTTCTTCAGTTTTTATTATGGTATGTAAGGTTTTTTATATCTTTGTGCGTGTGTGTATGTGTACTGAATGACTCATACACATATACTGATTTCCTTATATTTTCTCATCTGCTTCATTTTAAAAAGTGTAGTTGTTTTTCCTTGCCTTATTTTTAAAGGGTTAGGATTTTTTATTAGTATATTTTGGTTTTGTTTAATATTGATTTTTTACTTTTCTCTTTGTCTTGTTTCTTTCTCTCCTTTTTCTGCTAACAGCCCAATTCTATTTTTCTCTCTTTCACTCTACCTTTGATATTTTACTTAATTTTTCTTCCTTTCTCATAATTATCACATGCTACTAATTCTGCATCCTCTCACCTTTCAAAATTGTAACCTCTTTTCTTTATTACTACATATTTTTTCTCTTAATTTACTCTAGTTTTTCCATTTTTTAGCATTGATTGTTTTGTATAATACCTTCCCCAATTATTAAGAGTGTTGTAGGTCTTCTCTGTGAGGTGGGGCACAACTGCCCTGAGGTCACTGCTGCAGATGCCTGGAGATGTTTTCTCTGGGTGCCACTGCTGTCACCCAGAGGTATTCTCTTGGGGCACAGCTGCTCCTGACACTGCTGCCACAGGTACCCAGAGGCCTTTTCTCCAGCTGCTGCTGCTGCTGCTGACAATACTGCTGAAGCTGCCTGGAGGTCTGCTGCCCTTGGATGCCCAAAGGTTTTTCTCTGGGTGCAGCCGCCATCTACACCAACACCGCTGTGGCCAAAGCTGCTACCACTCCCCAGAGGTCACCAGTTGGTCTTCTTTCTGGGTGCCACTGCAGCTGCAGCTACAGCTGACGCTGACACCACTACTGCCACAGTCCCCCCACCTGCTGCCAATGTCACTGACAACTGCAGCTGCTGACCCCCTGCCTGCTGCCACTGACTCCTGATACTACCACTTCCACCACTTTCCAGAGATTCACTCTCATGGAGATTCCAGGTTTGCTTGCATGTGGCCACATCCATTTTGACACACTGACCAGAGCCTGGAATTTGGGGTGCCAGAGGGTTTGCTGCCACTGCTATGTTTAGGATGCAAAAGGCCCTGTCTGGGGACACTGGCCAGAACCTGGGAGTTCAGTGTCTGGGTGCCTTATGAATTTGACTGAAATGAGGGTCTTCCTCCTGGGAGTGGGGATTGCTGCCATCTGGTTACTGTCTCTCAGGATTGCTCATTCCTGGTGGTCTTTCTCAAAATTCCAGTGGCATTGACACCCTGGGACAGCAATGAGGCCAAAACCAGGACATCTGAGGCCCAGACTGGTGAGATAGTGACTGGGTCTGCCAGGGCCTCTCTGGGCCAGGAAGTCTGGTGGGAAGTCAGAGACAGGGCTGAGATGTGTTTGGATGCTGGCAGTAGCAGTTGTTCAATTTTCCACTGAGTATTTAATTTTTAATTTTTTCTTCTCTGGCATCTCTCTCCAACATATTTGGAGCCAGGTGTTTCTAATTTATGCATCAGTTTGTTGAGGACAGTGATATATCCATGGTATTTTGCATTTCTGCTGTCTATTCTTATATTCTTTTTTTCTTTATATGTTTTCTTCCTCTCTCTGATCTGTCTTCCTGGATTCCCTTTCTACCTTTTCTGCATCTAACAGCCAATCTCTGATGGTTCCTCTTTCACTCTTCCTGTGAATTTTTTGCTTCTGGCTTCTCTCTTCTTCCCTCATGAATACCATGTCCTGCATTGTTTCTGTTTTGTCTTATACTGAAAAATACACTTTTAGATTTAGATATTTTAGTTTTAGAGATTTAGTTGATAAAACCAATACCAGGTCAATGATATTTTTATGCAAGACTCTTTAAAGAATAATTGTAAAACTGATATTATTTCCCACCAAAGCCAAATCAATTCTACACCATGTGGACCAAGATGGCTAAAGTAGCTACAAACATTAGATGAATGATATTTTAATAAACAATGTCATGACTGGAAATTTTTAAGCATTCATGGGACAAGTTGGACATGAAAACCTACTTAATCACCTCTAAATTTAATGAAATAAATACAGATCAAATATTTCTGAGAACACTGTTTTGACCCAACTGTGATGTACATAAATTTGAAATGCGTATGTTACTTAAAACATATAGTATGAGAAAATGGTATAAAAATATCATAAATAAGTTTTCTCCAGTTCCCATGGCAATAATACCATTTTTCCTATTTTGGGATACATAAAAGACATTATTTTAAAAATGACACAAGTCTCTTTATTTTTATCTAGAAGCCAATAATGTGGCTACTGGACATTAGAATGCAATAGACTCTCATTTCATTGTTAGGTGTACAGTGCTGGATTGTGACACAGACTTTATAGTAACCTTGTATTTTAGCGAAACCTGGTACAGGAAGTCCCATCATTACCTACACACAAGTGAGGATTAAGACAGAGGTGCTAATGTAGGATAGAGATGTGGAGTATGGACCACCTGCTCAGTAGGACTGGTCCTCATCCCTGAGCCTGCCCCATTCTAGACACACAAAATCTACCTCATGATAATCACAGCTGGCCCTATTGACCTTGTGACTGGTGGATCTTTCAGTTCTGAATGTATGGTCTCTTCATATTTGATGTCATTTTATGTCTTTCAGGACCTGAAAGGCACCAGGAGTTATTTTTCAAAAGTTGTGTAATTCCTACCAAGTCCATAATCAAATGGACTGTATTAGGGGCTTGATCAAACATAAGGCTTCTACCCTTATCACCAATTTCCCTATTATCACACATACTGGATATGGCTGTCCATACAGGAAAGCAACTTGCTCCACGGTGGAACATGCTGCAGGACCTCCCTACACTGGAATACACACCCATTTCTCAATTTTAACTGCTCCTCTTATATAAATTGGAGAAACATCCCCAACATTGAAGTAGTCTATTTCCTGAAATCTGAATAGCCAAATAAACCTTGGGCTTCTTCTTGTGGGAGGGTAGTATTAGGTGAAACAACTTGTTCATTATCTTGTTGGAGATAGCTCATAAATCTCCAAACAACTAAACCCTAAATATTTGGGCAATATGTTGGGGAAAAAAAGGTTCTAATTTTTTTCATATTCCCCAGAATGAGTGTGTCTCTAAACTTTAACCTTTTCATTATACTTGCCACTTGGTGCACATCTGATCCAATTGCCATGACAATGTAGAGACTTTGGAAGAACTCCAGGATTTCCACATAGTCCGTTTGAATGTGTTACAACAGGCAAGGGAGATTCAATACACCCGAGGGAATAAAATATGCTTGTCCATTCTACAGGAATGCACTGTTTCTGATCCTCTTCTCTGAGAGGAATAGAGTTCAGATTTCACAGAATGGTTCACATTTATTATAAATACCAATAGAAAAAGGAAAGGGGTACAGGAGAAGGAGAGGAAGAGGAAAAGAGGAAATACTGTGGATTTAAATGGAGATAAGTATGTCTAAGTGAACCCTACTATTACATATGACTATAAAGCAATAACAAAACATTTAAAATACAGTGCATTATCCTAATGCATATTCATCCTATAGTGTTATATAACAATAGGCCTAATTTCTCTTGCCTAGTTATAGCATACCAACATTTCCCCGTAAAGTATTTTAAACATGAGACAAATTTCACTACCAACAGAGGCAATTAGAAGTGCTGAATGAAAATATCCACCAGGGTTGTGCTAGTCAATGCCATAGGAACTCAGCATATCAGAGCAATGATTATTCATGGTCTTTAGATTTCTTTGTTTGGGGTCACTCATTTCCCACTGCAACTCAAGTGTGTATTTTGTCATTTTTTGTTACTGCTGTCATTGAAGGAACCATCATATTTAGTTGTGCCTCAACAGTAATGATCTGGGAATTTATCTGTGTGCATTTTTAATTTATTTGTTAAGTTATGCTAGTTATTAATCATATTTTATGCAATGGTCATTTTGCAATCATTTGATGAAAATCATGCTTATATTTTCTATGTCATGTATTTTTAAGTGAAGAAAAGTCCACAACTTTAAGTGAAAAAGTGAATCCTTCAGCACGGGCACCCTGCATTTGTTTATGGGGACAGTATAACATGGTACAATGAAAGAGGTATGAAAATCATAAGTTCCATCTTTCAGGCAGTACCTAGACACCTGGAATTTCCCAGAAAGTCATTCACAGTGATTCCAGGTGACAATGACAAAGGTTCCACATGTCCATCTAAGTGCTACTGAGCAGGCCATCAACATAATATGATTTAAACAATATTTACAAGTACAGGCATTATATTTTATATTATCACCTCAAATAATATAGCTCATAATTTTTGAAACACTAACAAACCATATCAATTCTGAACCTATCTGAATCCCCAAGTACATTTCCTTTCCACCCCAAACCAGAAGCTGTCTTTTAGCTCATCACCTCTCATTATGCCCTTGAACATGTTTGTCATGTAGTGTGAACAGTGACATTAAAGTAATTGCTCATGTCCCAAAATCATAATATTATTGAGGTAAAAGAATGAATCATGAATATTTAGAGATTAATATTCCTGTCTATACAAAATATAATAATAATATTTTCAGTAAGATTTTATTATAGACAAATTTAGAAGACAACAGTAGATATGAAATGATAGAACATACCATCCAATGCTGAGATTGTAGATGTCTGTCCAATGTATACCACATCCACATAGAAAAACTGTGTTTCTGATGCTTTTTGCAACTTAATCCTTTGAAGAGAAAAATCTGTTCCATCATATTTGGTTTGTATGAGGTCCAGAAGATTTATGCAAGTGTAAGTCCAGCTGAAATAATTAAATCAGTGCATAAATTAGTAATAAAAATCCACTGCAAAAGGCATTAAAATATTTGGAGAGTAAAAATTTTAAAAAGTAAACACCCCTCTGCCAAAATGTCCATTAAACATACTTATTAGCACAAAAAAGTAGGCAAAACAAGGAACATCGGTTACATTGGTAGTAAAAGATTTAATGTTACAAATAACAATAGGCTTTCTTTTATTTATAAACTTGGCAGTAGTCATAGGAATTTAAAATAACACTCTGTAACAGTAGGTAAAAGGCACATCTTGGTATAGAGAACTTTAACAAGAAACAAGACACAGAATAGTCAGCTATTTTAGTTAAAATATCAGATAAAATAGTAAATTCAGTGTTAGGAAGCAAAACTGGAACTTGACAGTACTTCCAGAAGAGCTCATTGGAGTAGCATTGTCCATTATTTTAAGTGACAAAAAGGTGCCAAGTCATTTAGAGATATAATTGTTTCACAGAATCTTTTAAATGTATAAGAGAAATGCAGATTTTTCATTAAATATTAATCTCACTGGAATCCCATAAATTACAACAAAGCAAATTCAGCTATAGGAGTTTGTAATGGAGGGATAAATACTATGTCCAAATAATTAAAAATAGTTCAACAACAATCTTTGCAAAAAAAAAAAAAGTAATTGCTCATAATGTTTGTGAACAGTCAAATATGAGGGAACTTTTACATTTGCAGTCTGTCAAGGAACTGACAGGCCTGATCACTATGTGTCCCAAACACAACTCCTTCTAGAAAAACCAGTAGACTAAGCATCTTTCTCTAGATGGAGGACTTATCTGAGGAAGATGAACATCTGTGACTTGAGGTGGTCTCCATATGCACAAGGAGCTTAGAAGAAAAGGGTCCTGTGTCCTGTTTAACAAACAGACATGCCCTGGTGAGAGATCCCTTAGAGCACTCCTGACCCCAGTTACTTCTGCCACATACTCAAAATGGGAATTCACCCCCTCTCTCCCCTTAAGCCATTCCCAGTCCTCACTGAGCACGTCCTACATCATACAAGTTATTTCTTTGAACCATTTTGCAAAGTTTATCATCTTCTCCTAGATCCACATCTTTCTCCTTCAGTTTTACTACCAGATTTGAATGATTTCAACTGTTACATTTCCTAATCCTCGAGTCCAGATTTGTCACAGGAACACTCACCTGGGACAGGGTGCCCTGGGATAAACAGAGAATCCCGAGAGGGTGGGCACATAGTGAGACAGAAAACCACTGCATTCTGGGGGAAGTCAGAGGTCAAAGGAAAAGGCACCTACTCTACCAAAAGCAATATACACATCAAATGCAGTTCCCATGAAAATCACAATGAGATTCCTTACATGACTAGAAAAAAAGTCCTAAAATCCATTTGGAAAAATAAAAGACCAGAATAGCCAAAGCAATTCTAAGCCTAAAAAGCAATGCTGGGGGCATCACAATACATGACTTCAAATAATACTACAGAGCTATAGCAACATAAACTGCATGGAACTGACGTTAAACAGACACATAGGCTGATGGTACAGAACACAATGAACAGAGAGAGACCCAAACATCTGCACTTATTTTTTTCCCTGACAAAGGTGCCTAAAACATACACTGGAGAAAAGACAGGATGTTTAACAAATGGGGCTGGGAAAACTGATTATCCATATGATTAAGAATGAAACTAGACTCTTATCTCTCACCCTGCACAAAAGTCAAAAAGAATTAAGACCTAGGAATTAGAAACTATGCAACTCCTTAAGGAATACATATGGCCAATACTAAAGAACATAGGGACAGGCAATGACTTTCTCAACAGAAATTAATTCCTAAATCTCAGGAATTAATGTCAAGGGTTAATAAACAGAATGGAATCAAATTAAGAAGCTTCTGCACAGCAAAGGAAACAATTTAGAATGTGAGGACAAGAGAACCTACAGAAAGGGGGGAAACATTGTTACTTACTCTTCTAACACAGGATTAACATCTGGAATATATAAATAACTAAAAAAAATTACAGAAAAAAATAAGTAACCCAATGAGTAAATGGAGAAGTTTTCTAAACATCCACTTCTCAAAAGAAGAAATACAAATGGTCAACAAATATATGAAAAAATGTTCATAGTCTTTGGTAATTGGAGAGATGTAGATCAAAAATACAATGAAATTTCATTTCACATCAACTAAAATGGCAGTCAATAAGAATACAAATAATAAATGCTGGAGAGGATGCGGAGTAAAAGGAACACTTTTCACTGTTGGTGGAATTGTAAATTCATACATCCACTTTAGAAATCGGTGTGGATGTTCATTAGACAAAACATGAAACCACCGTATTATTCAACTGCGCCTCTCCTCAGCATTTATCTTAAAGAATTAGAATCAGCACACAGCAGTGAAACCTGAATGCCCATGTTCATAGCAGCACAATTTGTAATAGCCAAACTATGGAACCAACCTTTATCCCTTCAACAGATGAAGGGATAAAGAAAATGTGGTAAATATACACAATGAAGTTTTATTTGGCCACAAAAAATGAAATGATATAATTTTCAGGAAAACGTAGGGCACTACAGATCATTATGTTGAGTGAAATAAACCAAAAAAGATGATCAAGGGTCATATGTTTTCTGTGATATGTGGATGCTAGAGAAGAAATAGGAAAAGAAATGTGGAGGTGGCAGAGATCCTATGAAAAGCAAAGGGAGATAAGTAGAGAAAGGAGCTAGGTGGTGTGGTGCGAAACTAGTCAAATTACATTGGCATATTATGTGCATGTAAAAATATGTAACAGGAAATCCCATCATTATGTACAAGTATAATGCAGCAATGAAACAATAAAAAGAAGGAAGAGGCACCTGGACAGGAATAGAAGGGACCCATCTTAGCTGGATATGGAGACTGGACTGAGGAGAGGAAGCAGGGCAGATTACCTAGCTCCATTCCTCTGCCTTCCCCAGGGGCTGGGATCTTCCATGTGAGTCCACCAGGGGGCAGTGAGGGACTGGAGTCTGGAGAGCAGTTGTGGTTTACCTTGAGCAGTAATGAGGTCCAAACAGGTGCTTTCCTATGATTGTATGTAAAGAAGTAGGGTGCCAGGCCTAAATGTGTGGTACTGCAACAAATTATTTTCCAGAAGGGTTATTAATAACACCAGGTCTCAGCATCAAAATCCAACCCTGGATTTTTTCCCCTGAGGCAGAGGCCTTAGCAATGTCAGGACCCACATCCTGAGAGAGCAAGGGAATGTTGAGCAGATTGAGGAGAATGTGTGGTGCTCGAGCCATATCTCTTCCTGAGTGGGAGAAATTGGATCTATCCAGTGATCCTGGTACTCTGTCTTCAAGGTCATCTACACAGGACACAGAAGTCTGGGGAATCATTTGGTGGCATTTAAAATATCTCCACTATTAGAGGGTTAGGGACATCACAAAGGGGCTCCACTTCCTGAGTACTGTCACAGGTTCCATCCTTTCTGGTTCAGAAAATACACATCAAACAATTTTAATTCCCTAACTGAACTCTTCTGACCAGGGAGGCAGAGGTGTCCAGAGTCCCAGGCAGCTAAGGGTAGTGGGAGGAAAGGCAGGTGCTGGATACAGATTTGCATGGAGGCTCCTCCCTCCTCTGATTCAGGGAGTGGATAAGAGAGGTCTAGGAAGCCAGTCCCATGCTGGGGACACAGGAGGCAGTATTCTCAGGGCATCACCACCATGGCCTGGGCTCTGCTTGTCCTCACCCTCCTCACTCAGGGCACAGGTGACACCTCCAGGGAAGGGATATGAGGAAATCTGGGTGACTGCTGCGTCTACTCCAGCTCAGGCTCACCTAGGACCAGCTCTGACATACCAGTGTTGTTTCCTCTCATTTCAGGTTCCTGGTCCCAGTCTGGTCTGACTCAGCCGCCATCAGCCTCTGAGTCTACAGGACAGTCAGTCACGATCTCCTGTGCTGGGACCAGCAATGATATTGGGAGCTATAATTATGTCTCTTGGTATTGAAATGTCCCAGGAGAATCCCCCACAGTCCTGATATATGGAGTTACTAATCATCCCTCTGGGATACCTAATCGCTTCTCTGGCTCCAAGTCTGGCAACACAGCCTCTCTGACCATTTATGGTCTTCAGACTGAGGATAAAGCTGATTATTGTGTTTTTCATATACAAACAGTGGCACTTCACACAGTGTCCCAAGTTCATGGGGAAGTGTGTGCAAAACCTGTCCTGAGATCACACGTTCCTCTTCTCTCTGAAGATGGTTCCTTAGCCCTGCATAGAGAGGGTTTCATGCCACAAGGCCCTGAGAATTCAGTTCTCTTTCAGTTCCACTTTTGTTCTACCATGAAGTGCAATAGGAAACAATTTCTCATTTATTCTCTAAGGACAACAGCTTCTTTGATCTGAGATATTGTAACTGATTGTGCAACTTTTTTCACATCTTTACATTAGGGACAGAATAATAATATGAAAATGTTTGTTTAGTTCAATCCCCGTGCTTCTCAGGGAAATCCTCACTCTGGGTGTTTTGACTCCCATATCATGCAGACCTTGCTGAAACCCCTTCTGCATAAAGTATGCATCCACCATACCGTAGTCAACATCTACCTATTTGCCCTCATGACTGTGTCATGACTGTTGGTTAGGTAACAACCACTGAGAAAATCTGAGGATATTACTGAGGGAATGAGACAAAGGCAAAGATAGGTGTTCTCTTTATTTAAGTCACAGACATTTGTCATCATAGTCAAATGAGGTGTACTTGAAAGGAACATGAGTGGAGACTGTGTTCCTAGTCAGGATTCTTTCTTCCCTTGGAAACCTGAAACCCTGTCCTTGATGTGCCCTGCAGGTGAACTGCCTCTCACTAGGATGGGCTTGTCCTGAGATGGTCCTTGTCTTCCAGAAGGAAGAGATGTCTTGAGGTGTACCCCTCCTCCCTCAATGGTTCCCAATGATTTCAATGGTGACACCAACTGATTTCTAGCTAGAATTCCAGTGATAAGATTCACTAAGGACACTTATCCATAAAAATATCCCCACAAATTCTTTGAAAAAGGGAATGAGTTTAGGCTTATTTTCCAGAAGATGAAACAAAATAACTACTTTATCTAATTTGCCTGAACTTAAGGGCATCCTAAACTTGATCTACTCCTTAGCACTTTTCTTAGACAATGGACAGGTTCATTGCCCATCATTCTCAGAAATCAGACTGAGTGATATACTATGGAAGGAAGGGCCAAGAACATCTCAGGATCTGTAAGAGCCAAAAAGAAGACTTGGAGGGAGGATCAGCATGAAGAGGATGTGAGAAGAGAAAATGATTTGATGGATGGGATCAGGTGATCCTGCAGTGAAGGGGAACAAGTAAAGAATCTGGTCTCAAGCTGAACATAGAGACACATCAAGGGGATCTTCTGTAGGTTCTCCATGAGCCCACTAATTCTTTCAAAAGCTCTATAGTTGTCAGATGGAGAACGGACTACCCGGTGTAAAAGTGAAAAGTAGGTCACCTGTGAAGTGATCACTGATTCTCTGATGCATCTATGAGGAATTGTTCAATTTGGTGTATGTGGACTTTACTTATTAGTGTGCATGACAACTTGCAAATTTCTGACATGCCATACCAGAAACTAGAGGTCATTTTTGGTGCAGCAAAAAAAAAAAATTCCTTTTTCCTCTCTATATTTTATGATGGGATGGCTTCCTTGCTATGACATTGAGGTCACTACTCTCTCAATCTCCAGAGATCAATCTTCTCTTAATCACTTCTAGCATACCTTTCATCTGTGGTGCTGTCACTTTGTGGTTTGGTCTCTCTTCTGTTTTCTTGCTGTGACTTTGTCTCTCCCTACTAATTTGCAGATATTTTGACATTATTTCTACTATAATTTGAAAGGTTGGTGTGGAATCTTTGCATTATAGTCTTAATTATGATATTGGCTGTCCTATTTGGTCAGTGGGATATCTGTTCATTATCCTAATGTCAGTTGAGACTTTCTTGGTTCTTTACATGCCTAGTGGTCCTGTATTTTATACAGGATATGTCTAATTATATATTATGATATGACGCATCTATTTAAAATCCTACATTGATGTTTTTGTTTTAGCAGACTGTATATCCATTTAGCCTAATCCAACTTTCTGTGGATAGTGGTTTCAATATTGTATCAGTTTAGAAACCCTTTGCCATGACATTTGGATCTTTCTTTGTTGTGAGACTTTCAGGGGTCATCTGAGTTCCAGGTAGCAGTTTAAATATCAATTCTGGTCAATATTCTTTTGGGAATCAGAATGTGTACTCTCTTGGATCAGAATGATGAAAGGGTAGCTCAGAATTGAGCCTGACTTGCAGGGTGACCTTTCCAAGCTCATTCCTTTTCAAAACATTCCACTGAGTCTGGGCGCTCAGGCCTTCCCTTGCAGTCTTCTGGCAACAAAACTGGGATTTTAGTTCCTTTCCATTTCTGCCCATTTCCTGTGACAGAGACCGGGATCCCACCAAGTACTAAGAGGACACAGAGTAACAAAAGTAGTGGAATTAAATGACAATCTCTTGGGAAATCAGTTCCTCAAATGGGAAAGGAAAACCCCCATGACCTCCACTGCCACCACTGTGACCAGAGAGAATTTCCCAAGTCCGGATCTCCTCTAGGAGGCAGAACAGTGGGGTGTCACTGTGTCCTGCACAGTGAGGGAGCAGTAAATGGAATGGAGTGTGAACTGCCTATGAAATTAAAAGTCCGAAATAATATTCAGAAATAAAGACAGACATGGAACATAGATACACAGTGGGACTTGGTGGGTGGATCAGACCTAAAGAGTTAATTCCTAAAAAGAGAAAAAGTCCACCAATGTGCTATTTATAGCAAGACACATCAAAGGGGATTTATTGTGAGAAAAAGTTTTTCAAGATAAACAAGAAATGAGAGGCTATAGATAAATTGGCCTCTTTGGAGACTTATCAATTGCACAGTGATTCTTCCTCCTCCAGGAAGCTGGTGCCTCAAGGACACACTGGTATATCTTTCCACCTCTGGGGAGTCATGTTTGAATCTAAGGATGTATGAACCAATAAATTCCATGTTATCACGGAATTCTCCTTGAGCATGACATTGCCAAGGCAATGGAGTCATCTCAGATGGGTCAGAGAGCACCAAGAGGTCTCTGAGTGGCATACATCTGTTTAGAGACGGCTCAGACAAGCTTACAATTCATTCACAGTTTCAAACAGTGTGACATCTCCTGAAATTCAGTCAGCTCCCAGGGTGCCTAAGAACAGGCCAAGGACACAGGGCAAAAGGGGAAAACTCTCCACTGTTTGATAGTTTAAATGTGCTGATGTCTTCTCCAGTCTACCTTCTGTGATCTACTTCCCTAGGTGGCCACAATGTTCTTCCATGCATGCTGTCTGAGGTTTAATTGCTGCAGTCAATCTGAAAAGATTGTGTGTGCTTACTCCATCCTAAATGGAATCTGAAAACAATAATGATAATTTTACTTAGGAAATTAATTCAATCTGAACCACAGGCCATTCAAAACACAGAAAAATAGAAAAAGTTCTTAAAGTTGCTTTCAGAAAGTGAATGGAGGACCCTTTGTCACACTTGTGCAGGTTTTATTTTATATCTTTGGTATAAGTCTGCTTGATCATGCTACATTCATGGGTAGGATGAAAACAAACCATGAAGGCAGAAAACAATATAAATAATTACTTCCCTTTGGACACATATGCATAAATTGAATATGATCTTTAGGTAATTATGAAGTATATAGTGAGAATAAAAGATGCTTATGCAAGGTGAAATAAGCTATAAAAGAGGAGAGAAAAACTCAAATTATAAAATTTTTGTTCAAAAAGGAAACATCATGACAGACACCATTAAAATACAAAGCATAATTAGAAGCTATTTGAAAATCTATACTCCAACAAAATAGAAAATCTCAAAGACATCAAGAAATTTCTAGAGACATATGATCACCCCAAACTGAATCAAGAACACATACACAATGTAAGCAGATCAATTTGAAGTAATGAAATGGAAGAAACCATCTAAAACCTACCAACCAAGAAAAACATGGGACCTGATGAATTCTCAGCCAAGTTCTACAAGACCTTCAAAGAAGAACTAATACCAATACTCCTCAAAGTATTCCATGAAATAGAAACTCATTGTCTGAGGCTGGAATCACCCTGATACCAAAACCGGACAAAGATGCATCAAGGAAAGAAAACTTGAGACCAGTACCCCTGATGAATATAGATGCAAAAACACTTTTAAAAATTCTGGCAAATCAAATGCAAAACATATTTAAAAAGTCAAGCATGATCAAGTATGACTCATCACAGGGATGCAAGGTTGGTTGAACATCTGGAAATAAGTAAATGTAATTCATCATATCAATAGACTTAAAGTTAAGAATCATATGATTATATCAATAGATACAGAAAAAGCATTTGATAAATATAGCACCCTTTATGCTCAAAACACAAGAAAAAGAGGAATAGTAGGAACATACCTCAACATTGTAAAGACTATCTATAATAAGCCCACAGCCAATATCATCTACTTGGAGAAAAACTAGAAGAATTCCCTCTAAAAAATGGAACAAGACATGGATGACCTCTTTCACCACTTTTATTCAAATTTGTCCTTGAAATGCTAGCAGAACAATTAGACAGATCAAATAAATTAAAGGGATACTAATAGGAAAAGAAGAACTCAAGCTATCACTGTTTTCCAATCACATGATTCTATATTTAGAGGATCCAAAAAACTTCACCAGAAAACTTCTAAAACTAATGAAGGAATTCAGCAAAGTAGCAGGATATAAAATCTACATACATAAATCTAATATTTTTCTATTCATAAGTGATGAATCCTCTGAAAGAGAAATGAGGAAAACTATTCACAATAGCCTCAAAAAATAGGAATGAATCTAACAAATAGGTGAAAAATTTCTACAATAAAAAACTATAGAACACTAAAGAAAGAAATTAAACTAAAACTTAGAAGATGGAAATATCTCCCATGTTCTTGGATAGGCAGAATTAATATTGTCAAAATGGCCATATTATCAAAGGCACTACACAGATTCAATGCAATTCCACTTAAAATGCCAATGATTCTCCCCATATAAATAGAGAAAGCAATCATAAAATTCAACTGAAAGAATAAGAGAACTCGAATAGTCAAAGCAATCCAAGCAGGAAAAGTGAAGCAGGAGGTATTGCAATACCAGACCTTCAGCTATACTACAGAGCAATAGTAACAAAAATGGCATGGAATTGGCTCCAAAATAGACAGGAAGACCAATTATACAGAGTAGAAGACTCAGGGATAAACCTACATAAGCACAGTTATCACATAGTAGAGAAAGATGCCAAAAATATACAATGGAGAAAGATAGCCTCTTCAACAAATGATGCTAGGAAAAGTGGAAATTCAAATGTTTAATGAAATTAAACTTCTATCTCTCACCCTGTACAAAAGTCAACTCAAAATGAATCAAAGACCTAGGAATTAGACCAGAGACCCTACACCAAATAGAAGAAAAAATAGGCCTGAATCTTCATCATGTAGTAGCAGAGTTCTTTAACAAGACTCCCAAAGTACAAGAAATCAAGGTAAGAATCAATAAATGGGATGGATTCAAACTAAAAAGCTTTTTCTCAGTAAAAGATAAGATTAAAAATATGAAGAGAGAACCAACAGAGTGGAAAAAATCTTTTCCACATGCACTTCAGATGGAACACTAATTTCCAAAATGTATAAAGAACTCAAAGACTTTACACCAAGAATACAAATAACCCAATCAATAAATGTGCTAAGAAACCAGGCACACATTTCACAGAAGATATACAGTTGATCAACAAATATAAGAAAAAGTGTTCAACATCTCTAGTAATTAGAGAAATGCAAATCAAAAACACCCTAAGATTTCATCTCACCCAAATTAAAATGACTATTATCAAGAACATAAGCATTAATGGGTGTTGGCATGGATGTGGGGAAAAAGGCACACTCATACATTGCTGGTGGAGTTGCAAACTGCTGCAGCCACTATGGAAATCAGTATGGAGGTTCCTTAGAAAGTTTGGAATGGAGCCACCAATTGACCCAGCCATCCCACTCCTTGGTTTACTCTCAAAGGACTTAAAATCAGCATACTACAGTAACACAGTCACATCAGTGCTTCCAGCAGCTCAATTCACAATATCTAGATTGTGGAACCAACCTAGATGCCCTTCAATAGATGAATAGATAGAGAAACTGTGGTATATATATACAAAGGAATATTATTCAGCCATAATGAAGAATCAAATTATGGCATTTTCAGGTTAACAGAGGCAGTTGGAGAATATCATGCTAAATGGAATAAGCCAATCCTCAAAACCAAAGGTCAAATGTTTTATCTGATAAGTGGATGATGATACATAATGGTGGGGGGAAGAGTAAGAAAAGAATGGAGGTACTTTGGATTGTGTAGAGGGACTTAAGGGAGTAGGGGACAGGAGATGGAAAGACAGCAGAATAAGACAGACAACATTGCCCTGTGTGTATATGAATACATGAATGGTGTGAATCTACATTGTGTAGAACCATAGAAATGAAAAGTTGTACCCCTTTTGCGCACAATGAATCAAAATGCAGTCTGAAAAATAAAATTTAAAAAATAATAAATTAATAAACAAATAAAGAAATAAATAAAGGCATCTCATATTAGACAAAGGTGCCAAAAACATTTACTGGAGAAAAGATAACTTATTCAACAAATGCTGCTGGGAAAATGGAAAGTCACACATGTAAAAAAATGAAATTATACCCTTATCTCTCACCCTGCATGAAACTCTATTCACAGAGAATCAAAGACTTAGGCACTGGAGCAAAGACCCTGAGGTGACTGGAAGAAAATATAGGTCCAAAGCTTCACCACCATGGTATAGGAACTGACTTCCTTAACAAGATCCCTAAAGCGCAACAAGTTAAATTAAGAATCAATAAATGGAATGGAATAAACTCAAACTAAAAAGCTTCTTCTCAGCAAAAGAAACAATCAATAATGTGAAGAGACAGACTACAGATTGGGAGAATGTCTTTACCACATGCACCTCAGATAAAGCATTAATCTCTAGGATATATGGAGAACTCAAAAAACTTAACACCAACAAAAGTAAAAAAACAAAGAACCCACTCAATAAATGGGCTAAGGAACTGAACAGACACTTCACAGAAGAAGATATACAATCAATCAAGAAATATATGAAAAAAGGTTCAACATCTCTAGAGATTAGAGAAATGCAAATCAAAACTACTCTAAGATTTCATCTCACTCCAATCAGAATGGCAATTATCAAAAATACAAGCAACAATAAATGTTGATGAGGATGTGGGGGATAAGGTACACTCATACATTGCTGGTGGGAATGCAGATTGGTGAGACCATTATGGAAAGCAATATGGAGGTTCCTCAGAGAATTTGGAATGGAACCACCATTTGACCCAGTTATCCCACTTCTTCATTTATAACCCAAAGGACTTAAAATCAACATACTACAGTGACACAGCCACATAAATGTTTATAGCAGCCCGATTCACAATAGCTAACCTATGGAACCAAACAAGGTGCCTTTCAACAGATGAATGGATAAAGAAAATTTCATATGTATGTACATATGTATATACATATTTATGATGAAATATTACTCAGCTTTAAATAAGAATGGCATTTGCTGGTGGATGGATGGAGTTAGAGAATATCATGCTAAGTGAAAGAATTCAAACCCCCAAAACCAAAGGCTGAATTTTTTCTCTGATATACAAAGGTAATAAGGGTGGTGGGATAGGGAATAATAGAGTTACTTTAAATTAGGTCTAGAGGGGAGTGAAGGGAGGGTAAGGGGTATGGGGGAAGGAATGATAGTAGAGTGAAACAGACTTTATTACCTCTTTTACATGTATGACTGCATGACTAATGTGACCCTGCAATATGTATAATCAGAAAAATGAGAGATTATACTCTATTCATGTATGATCTATGAAAATGTATAAAAGCCTTCTCAAAAAACTTAGAATAATCACCTAGAAATGGAAAGAGAATAAGTGATTTATTTCACATGTTGGCAAATTTGATATATATGTTGAGAGAGAGAGCAATTGGGAATGATTGCTAACGGTCTTGTAGTTTCTTCTGGAGTAATGAAAATGCTCTAAAATTAATTTCAATGATGGTTGCACAACCCTGAACATAGTAAGAGGCATTGGAGTGTCAACTTGTTAAGGTTGAATTGTTGATATGTGAGCTACAACTCAATAAATCTGCTTTATAAAAAACAAATTGAGGTAAGTTCACTAGCCTGAATTAATCATTCAACAATTTATACATCTGTAATAATACCACACTGTACCAGCTAATAGAAAATATGTTTTAAAATATAATGTATTTGGCTAGGCAAGTTGGTGCATCTGTATAATTCAAGCAATGAGAGACTAAGGCAGGCAGATCATAAGTTTAAACCCAGCTTCAGCAACTTAGCAAGTAGGTAAGCAATTCACTGTGACTCTGTTTATAATACAATGTAAAAAACAGCTGGGGATGTGACTCAGTAGTTCAGAAACCCTATGTTGAATTCTCAGTACCAAAAAATAAAATAAAATAATTTTAAATAAATAAATAGCACTTGTTTGAATAGAAATGACCCATTTTCCCAAGTCTTTCCCTTCCCATTTTCCCCTCATCCTACCCAAGAAGTAGGATTCATGATCCTCACTTCTGAGACTGAGATTCAGACACTGAGCAAGAACTGGTCATTACATGGGAATGGACAGACAGCAATGAAAGTGCAGAAGCAGGTCAGTTCTATGGCCCTTGGTGGGGCACCCTGTTTCCTCCATGAGGCTCCTTCTTTGACCACTGGATCATCCATGTGGCATGTGGTGAGTGGCCAGGGAGTGACTGACATGCTGGTGGAATTTGATGCTGCATATGCTTCCACATACAGTAGTCAACTTGAAAAGGTTGAATTGTTGATATGTGAGATACAACTCAATAAAGCTGCTTTATAAAAACAAAGTGAGGTAAGTTAATTAGCCTGAATTAATCATTCAACAATTTATACATTTGTAATAATACCACACTGCACCAGCTGATACAGAATATTAGGGGCAGAAACAAGGCTGCCTCTGGAAAGACCCCACCAACAAAACAATAGCAGGTGTTTCCTGGCATGTGCAGACTTATTTCCTAACAGTAGAGAGATCTTGAAGGCTGGGCACTGTGGGGTGTGACTCAGGCCTGGATGGTCACAGAGACACAGTGAGATCTCAGCAGAGACACTGAAGAGCTAGGAGCTAACAGAGATGATGGACTTCAGCCGATTTTTCTCTCCTGTGCAATCTTGGATGGACAATCTAAGTTTCTGATCCTTAGGAAATCTAAGGCAGGGAAATTATATCCCTTCAGCTTAACTCTTCAGGAGAGAAATGCAATGTTGCAAATGCTGAACCTGCCCTGGTAGTGAGACAGCACCACTGAAAAACTGAAAGATGCAGGCAGAGTGGTGTCCATTAAACTTTAGAAACACAGGTAGCAGCTATATTTTGCTCAACCTGATATTTAAAGTGTGCTGTTATGCTGGGAATGTCTACCAGGGATAATTATTGCCTGTACATTTTGCCTGTACATTAGTACATTTTGCCTGAAAAAAATTGACTGATGTCTAGAATTGGGGGTTGAAATGGATATGAGAGTCACTGCCCTTGAACTTTCTTAATTAATTCTGAGGGTTTAGGATCAACAGGAAACAAATTGGACAACTATCTACTACATCAAAAGATGCTGAACCAGCCCCATTTTTCTCTGCAGATCATACCGGAGGACAGGCACTTGGAATTGTTCTTTATAAATATACCTACCTGCATCTGACAATCATGCATATTTTCATGACCAGAATTTCAGAGTACTGTTATCACTATTTCTATCAAGAACCCATTTCTATAAGCACCTCCTGCCATCTACATTGACCCCTCAATGGTGCAGTGTCCTCACACCTGCATGTGCTCCTCATTTGTTGAAATGAATGACCTCCAGGCCCTCCTGAGGTCAAAGTCATCTTTGAGGACTCAGTCTGGGGTGGAGTTGTTGCCCAAGCTATGAAACCAGGCTGTTAAAGTTTATCTCCTGGGCTAAGGGTGGGTCTCCAGAGACAGATCTCTCCTCTCTGTCCCTGCAGCAGAGCCCTGCTTGGGAAGCACAAATCTCCCCCAGGAACTGACCTGAATTCTAACGGATTTGCATAATAGACAGGGATTCCCAGTAAAGGGATGAGACAGACTTAGGAGGAAGCCAAGTAAGTCTGAGCCCCAGGAAGAACTATCAGGAAGGCCTCCACTATGGCCTGGAACCCTGTCACTGCACAGGATTTGCCCCAGGAATGCTGCCTACTCACCAAGTCTGGGATCACCTTTTAGTGTTGTGGGTCCTACCTGTGGTGAGCAGAATGCTCAGTATACTGATGAAGGAGACAGGGTTAAATGGTTGAAGTCCCCAAGCTATGATCACAGGCTCATGTGAGCCTGAGAGGCTGCAATTGACATGAAGATGGTCAAGCTTCCTCAGGAGTTCACAGGCTCCATTTTCCTACCAGACTCATGGACAACTCCAACCAAGATTGAAGTCGTCAGGGTAGGACCCACAAATCTCTTGGGAGAGAATGGACCAGGCAGACAAAGGAAATTCTGGAAGCATCCTTTATCATTATCCCCACTTCCTTTTTGCCCTGCCATGCTTCATAGCCTCCTAAGAGCTGACTCAGCAACCCACTACTCAGCATTAGTGACATCCAGTTAGACAGTCAGAACCATATGCTCTGAAGACAAATTGGTGAATAAATATACACATTGCTACCAACAAAAATCAGGCATGGCCATATGCTTCTCAAGTATGTAGATGGCATATGGCCCACACACAACTCTGACCAATTCTTTGACTCCAATTTGGGAAACATTGGCAATCTGACCATCACTGGGGCCAGGCTACAGAGAAACATGAATATTTCTGGGCCATAGTGCATCTCAGTGAGTGCAACTCACACTGCCTCATAATAGCACAGATACACACTAGGGACAGGTGTCCCCAACTAGGCCTGAGTCTCCCCCATCCTTTGAACAATGACCATGACTTAGGTCTCCACTCACTCAGCTGATTTCTCACTATGCCCAAGTTACAGAAGAGTGTAGAGGTTTATTGGAAATGTGGCAATCCCAAAGGATTACTGGGATTTTAAATCCAAAGTATTGTCACTTCCATAAAGAGCCTTGCAGAAACTAATTCACAGATTCCAGTATGTAAAGTGTCTCCAGAAAACCCAGTTATACACTCACACTCTCATTCCTCTATTTCAACATGGGGTGTATCTGAAACAGGACCTATTTTCTTACCTTCCTTTGAGAACTTGGCATTGAGAGAAAACAAAGGATTGTGAGACCCAAACTACGGAGTCCTCAGGATGACAAGGAGATGTGCCCAGAACAACTCTTGGTGTTTTATAACATGATCATCTAATAGCCGGTGCCATTGGTCAGTGCCCCCATAGCTCTAGAGGTGATCAAGGACAAAATCTACCTCATTCCCACATCCAAGGAGATATGCTCATGAGCCTCCAAGTATGACCAAAATTAAACTTTGTGCAGCACAAAACAAGCTCATACTTGTCATTGAAAAGAAAAATACTGGGTAGAAATGTCACTTTTATGCAAAGACAAATCCTTGAAAGAGATCAGAAACTAGAATAGGTATATGACCATGGGATTTGCAAATCTGTATTGGGAGTTGTCTTCTACATAAAAATGTCTCCTGAAACCCCTAATAATATTATATCCAGGCTGGATTCTTTATACATCCTAGGACAAATAGTTTTAGAAAGTTTATTCTCAGGTCATTCAGACCACGTAGATATGCAATTACAGACATTTTTAAAAAGTAAAATATGCAAATTGTATGATTCTACTTTGTGTACAACCAGAAAAATGATAGTTTTACTCCACTTGTGTACAATGAACTAAAATAAATAAATTTTTAAAAAATTAAAATAAAAAGTTTCTAAGTAGACATTCCAGATGTGCATAGGAACTAATGTCTAATTTGTGGAAATGAGGTACTACACAGGGGAAAAAAAACTGCATGTCACCTAACACTGACAATTAGATTTATCTTGTAGGCTAAAAGACCCCAAGATATCAATAGATGATTTTTGTATACCAATTCGTAGGGCCAAAGTGATAATTCAAGGAAATGTCTAGGTAAAATATCCATGAAGTGATTGCTATTGTTGTTTCTAATCTGGATATTTGGTCTTTGGGAAGGTACAGGGAGTTGGACACCCTTCCAATAGTCCATCCAGGCCCATGTGAGGGGTAGTGACACCCTCTGCAGGCAGCTGGATTAATCACAGGAACAAGCCCTGTGCTTCAGAATCCAAATATCTTGACTGAGAATACTTCCACACCCTTGCCCAGCCCAGGATGACCCTTGTACATCCAGGGAGGTAATTATTGAAAGCCTAAAGCCTTTCTTCTCTTCTCATCTCCTCCCTGAGTGACCTAGGGATTGTCACTCCCATATCAGTCCCATTTTTTTTTCTTCCCTATAAAGTACACTCCCCATATTCACTGCTCCAAGTCAGGGAATCTGTGGCTTGTCAAGGAAAACACTGCTGTGTCACTCACCAGACACTAGAAGACAATCTACACCTGTCCCAGGACAGGAGGCACAGGCTCTAGCCCATGTTCTCACCTGGCCACCTGGTGGGTAACAGGGTAGAGGAGAGGGACCAGCAACTACCCTCTGGGTATATCAAGTCCCAGGTAAGCAGGACAGTGACTGGAGGAACCCACTGCCTCACCTCTCCCTGATCTTGAGGTTCATATTGTGCTGCACAGATGCCATCAAACCAAGTTTATTACCTGGAAATTTCCCCATCAACAGCTCTGACTGCATTTGTCCTACCATCAAAATCTCCCTTAGGAGATACTATTTTGGTCTACATGGTTTCGGTCCTGGTCACATCACATTGCCAATTTCTTCTCCCCTCATTCCACACCCACACTCTTCCCCCACTTCCTGGACCTCTCTGTCCCAACACATGTGCTGGGATTTGTTTCTCACCACTCTTGATGGCAGCTCTAATGACACACCTGCAGGGAGAGTCCCAGCCTCATGTTACATCCTAACCTGTTTGTAACTCTCTCTAATCGCTGTATTAATTATCTGCATATCATTACACCTGCATGGTACTTCCACTAATTCTTTTAGTTAATTGAATTATTTGTGCTAATTATTTCCCCGAGCAGGTTGGGAAGATTTTTTAATTGCAAGAACACTTGCATGAAAACAGACTCATGGGTACATGGAGGCTAATTTTTCTCTTCCAAAAAACAAATTTGAGGGGCTGATGTTGTGGCTCATTAGTAGAAAACTTGCCTAGCATGTGTGAGGCACTGGGTTTGATCCTCAGTACCATATTAAATTAATGAATAAAATAAAGGTCTGCCCCTCCAGCCCAAGCAGGGTCGAGGGGTCTTCCTCGCAAAGGGAGTCTTGAGAGGACAGCATCAGCAATGGATGGAGAGCAATTGACACAGACTCGAGATCTGGTGCAACTACTCACACTTTATTTAGCTTAGCGCTCTGTTTTTATACAGTAGTTTCTGGCTATAATGACAGTTTATGGTTTACAGAACAAGGAACTTTCCAAGGTATAGAACAGGGAACATTTTTACAAGGAACTGAGATAGAACATGAGAAATCAATGACCTTACTTATTAACCTTACGTAATGATTTATTTCTAAGAATATCTATTATTCCTATTACCTAGTAAAACTTACTTATCTTATATAATGTGAACTTCTATTGACCTATATAATTTTTAATACACGTGGTTAAAGTAACAGACATTTTTATCTATTTGAACTTGTTTTTTAACATGTGAGCTTAACCCTTACATAAAGATAAGATATTGCTGATTAAGGCATACATGTGGGTATTGGTCTCTATGGTTGCCGCGGCCAAACCTTTTGAAGATATTTATTATATTGCTTTGTCCAACTCCTTTTACAAGCACAGGACATTAAACATCAGTGTAAATTATATTTATGTCCAAGCCTGGTCATAAATGGAAGATTTTGCCATTCGAATTCTTCTTCCCCACCACCATATATACACATAGCTATCCTCAGGATTAACCCATCCTGTATGAGACAATCGTAAATCTAAATCTATATTTTTATTAGGCTTTCCTTGAGGTGGATACCTAGGCCTGCCTTTAATAAAAAAAAATTGCCATATTTTGTTGCAACAGTGGGGGGTAATTGATGATTAGTTTTGGAGGAATTTTTATGAACTTCACTGGAAAATTTTCTTACTGCCATAACAGGCAAAGAGGGCCCCATTACATTCAATGACTGTTGTTTTATATACTCAAAACATTCTCCATTTGAGAGAGACTCATTACACAGTTGCAAAATTATTATTTGCCTTTGATGTTTTGAAGAACTATTAGTTGTTGGAATTTTAGTTATGTTCCCCTCATTCTCCTTAGTAATTTTCTGAGATTTAGTTGAGTAATAGATCATAAACAACAGAAAAAACACCAGGCCCCGGAGGCAAGCATCTGGCGATTCCCACTTCGATGAGGCCTTGCAAGCATCTTGTCAGTGGAACCTTGTCACGCACTGGTGGGAATGGCCGGCGCCTCCGCAAAGGTCTATCAACATCTAAAAAATAACAAAGAAAGAAATCTGAGGCATCATGTTTGCCTCACCAATTCATTGTGGAACCTGGGGATATTTTCAGCTTCTATTTCACAATCCTCATTGTCTTAGCCTTTTATTTTGTTGTTGACTTAAGACCCCAGGATGATTCTTGCAGCTCCAACTATCACACTGATATTAAGAGGCAAATTGACACAAAAAGCAACATATTTCTCTCCCTAACAAGTGCAGACTTACACTGTCAAGGAACTCAGGTCAACAGAGTGTCTCGAGCCATGTTCATTCATTGCACTACAAGGTCAATTCTGCATGCTTGGGAATTGGAAAAACTGGATTTGAAGAAACAGAAGGGACAAAGTATAGACTCTGGTGGATGGGACAGTCTGCTTAGACTGTACATTAGGTGTGATCAAAGAACAGACCCAACCAGAAGATGGAAACTCCTACCACAAGGGATGCATTGTGTCCTTGCTGAATCCCCAGCATGGAACCTTGTGGAGACCACAGTGGGTCTGAGTAAGCCTTGGTGGTGAATCGTCTCCTGTATGTGTCTGTGGTTCTGGAGCCACCACGGATCCAGACTGACTCTGCACCTGCAACTGACCCTCAGAAGAGTCAGTTCCTGAGGCTGGTATCATCCAGCACCAGGCCCTGGAATCACTTCCATGACCACTCACCATCCCAGACATAAGCACAAATAACTCAGGTGGGTTCTGAATTTCCTTTATCAAATGCACCTGTTCATATTTTCCTGTATAATCCGCACCTCTCCCTTCTGGTCCTGAGACAGGTCACATCCATAGAAAGAAGATGAAATTCCTCCCCTGGCCAAAGACCAAGAAATCCTGGGCCTAACAAGCAGGTTCTGAATCTGCAATGGGACCAAGGATGACCTGAACAATCAACAGCCTGTGTGGGTTGGCCACCAGGGGGCAGTTGAGAACCACCTGACAAAGCCGCCTAGGAAAGGTCTAGGCCTGGGTTTCAGTATTCTAACATGCCAGAGGTTTAGTGACAACAATCTGAGGTCAAGTGGAAAAGGCTTCACTTTGCTATGACACCATCTTTGAAACAAGTACAAATTATTTGGTTCTCCATTTCTCTCATATCGAGTTCCTCAAGGATTTTCCTATTTGTTAGGTGTTTGCAGAGGAAATCTCCCTGCTTTTCCTCACAAGTCCTTCCCACACCCAGCTCATCTGATTGAGCTAAACTCTGAACCAGTCGCATTTTCCCAAACACCAGATCTCCCACTGGGAGGGAGATTTCACATTCAGGAGGGTTAGTGAGCATGACATGAGACCTGGAGGAAATGCTGAATTTTTCTCCAGTATTGTCCTTAACATTGGTGTACATACTTCTGATATCTGTGTCTCCCAGATCTGACCTTAGTAGAATGTCCCTGTTGATATGGCAAAGGTCCAGGATTCCCAAAACCACCATTCATCCTGCAATACTGAAACTGAAGAAGCAGCCACAGGGACACCATGACCTGGATGGCCCTTCTGCTCAGCCTCCTGGCTCATTGCACAGGTGCTGCCCCAAGGCCCCAACATACACCCCAGCCCAAGTCTCCAGTATAATGAACCTGGCCCTAATTCTGAAGCCAGCAGGGCTTTATCTGTGATGGCCAGGATGCTCAGGGCCTGCTGCAGGATGAGACTTTGGGCTGAAATTTCCACACTGCTCTCTGGCTAGTGTGAGCCTGAAGAGGGAAGGGGATGGGCTTGCTCGTGGGTTCAAATCATCATCCCTCAGTCAGACTCATGGGCCACTATGGCTGATTTTGATGCCAGAACATGCCCTTGGGCCTGAAGATTTCCTGAAACTCTCCCAGGCTATAGGGAAATGAGGCATCTCATGGGAAGTGTGCTTCACCTCTCCTTTTGTTTCCTCACAGGCTCTGTAGCCTCTTATGTGCTGACTCAGCCAACCTCAGTATCAGTGACCCCAGGACAGACGGCCAGAATCACCTGTGAAGCCAACAACATTGGAAGTAAAAATGTGCACTGGTACCAGCAGAAGCCAGAACATGCCCCTGTGCTGGTCATTTACCGTGATAGCAACCGGCCCTCGGGGATCCCTGACCGATTCTCTGGCTCCAACTCTGGGAACACTGCCACCCTGAGCATCAGTGGGGCCCAGGCTGGAGATGAGGCTGACTATTACTGTCAGGTGGAGGATAGCTATGCTGCTCACAGTGACACAGGCAGACAGGGAAGTGAGACAAAAACCTGCCACCAGACTGGTACCCATGGCCCCTCCCTGTCCTGGACACCCTCACAGCAGAGAACATGCCACATTTAGTGGAGAAAGTCTCAATTTCCACATATGCCCCCACATTCCTGAGAGATGAGCGGATGGTTCTGCACCTACCCAAGGACCAGTTGATTCCTTTGGAACCTGAGAATGTTATTTTTAGTCACTTGAAGGGCCAACTCCAAAGACCACAGCAAGTCTTCAGTCATTCAAATTGTGTCTTACTTTAAGGAGAATTTCACTGTGGCAGAGTCTTACTTATGGTTAAGAAAGGGAAAGACAGGGTGTGGCTCTAGACTTAGAGGATATGTCCCAGGGAGGACTGAGGCAGGTCTGTCGGGAAGGTTTTGATGAGTATTCATGTAACCAGCATTGTGTGGGTACGTTAGTACATACCTGGCTTGGGGTTTTTGCTGTGGGTGTTGATTAGTAACTTCTATTTGATAAGCTAGCTGTTTGGCCAGGTCAGAATTATTTGTTCAGTGAACACAGTTGTTTACCTGGGAAATCAGTTTTTAGGAATGTCCCAAGCAGAGAATTACAATTTGCTCTCCCTCATCCTTCTAAGCACAAGTGTCCTGGGTTCAACAGAGAAAATGACACTGGTGACTTCAGTCCTCAGCCCCAACAAACACCCTCTGCAGGATGACAGTGAACACTAGAGAGGAGAGCATGTGGCATTTCCAGAGGAAAACAGACACTCATGTCTCCACATACAGGGTAGAGAGGTGCCGGGTCAACCATCCCAGTTCTGTAGGACTCATTTTAACTGGGATAGAAATGACAATGTGAGAGTCCCCCAAAGGTGTCCTTCAGAGAGTTCCAGTTGGAAGGGATTTTCTTCCAAGGTCCATGATTTCCTGGGATACTCAGAGGTCCAGCAGGGAGGGAAACCTGGCCATTCCTATTACAGTTCTTTCCCAGCAGTGTGTTTGGGCTCCTCCATCTGTCTGCAGCACACATCTCTCATCATGCCTCCCTTTCATCCATAATCTCCTCTCCCTCTGTCCCCTGCTCCAAGGCCTGCCCTATGTAAGCCCAGGGTCCCTCCTCTACTCTACATCAGGCCCTGCCTAAGCCAGACCCAGGAACATAGCCAGAATATTCTCTTCCCATCAACTTCAGGGAATCATTCGGGAACCATAGCAAATGCCCCTGGGAGATCAGCCTCCTCCACAACTAAGGAGGTGACAGGAGACTGACCTGAGTTCCCTGAGACCCACTAGGTGCTTCATGAACAACCCTACAAAACTTTCAGGAAGCTCCAGATCCATTCCAGCCTCTGATGGAATGTGAGGACATCTTGGATGCCTCCTGCTGGCCACACTTCTCTCCACTGAAACCTCCTACAAAACTAAAAGTCCTTCATCATCCCATGGATGTTGAATCCTGAATCCTCATTACTCATGTGAACTTGATAACTGAGTGTATCAAAAAAAAATACAACACCCATTTTTACATCAAAAATTACTTTATTCCTTCATACACTGAATGCCTATAAAAAACACAGTCTAAATTTCACAAGAATAGACACACTAATTGAAAATGCAGGGAGCATTTCAAATGAAGAATATGATTTTTGAGGTTCCTTTGCACAGTTTTCCTCATAGACACACCCTTGCTCCTTCTTACTGTCATGTCCTCAAAGGTAGGGCCTTTGCAGGACCAGTGTCGCTCTATAGTCAAGTACCTCAGTTCTTCTCAGGTTTGGGGCTAGAGTTGTGAGCTCCTTATGGACAATCTTTGAAGCTGCTCTGAGTAAGGCAGAGGCCTCTTCCTCCTAGTGAGCAGACTCAGTGCTGCTGGAAGTGGAGCCTTTTCAGGCTCCACTCTTTCGAGCCACCCACTCCAACCCTGTTCCCACTAGGCTTGGCCCCTCTAAACTACTCTGGATGCATTGAGAGCTGCACCAATTTCAATACCACTCACTGAGCCCTGAGTTTTAACTTTCTGTTTTGATATCAAAAGCCCTGCTCAGCTATGGGCTCAGGAGGCTGAGCTCTAATGCATCTCTGGCATGGCCCAGAATCCTCTGCTGTTACTTCTTCACAGGTGACCAGCCAAGGCCCTATCCCCAAACTCATTCCCATAGTTTTCTGAGCCTAGCCCTGACCCAAACCTCAAAGCAGGTAAGCTTCTGGAGGTCGACCTCTAACAGTGATACTTTCTCCCTAAACTACATGTAATTTGTCCTAATATCAATTAGATTCCCCCTGGAGAGGTCGCTATGAGAAACCTTTAACCACCTACTCAGGAAAGAGTGGAGCAGGCAAGAGAACAGACAGAATAAGCAGGAACCAGACCACCCTTGCACAGCTCAGCAGCCAGCTCACTCTCCATACTTGCCAGCTCTAATCTGGTTACAGTCCTAGGGACACCTTCTCCTGCAGGCTGGGTTGGGCTCCTGGTGTTGGCCAGGCCATGGAGTAGTGGGCACTGAGCTGTGAGGGACACAACCTGTGTCTCACAGCCTGGCCTTCATCCCTTTCCCACTCCCCTGGCTACCTAACAAATTTTATTAAAAAGATACCAAGATCTAAATTTAGGATACCTGAGTCATTTCCTCAGTTTGATAATGGTGCTCTCTGTTGTCCTAGCAATTGAGTATTCCTGGGTCACAATTGTATACACTGTGAAATGGGAAGACTTGTTATGGATCTTTTTTTCAAATTAAATAATACAGTAACAAAATGTGTCTCATTAACTGAAAGAGGCTCAACTTGGATGTCACTGAGTGAGACCATCTTTGGAGTCCTGTCCTTCCTCTGGAGAAATGTGGAAAATGGGTCCCAAACAGTTGGTTTTCTGTGTGGTGGGAGAAAGCTTCCCCCACAGAGATAGAAGGAGGTTTCATGTTTGAAAGAAAGGGCACACTGGGTTGATGGGGAAGTCCTTCACCAAACACTGCAAATGTGGGTGATGGAGTAAAATAGTGTAACAGAGGTGATGATGTGGAGGAGGAAGAGGATGGTGATGGTGATATAAGCATGGTTGGGCAGTGGCAGAGCATCAGGTGTCCAATTACTTTGCAAATACTGCTATTGGAGCAGAGGAAAGCGTCAGTCTTGATTCCTATGTATATGTGAGGTAGAAAATGTTTCTGAAATTTGTCAGAAAAGTTTCTCTGGAACTGGAAACTTTACAGAATACCTACAGTTCACTCTGTAACCTCCACTTTCACATCAGCACCCAAGGCCCAGAGACAGCTTTTCCTACTGAGACTCAGTTACAGGACTACACCAGGCTGCCCCCTGCACAGCACAAACGCTAACTCTCTGTGCTGTGCTGCACAGGGTAGAGCTGGCACAGAGTGAGGCAGCATTCCTGTTCACACTTTTGCAGGTGACAGAGGTTTTTGGTGTCACCTAGAGGGAAGGAGCCTTTTTTGATCTTCTCTACCAACAGGTGGCAGCAAAAATGCTGCAAGGACAAAGGTTAAAGCTGTCCAAGAGAGACCTAGAGGGAGGCCAGCATTGGGGTTCAGGACAGCTGTTCAAGTGCCAGGCATTAATTTGGAAAGCAGGACAGTCCACCATGGCCTGAGGAGCTACTGTAACCATGGTCTGAGGGTCAGAATCTCCATCTCTCTCCAGGACATTTAAAGAAGCCCAGGACACAGTATGGGACTTATCTAAGAAAGGCATTTGAGGAAACTGACCCCAGATATCAGCCTGAGTAAATTTGGTAGTGCTGAAAATCACTCAGGAGTCCATTCTGAGGTACAAGAATGCTAAAAGGAAGCTCAGTGTGAGAATATGGGGCTCCAGGGCCTGTGTCCTTCCTCCAGTATTATTGTGTGGGTTTCCTGTCTAATCTTAGGTCACCATTGATCACTGTCCATAAGTTATTCCAGGGATTACCCCACCATCCTGGGAACTTGCAGAGATGCCTTACAACTCATGCCTGGCCTCTCCTCCCATGACCAGTCACATTGTCCCTTAGGGATCTTTGATCATATTCACTAGCAGGTAGGGGGAGGGAACCTTACCTGGATGGACCATGAACAACCTCCTTGAGGAGACTCTGGAGAGTGTTCTGGAATCTCATTTGCCTCAGGGCCTCAGGAAGGACCCTTGGCCTGAACCTGGTTAAGTGAAAAGATCCTATTTGCTGGAGGGGACCTTATCTACCCACCCTCCAGAGAACATCCATGTACAACTATAACCCCAACAAACTTTGAAGAGAACACAGGGATTTCAGTTTTTTTCTCAAGCAGCTCTGTCTACTGGAACTAGTAACAAGATTATGGAAATGAATTTTCAAATAAAGAAAAGTAAGAAAATATTTCTCATGGCAGTTTCTAGTGTATTGTAGAAGGAGGCTGTCATAGAAGAGAGAGAATACCATGTTGACATGAGAGTACAAGTTTGGTAAGTCCACACATTCAGTTGGTTCTTTACCAAATACCGTGCGATGAAGGAAATGATTCAGCAACAATTCCAATGACATCATGTCACATTCTAATGACATGACCAGCATGGGGCCAAACTGCATCAGGAGTCCCAGATACAAGGAGGAGGAAGGCATGAATCAGTGTTCCACCTTCTGCTCTCATGTGTCCTCAGTGTTCTCAGAGGGTTCCATCTCAGCCCATGGTCAGGATCCAGTAGGGTCAATAGCCCTGGGTCCACATCAAACCATAGCACAAAGAAAATAGGAAGGTGGTCACAGATCAAAATCTGGGAGGTTTCTGTTGTGAGTGGTCTTGGAGTATAAGGCTGATTTATTGCCCAGAGCAGTTGGAGGAAATTGGTATCCTATCCCTCCTCTTTATTCTACTGCACTACCCCATATCTGGTTAGAATATTAACCACAACACTCAGTGAAGAGAGAATTTTCATAAAAGCCAAATGGTTACTGTCCCAAAGGACTGAAGGAAACCCTGGGGAGTCCAGCTGTGCTATAGATGTCAAAACACAGAGCTCTGGGACACTTCTGGTATCCCTGACCTGATCACATTCTTACTCTCTGTGTAAGTGATCAGCCTGTGTCCTGTCCCTAGGCTCAGTCCTCAAATTATCCTGAGCTGAGTCTGATACAAACACTAGACTCAACCCACAGTCTAAGTGAGGATACTCAAAAAGGACCCTTCATCCTCAGGACATCCTCTTATCCTCTCCTGCAGGACTTTTGGCCTCCTAAGAGCTCACTCAGATGTCCTCAGTTTCAGAGACCCTGGAAAAAGCACCCATAATACCCTGCTCTGGCAATGCACTGTCAAAGGAATACACCCATTAGAACCAGCCTATGCCAGGGAAGACCCATGCTTAAATGATGTACACAGTGAGCAGCCTTCAGATATCCCTGAGAGATACTTTGTCTCCTGCTAGGGAACAATAGCCACCTTGTCTGTCAACACAGACCAAGTCAAATATGAGGCTGTAGCTGTTAGTCATGGGACAACAGAGGTATTAATCTAACACTGACACTGATGAGAATGAGATACAAACTCCCTCCCTGTTGGTGTCAAGTTCTTCTAGCAAAAAAGGACTGGAGACAAAGCCATGAGCAAGTCTTCCTCAGCTCACCCAGAACTGATGAAAGGCTGTTCTCTACTCACAGCTCTCTAGCCAAATTCTGCAGGGGTGGCAGGAATCAGGGGAGGATTGATGGCAGGTAGGACCAGCCTGACTTGCTGTTTACCAGCCCAAAGTGTGAGAAGTGGGGTGATGGCCAGGGTGGACGTGCCAACAGAGGGATTCTTGTCTCTGGCAGTTATGTTCTCTGTGTTGACACAAGATGTGACTGTCCACTCCTTGGTCTAGTTCAGGAGGTGAAACACAACAAATACTTAAACCTTGCTGATCATGTTTCTAGTTCTTACAGAGCTAAGGACATCCTCTCAGCATTAGGTTCTCACAGACAGCATTAGAAAAGAGAGGCAGTTGCAGAAGAGTTGACACTCATCACAGAGTGGTGACAAGACAAATCAATTGACTTTAATTCTAGAGGGATGCATCCTATTGGTGTCACTGAGGACCAGGTCCAGGTACCTGCCATATAAAACCCTCTAAAAAGAACAGTGGGCTCTTAGGATGGCCCTTTCTTTGACCAGTACAATGATTATGGTCTTCCTCCCACCTGTGTGCATCTGAGTGTATGCATGTTTCCAGCATTTCCCATTAATCGTGTCACTGAAAACCAAGACTGATCTGATCCAAGTATTATTCTATCACAGATGGGGTGAGTCTCAGAGAGCCAGAGGAACTTGCCTGAGTTCAGAGCTTGAAAGGGGTTGACCCAGCAGCCCATACCAGGTCTTCAAGCCTGAGGGTCTGTTTTTATCCACAGTCTTATACCCTCTCATTATGCTTTCAAGTCCAGGACACCAGTTTCTCTTCATAGTTCCAGAAGTTTTGTTTGTAACATGCCATGGAGGGAGCTGAGGAAACATCTCTTTCCCTGTTCACAGAACTGAAGGAGGAAAATGCACTTGATAACGGAAGAGAGGCTTCTGACAAGAGGGTCCAGGAGGCCTGGGATGAGGGAAGGAGGAGGAGATGGGTGGGGAGGCAGGGCAAGGAGAGGTTGAAAGGACAGCTCTGATGTGAGTCTCCTGCAAGAACCCTTGATCAACTTTCTCTCATTGGAGGACTTAGGTGAGGTCTCTTAATCTCTGAATGATGGCTCCCTCACCAGAATACAGAGGGACATATTGCACCCAAGCGTAGGTCTACTGTTGGGTTATTGCAAATGTCTGCATGAATGACTTGTTTAAGACACTTGTCAAAGAGGCTGCAATACAGTAAGTGTTCAGAATCGGCAGTTCTGTATGACCTATTGATGCACTTTGGGTGCCATTTGTCCTCTGGACAGCAGTGGATACATGGATACTGTGAGACTCAGGCTGGGAACTCCCAGAAAATCTCCAATCCAAAGGACATCATTGATTTTTTCTGAGGCTGCCATTACCACGTGAACTGTCATCTTCATCCCTGACATCGACATGGCCCTTCCTTTTTTCTTTTTTGGTACCAGAGTTTGAGGCCAGGGGCACTTAATGATTGTGCCATATCCCCAGCCATTTTTGATATTTTATTTCAAGACAGGGTCTCACTGAGATGCTAATGCCTTGCTAATTTGCTGAGGCTGTCTTTGAACTTACAATACTCCTGCCTCAGCCTCCACAGCTGCTGGGATTACAGCTATGCAGCACAGCAGCTGGCCCCATGTAGCCCTTCTTGTGAAATTAGATAATTACCAACACAAAGCCACCAGGCTCAGAGTTCAGACAAGGGCACAGATTTCATCCACTGCTCCTCCCTTCTCTACAGGCAAGAAGACATGATAAAAGAGAGTCTTGCCTAGTCCAGGCTCAGCTGGACAACCTCACCACGGAGCTCTTGGAAGCAACTCCTGGCCATGGACTGGCTTTATATTTACCTCTTGCCCCTTATTTTCTCTACAGGGTAGAAGATTCCAAAGCAATCCAGGGATCCTTTAATTATTTTCATCTAAGATTTTAAGGGGAGGTCTTTCCCACTCTCTTGAACACTCAGTGACACTCATGAAATTGTATTTTCCCAGGTCTTTGTGCCCTTCCTGTGCTGATCCAGTCCCCATCTGCACCTGCCTCCTTGGGGGCTTCAGATACACTCACCTGCACCCTTAGCAGTGAGCACAGCAACTACTTCATTTACTGGTATTAGTAGAGATCAGGAAACAACCCTCAGTATGTAATGAAGGTGAACAGTGATGGCAGCCACAGCAAGGGGGATGGGATCTCTGATGCCTTCACAGGTTCCAGCTCTGTGACTAACTGCTTCTTACCCATTGCCAATATCATGGTTGAGAATGAGGGCAAGTACTAGAGTCCATGGCTTTTTATTTGCTTGTGCAGTAACACAAGCAAAGGATAAGTAGAGTCAAAATCTCTGTGCCTCCCCTCTTCCTCCTGAGGGACTTGGAGTTATACCCCATGTCACTCTCCAGAAACCTAAGACCCATGATTTTTCTCCTTGCAAACTCCCTTTTTCTGCAACTCTGCTCCCAGGAAATTCCTAAGGAGAGGAAACTTGGGTCATAATTGATGTCATTTTGACAACATAGTGTTCTGTTTCTTCAATATTGGCTAATTGCAACAATGCTGTGAGAGATGAGACCAACGCAGGGAAAATTTGTCCTTGAGAAAATGGCTGTGATCTTGTGTCCCAGACTCCAATTAGGCCTTGAGATCCTTCTGGAATTCTGTTTGTTGAAGGGACACTGATGGAGGGTGCCATGGGTGAAAATTGCGGTCAGTTGCTATGAGTATGGTAGAGCCTGGTCACCACTGAGAGCAGCAGGATCCTGTCAAAACTGAGGATTTCAAACTAAGAAATGATAAATATGTAGACCTTAAAGCAAAGACAGATCACAG
>JAJEJO010002250.1:0-40028 GCA_020662805.1 Glaucomys volans | reverse complement strand
AAAACTCAATAGAAAGCATAATTAACAGAATAGATCACTTGGAAGACAGAACCTCAGACAATGAAGACAAAATATTTAATCTTGAAAACAAAGTCAAACAAACAGAGAAGATGGTTAGGAATCATGAAAGAACCCTCCAAGAAATATGGGACATCATGAAAAGACCAAATTTAAGAGGAATCAGGATTGAGGAAGACGTAGAGATACAAACCAAGGGTATGAATAATCTATTCAAGGATATATTATCAGAAAATTTCCCTAATATGGTGAATGAGATGGAAAATCAATTACAAGAAGCTTACAGGACAACAAATGCACAGAATTACAACAGATCCACACCAAGGCACATTATAATGAAAATGCCTAACATACAAAACAAAGATAGAATTTTAAAGGCGAGAGAAAGGTGAATTTTAAAGGTGAGAGAACAGAATCAGATTACCTACAGGGGGAAACCGATATGTTTATCAGCAGATTTCTCAGCCCAGACCCTAAAAGCAAGAAGGGCCTGGAACAACATATTTCAAGCTCTGAAAGAAAATGGATGCCAACCAAGAATCTTATACTCGCAAAACTTACCATCAGATTTGATGATGAAATAAAATCCTTCCATGATAAACAAAAGCTTAAAGAATTCACAAAGTGAAAGCCTGCCCTACAGAACATTCTCAACAAAATATTCGAAGAGGAAGAAACGAAAAATAACAATCTCAGTCATCATGGGGAGGAACTACCCTAAAGAAATTGTCCATCAAAGGAGAAACAAAGTTAAGCTAAAAACCCTAAAAAAGCTAAAATGAAAGGAAATACAAGTCATATCTCAATAATAACCCTGAATGTAAATGGCCTAAACTCATCAATCAAAAGACATAGACTGGCAGACTGGATTAAAAAGAAAGACCCAACAATATGCTGCCTTCAAGAGACTCATCTCTTAGAAAAACATGCCCACAGACTAAAGGTGAAAGGTTGGGAAAAAGCATACCACACACATGGACTGAGTAAAAAAGCTGAGGTTTCCATCCTCATTTCAGACAAAGCAGATCTCAAACCAAAGATAGTCAGAAGGGATAAAGAAAGACATTTCATATTGCTTAAAGGTAGCATAAATCACCAGGACATAACAATCATAAATATTTATGCACCAAACAATGGCGCATCCATGTATGTCAATCAGATCCTTCTCAATTTCAGGAATCAAATAGACCAAAACACAATAATACTCGGAGACTTTAACACTCCTCTCTCACCGTTGGACAGATCTTCCAAACAAAAATTGAATAAAGAAACTATAGGACTCAATGACACAATCGCTAATCTGGACTTAACGGATATATATAGAATATTCCATCCATCAAAAACGAATACACTTTCTTCTCAGCAGCGCATGGGTCCTTCTCTAAAAAAGACCATATGTTATGCCACAAAGCTACTCTTAACAAACACAAAAACATACAGATACTACCTTGTATGCTATCAAATCATAATGGAATGAAATTAGATATCAACAGGAAGTTAGAAACAGAAACTACTCCAAGACCTGGAGATTAAATAATATGCTATTGAATGATACATGGATAACAGAAGACATTAGGGGGGAAATTAAAAGATTCTTAGAGGTCAACGAGAATAAAGATACAACATATCGAAATCTCTGGGACACCATGAAGCAGTGCTAAGAAGAAAGATCATTGCAGAGAGTGCATTTAATAAAAGAATGAAAAGTCAACAATCAATGACCTCATATTACAGCTCAAAGCCCTAGAAAAAGAGGAACAGATCACCACCAAAAGAAGTAGAAGAGAGGAAATAATCAAAATCAGAGCTGAAATCAATGAAATTGATACAAAAGAAACAATTCCAAAAATTGATGAAACAAAAAGTTGGTTCTTTGAAAAAATAAACAAAATTGATAAACCCTTAGCCACGCTAACAAAGAAAAGGAGAGAGAAATTCCAAATTACTAAAATTCGCGATGGAAATGGAAACATTACAACAGACACAATTGAAATACAAAACATAATAAGAAGCTACTTTGAAAATTTATACTCCAACAAAATAGAAAACCTGGAAGACATCAACAGGTTCCTAGAGGCATATGAGCCACCCAAACTGAATCTGGAGGACATACACAACTTAAATAGATCAATTTCAAGCAATGAAATAGAGGAAGTCATCAAAAGCCTACCAACAAAAAAAGTCCGGGACCAGATGGATTCACAGCCGAGTTCTACATGGCCTTCAAAGAAGAGCTCATTCCAATACTCCTCAAAGTATTTCATGAAATAGAGGAGGAGGGAACCCTTCCAAACTCATTCTATGAAGCTAATGTCACCCTGATACCAAAACCAGAGAAGGACACATCAAGGAAAGAAAATTTCAGACCCATATCTCTAATGAACATAGATGCAAAAATTCTTAACAAAATTTTAGCGAATCGCATACAAAAGCATATTAAAAAGATAGTGCACCATGATCAAGTGGGTTTCATCCCAGGGATGCAAGGTTGGTTCAACATCCGGAAATCAATCAATGTAATTCACCACATCAACAGACTTAAGGTCAAGAACCACATGATTATTTCAATAGATGCAGAGAAAGCATTTGATAAAATACAGCACCCATTCATGCTCAAAACACTAGAAAAAGTAGGGATAGTGGGGACATTCCTTAACATTGTAAAGGCCATTTATGCCAAGCCCACAGCTAACATCATTCTAAATGGAGAAAAATTGAAAGCATTCCCCCTGAGAACTGGAACAAGGCAGGGATGCCCTCTTTCGCCACTACTATTCAACATTGTTCTTGGAACTCTAGCCAGAGCAATTAGACAGACCAAAGAAATTAGAGGAATGCGAATAGGAAAAGAAGAGATCAAACTATCCCTATTTGCTGATGACATGATTCTCTATCTAGAAGATCCTAAGAATTCCACCAGAAAACTACTGGAACTCATTAATGAATTCAGCAATGTAGCAGGATATAAAATAAATGCTCATAAATCTAATGCATTTTTATTCATAAGTGATGCATCCTCTGAGAGAGAAATTAGGAAAACTACCCCATTCACACTAACCTCAAAAAAAATAAAATACTTGGGAATCAATCTAACAAAAGATGTGAAAGACATCTACACTGAGAACTACAGAACACTAAAGAAAGAAGTTAAAGAGCATCTGAGAAGATGGAAAGATCTTCCATGTTCTTGGATAGGCAGAATTAATATTGTCAAAATGGCCATACTTCCAATAATGCTATACAAATTCAATGCAATTCCAATTAAAATCCCAATGATGGACCTCATAGAAAAAGAGCAAGCAATCATGAAATTCATATGGCAGAATAAGGGACCCAGATTTGCTAAAGCAATCCTTAGCAAGAAGAGCGAAGCAGGGGGTTTCACAATACCAGACCTCCAACTATACTACAGAGCAATAGTGACAAAAACAGCATGGTATTGGTACCATAATAGGCAGGTAGATCAATGGTACAGAATAGAGTACACAGATACAAACCCAAATAAGTACAGGTATCTCATACTTGAAAAAGGAGGCAAAAACATGCAATGGGGAAAAGACAGCCTCTTCAACAAATGGTGCTGGGAAAACTGGAAATCCATATGCAGCAAAATGAAACTAAACCCATATCTCTCACCCTGTACAAAACTCATCTCAAAGTGGATCAAGGACCTAGAAATCAGACCAGAGACTGCACCTAATAGAAGAGAAAATAGGTCCAAATCTTCATCATGTTGGACTAGGACCAGATTTCCTTAACATGACTCCCAAAGCGCAAGAAATAAAAGCATGACTCAATGATTGGGATAGAGTGAAACTAAAAAGCTTCTTCTCAGCAAGGAAACAATCAGCAATGTGAAGAGAGAGCCTTCAGAGTGGGAGAAAATCTTTGCCACACACACTTCGGACAGAGCACTAATCTCCAGAATCTACCAAGTACTCAAAAATCTTTACACCATGAACACCAATAACCCAATCAATAAATGGGCCAAGGAAATGAACAGACACTTTACAGAGGAAGATCTACAAGCAATCAACACATTTATGAAAAAATGTTCAACATCACTCGTTATAAGAGAAATGCAAATCACAACCACCTTAAGATTTCATCTTACCCCAATTAGAATGTCTTTTATCAAGAACACAGCAACAACACGTTTTGGCGAGGATGTGGGGAAAAGGGTACACTCATACATTGCTGGTGGGAGTGCAAGTTGGTGCAGCCACTCTGGAAAGCAGTGTGGAGATTCCTTAGAAAACTTGGAATGGATCCACCATTTGACCCTGCTATCCCCCTTCTTGGCTTATACCCAAAGGACTTAAAATAAGATTGCCTCAGTGATGCAGCCACATCAATGTTCATAGCTGCTCAATTCACAATAGCTAGATTATGGAATCAACCTAGATGCCCTTCAGTAGATGAATGGATAAAGAACCTGTGGTATATATACACAATGGAATAGTACTCAGCCATAAAGAAGAATAAAATTATGGTATTTTTATGTAAATGGATGATGTTGGAAACTGTTGTGCTAAGTGAGATCAGCCAATCCCAAAAATCCAAAAGCCGAATGGTCTCTCTGATAAATGAATGATGATGCATAATATGGGGGGGAAGATGGCAAGAATGGAGGAAAGATAGCTAGCATAGAGCTAAGGGAGGGGTGGTTGTGGGTGGGGGGTAAAATTAATAACAGAATGTGTGACAGATACCATTGCCCTGTGTACATGCATGAATGCACAGATGGTGTGACTCTACTTTGTGTACAACCAGTGAAACAATAGCTGTACTCCATTTGTGTTCAATGATTCAATAAGTAATTTTTTTAAAAAAAGGAATAATGCCTTTAAAACAATCCATGTCTCTGTGGAAGCATTATTGTCTGGCACCATGATGCTTGTAGAATACTCTCTTTAGAATTGACTTGCAATTACATCTGATGCTTACCCAACCATTTTGTGTTAATTTGATTGAACAGAGGAGGCAAGGAGAGAAACTGGAGTGTTGGCATGATCTGACAATACTCTTAATGTAGATAACTGCATGTTTCCTGACATGACTATGTGGTATGTATTGGAGAATAACTACCCCAATGAAGATTCAAAAACCTCCTATGAAACTCTTTAGATTGTGTTTGAAAACAGTGCTGCCAACATCCTTTTTTTGCAGGTAAATCTAAATTTCTTGGGAGTAATGGGGATAGAAATATTTATCACTGTCCCTTTAAGGAACAAGTGTGTTGTAGCTGCTCAGCCAGCAAGCAATTATCTGAGGGATTAAGAGAGGTATGGAACAGTAGGAAAAGTACATCTTTGTAGTAAATATTTTACGCTGTGATCTTTGGGACCAAAAGAAAACTTTCACATGTGAACAAAAAACACTTCCAGTCTGCTCCCACCACTGTCATTGTTTTCATTGCCCCTGGGTTTTCCTTAAGATATTCATAGCAGGTATGCCAAATGCTTATCCCATTGGTGGTATTCCATCTTATTTCTCATCTCAGGTATGTGGGTGCTTGGAAAATTTGGATATTCTGGGCATCATATCTTACTATGAGAAAGGTTGTGTCCCAGAATGTTCACGAGGCTCTGTCTGAAAATGTGTATAGCGAATGTGAAGTGGTGTTGCATCACAGCATTTATGAACCCAAGAATAACACTTGCTCAGAGAGAAATTATCACCATTCTGTTTTCAAATAAGCAGTAGATATGCTTGCAGGAAGTACTCTCAACCTTTGTTGCAGTGAGATTATTTGGAGAAAGTCCTGTCCATTGAATTAGCAGTCTTTTGTTTTTCCAAAAATGCTGCTGTCCTGATTTTGTTCCCACCCAAGAAATGGTAACTTCTTTATCAGTGCTACTGGGACATGGGAGAAAAAGCATGGAGGCCTACAATTTGTGTTGTGTAAGGGGCTGACATGCAGGAGTTGGGTTTGGAAGGGCATGGAATTTTCTGGCTCATGTAGGAGAATTCAGCTTTTCTCTTGCCCCAGGACTTGTTGACAGGCCCTGGGCAACGTGAGATTCCATGAGTGGCTTGGATGTCTTTCCAGTTGCACAGCTAACACTGCCTGCAGTCACAGAGGGTCATATGAAAGCACAGTGGCATTCCTATTTCCATAGCAAACAAAGCATCCTTATGTGCTAGCTGCTGTGGAGGAACCTTCAATAGAAGGGCTGGTCCAGCTGTGCTGGCAGGAGGGAGGGGAAGGAGGCAAGTCCTAGGGGTTATATTCTTGCAATACAAGCGATTCTAACTTCTAAGGAGAAGAGGAGTCCACACTTGTGGTGGGTGGGATCTCTCTGGCTATGAGACATTTGACTCCATCCAAGATAAGGGACCCTGCTGAAGCCAGTCAGACTGTCATATTTTCAATGTCTACATGGGTGCAATGTGCAGACTTGACTGCAGAGGACTTCATGATTTCCTGAACATGGGGCCCTGCTCCAGGCAGTAGGCCCCCACCTGGTGTAATGGATCATGGAGAGATGATGGCATGTCTGAAAACTTGTGGGGCACAACACATAGCACAGGTGTCAGGGGCATGAGTGTACACAGAAACTCGTCCTGGTCTGCACATCCTGAGGCATTGCTGGGTCAGAAAACTGGCCTAGGCCCTTAGCAGCCATTCATAATGATTGATAATGATATTTAAATGCAGAGGAGTTTGCGGGACAGCTAGTTGGGTTAGGTGAAGTTTGAACTGGAAAATGTCACACCAACTCTGGTGGATGCCAAAGCTATCAATGAATGCCAGAAGAGAAGTCAGCTGAACCCTGGGATTTTAGACTTCTAAGTACAAGCAAGGAGCTTCTGTGATATCCAATATCAAGAGGAGGATTTATCGAGTAAATCAGTAATCATTTACAAAGGAAGATACCAATTTGCTGGAAATGGAGACATGCTACACTCACTTCTCAGGTGAGGCACCACAACTTCAACTGTTGTTTTACAATTGCAGTGAGCCTAAAAAATGTCTACCTGGTTTTTTCCAGGGGCCCCTTCCACTCACCTTTGATGCAGAAGCACTTTCAAATTGTGTCTTCTCTTGTGGTGTAATTTTCTTCAGCTGCCTATCAGCCCTCTGAGAAAACACCTTCTGGCACATTTCAATAGAACCCATAAGCAGCCACTGGATGATGCAGACTATTTGTCAGTGTCATAGATGCTGACACAATCATTGTACAAGAATGTGAAACTTAGGGATGAGACAAGAGCCTGATGGGGATAGGAGGGAACTAGACCTCGAGTAGAACAGGCAAAACAGGCTTTACATAATTCCTGTAACTCCTTAATATCATCGGAAGTTAATTAATGTATTCCATGCCAATTCATACAGGTCTTTACTAAGTGATGACTCTAAAAATACAAATGACAAAAGCTGAGGAAATTGCGGGCCTCATGGAGCTTGGTTTTGTCTACATCTCTCTATTTTCATGTTGATATTGTGGTTGTGATGGAGAATCTTCAGAAGTAGAAATCCACTTCTTTTGCAGGGGGACTGGAGTGTTACACAGAGAGATAATCCTTCAGAAACTCTTGTGCAGTTCATACTTTGAATGTCACTTTTTGTGAAAGACATCAATGAAATCCCAATGTGTGCTAAAGACAAACTTCAAAATGCAAAAGTGGCAAAGAATCAACTTCAGAAACTCATGGGTCTTTTCTTTTGTACCACTTCCTGTTTCAATACACTTGGCACCATACTGATGAGCCCATGACAACTTCTGCATTACTGAGAGATGTCTCATCACAGGGAGTAATGTCTTTAAAGTAATGCAGATCTCTGGGGAAGCATTATTGGCTGGCACCACAGATGTTTGCTCATTCTCCATTCCAATGGGTTTGCAATTACATGTTATACTTATGCAACCATTTGTGTTCACTTGATTGATGACAGGAGGAAATGTAGACATACTGGAGGGTTGTCATGATCTGACAAGGCAATTTAAGGTAAATAACTGCATGTACCCCGGTATAACAATGTGGTGTTCTTTGGAGAAAAACTACCAGAATGAGGACCCCAATAATTTCTATGAAATTTTTTAGATTGCTTTTAAAAACAATGCAGCCAACATCCTTTGTTGTAGGATAAATCCTAAAGTCTAGGGAGTATTGGGAGAGATAAAACTATCACTGCCCCTTAAAAGAACAAATGTGCTGTTGCTGCTTAACAAGCAGTCAATTATCTAGGTGAAACATGGAAGTGGGTGGCATTAGGAGAAGTAGGCCTTTGTAGGAAATATTATATGCCATGATCTCTTGGACAAAAGGAAGTTGAGAGAAACTTTCACACAAGAACACTGATTCCTAACCATTCCAAACTGATCACACCTCTCTCATTGATTTCATTGCTCCGTGGTTTTCCTGAAGATATTCATAGCTGCTGGGCCACATACATATCCCAATGGAGGTGCTCCATCTTATTTTTCATCTCAGGTATGTGGGTGCTTGGAAAAGTTGGATTTCCTGGGCAATCTTTTACTCTGAATAAGGAGATATCTCAGAAAGTTCATCAGGCTCAATCTGAAAATGTGTATAAGGAATGGTATGTGGTGATGGATCACAGTGTCTATGAACACAAGGATAATACTTGCTCAGAGAGAAACTGTCATCATTCAGTTTTCAAGCATCCACTAGATATTTTTGCAGGAAATCTTCTTAACACTAATTGCAGTGAGATTATATGGAAAAAGTCCTGTCCATTGAATTGGCAGTATTTCATTTCTCCACTAAATGCTGCTAACCTGATTTTGATTCCACACGAGAAATGGCTGAGCTGTTTATCAGTGCTCCTGGGACATGGGAACAAAAGAGAGGAGGGTTTAAGTATGTGTAGTGTAAGGGGCTGGCATGTGGTGGTTTGGTTTGGAAGGGTGTGAAATTTTCTGGCTCAAGTAGGAGAATGCAGGTTTTCTCTTGCCCCAGGGATAATTGACAGACTTTGGGCAACTTAATTTTCCATGAATGGCTTGGCTGTCACCCAAGTTGCACAGCGTACACCACCTGCAGTCACAGAGAGCAATATGACAGCACAATGTCATCATGGTTCGCATGACAACCAGAACAGTGTCATGTTCTAGCTGCTGTGGAGAAACCTTCGATAGAAGGGTTGGCCCAGCTGTGCTGGTAGGAGGGAAGAGGAAGCAGACAAGTCCCAGGGGTTATTTTTTATGATAGAAGCAACCCTAAATTCTTAGGACAAGAGAAGAGTAGTCAGCACTTGTTGTGGAGAGGACCCCTCTGTCTTTGAGACATCTAACTCCATCCAAGATAAGGGTACTCACTGAAGCCAGTAAGACTGCCATACCTTCCATGATCATGAGGGTTCAATTTGCACACTTGGCTGCTGAGTGCATCATGATTTCCTGATAATGGGGCCGCATTCCAGGCAATAGGTCCCCACCTGGAGTAATGGATCATGGATAGTTGAGGGTATGCCCAAAAATGTGTGGGTCAAGAATCATAGCAGAATAAGCAGGGCATGACTGTACAAAGATACTCATTCTCATCTGCACAATCCTGATACATTGCTGCATAGGGAAACTGGCCTAGGGCCTTACAGGCATTCACAATCATTGCCAAAGATATTTCAAAGCAGGGGAGTTTGTGGGGCAGCTAGTTGGGTTAGGTGAAGTTTGAACTGGAAAATAACACAACAATTCTGGTCTGATGCCAACACTATCAATGGATGCCAGAAGAGAAGTCAGATGAAAACTAGGATTTTAGACTTGTTACTACAAACAAGGACCTGATGAGCTACCCAATGTTGAGAGGAGGGACTTACTCACATATCATTTAGAAAGGAAACTACTAATTTGCTGGCAATGGAGGATTGACATACTACACTCACTCCAAAGGCCAGACCCGCTACTTGAACTCTTGCCATACACTTGTGTTGAACTCAGAAAAATATCTTGTAAGGAATTTCCAGGAGACCCTTCCACTCATTTTTGATGCAGGAGCGCATTCAAATTGTGTCTTCTATTAGGATGTAATTCTCTTCAACTGCTTATCAGGTGTCTGAGAAAGGAACCTCTGGCACATTTTAATGGAACCCCTAAGCAGCTGCTGGTAGATACAGTGTACAGGTCAGTGTCACAGACACTGGCTTAATCATCATAGAAGAATGTGAAACTGAGTGATGAGACAAGATCCTGATGAGGACTAGAGGAACTGGACCTTGAATGGTACAGGAAACAAAGGCTTTACCTAATCCCTTCTTCTCCTGAATGATATCAGCAGAAGTTAATTCATGTGTTCAGTGCAAATTCATGCAGGTCTTTATTAAATGATGATTATAAAAATGCAAAGAAAAGAAGCTGAGCAAATTGAGGGCCATGTGCAGCTGGGTTTGGTCTACATCTCTCTGTTTTCAAGTTGATATTGTGGTTGTGATAAAAATATTTAGAGGTAGAAATCCACTTCTTTTGCAGGGAGACTGGCATGTGACCCAGAGAGATTCTCTTTCAGAAACTATTGTTCAGGTCATACTTTGAATGTCACTGTTTGCAGAAAGACATCAATGAAGTCCAATTACATGCTAAACATGAACTTCAAAACACAAATTCAAAAGGAAACAATTTCAGACCTTGAGGAGAATTTTCCTCTGGTACAACTTGCTGATTCAATTCACTTGCCACCATATTAATGTGCCCTTGATAACTTCTGAGTTCCTGAGAGATATCTCATCTTAAATCATAATACCTTTAACGCAATCTAGGTCTGGGGGACACATTGTTGGCTGCCACCACAGATACTTGCTGAATACTCTCTTTAGATGGGCATGCAAGTATATCTATACTTACCCAAACATTTTGTGTTCACTTGATTGAACAGAGGAGGCAAATTAGGCACACTGTTGGGTTTGCATTGTCCAACAAGGATACTTATGGTACATAACTTCATGTTTCCCAACATGACTTTGTGGTATGCATTGGAGAAGAGCTACCCCATTGAAGAGTCAAAAAACTTTCTGTGAAATTCCATAGACTGTTTGAAAACAGTGCTGCCCACATCCTTTCTTTCATATCAAATAAAAATGTCTAGGGAGTAATGAGGAGAGAAATATTCATCATTGTCCCTTTAAGGAACAAGAGTGTTGTATCTCGCCAAGGGGCAGACAATTGTCGAAGGGAAGCATGGAGGTGTGGAATAGTAGTAGGAGATGTAGACCTATGTAAGAAATATTACACGCTGTGATCTTTGGGACCAAAAGAAATTGAGGGAATTTTCCACACATAAACACCAAGTCCTAACAGTACAAACTGCTCACACCACTCTCACTGTGCTCATTGATCCTGTGTTTTCCAGAAGTTATTCATAACAGCTGGGCCAAATGCATATCCCAATGGAGATGCTCCATCTTATTTTTCACCTCAGATTTGTGGGTGCTTCAAAAAGCTGGATTTCCTGGGCCCTCTCTTTTTCTGAATAAGGGAATGTTTTAGAAAGTTCATGAGGCTCAGCCTGAAAACCTGTAGAGGGAATGGAAAGTGGTGATGGATCACAATGTCTATGGACCCATGAGTAATACTTTCTCAGAGAGAAAGTATCACCATCCATCTTAAAAACATCCAGTAGACATGTTTGGAGGAAATAATCTCAACACTTGCTGCAGTGAGATTAATTGTAATAAGTCCTGTCCATTGAATTGGCAGTCCTTCATTTTCTCCAGTAAATGCTGCTTTGCTGGTTATGATCCCACACAAGAAATAAGTTCTTGTTTACCAGTGCTACTGAGACATGAGAGCAAAAGAGAGATGCCTACAGTATGTGGAGTAGAAGGGGCCGGCATGCAGGATTTGGTTTTGGAAGGGAGTTGAATTGTCTGGAACATGTTTGAGAATACAGGATTTTTCTTGCACCAGGGCTTTTTAATCAGCCTTAGTCAACTTAACTTTCCATGAATGGCTTGACTGTCATCCTAGCTGCACAACATTCACCACCTGCAGGCACAGAGAGCCCTATGAGAACACAGTAGCATCATGGTTACCACGGAAACTGCAACCTCTTTGTGTGCTACCTGCTGTGGAGGAATCTTCAATAGAAGGACAAGCACAGCTGATAGGAGGGAAAAAGAAGAAGGCAAGACCCATGGGTTATTTGTTTGTGATAAAAACAACATTAAATTCTTAGAACAGTAGAATCGGAGACACCACTTGTTGAGGGATGGACCCCTCTGACTCCATCTAAGATAAGTGACCCTCCTGAAGCCATTCAGTCTGCAATATCTTCAATGTAGAAGAGAGTGCAACGTGCACATCCTGTAGGTCCCCACCTGGTGTGATGGAACTAGGGAGTTGAGGGCATGCCCAAAATCATATGGGGCAAAAGCATAGCACAGGCAGCAGTGGCATGACTTTCCAAAGACACATGTTCTGGTCTGCAGAGTTGTGATACATTGCTGGGTTGTGAAACAACTAGTGCCTTAGCATCCATTTGCAATGATTGCCAATAATATTTCAGAGCAGAGGAGTTTGTGGGGCATCTAGGTGGCTTACATGAAGTTTGAACTTGACAATATCTCACCAACACTGATGTGATGCCAAAATTTTCAGTGAATGCTGGAAAAGAAGACAGCTGAAAACTAGTATTAAGAGCTTGTAAGTAGAAGCAAGGAGCTGTGAGCTATCCAATGTCGAGTGGATGTGCCTAATCACTAATCATTTAGGAAGGAAGGTACCAATTTGCTGGCAATGGAGGAGAGATATACTACACCCACTCCACAGCAAGGTCCTCCACTGCAACTATTGCCTTACAATTGCGGTGAACTTAGAAAATGACATGCTAGGATTTTCCAGGGGATTCATCCACTCACCCTTTGATGCAGAAGCACATTCAGATTGTGTCTTCTCTTAAGGTGTAATTTTCTTCAACTGCCTATCGGTTGTCTGAGAAAAGACCCTCTGGCACATTTACATGGAACCCTTAAGCAGGCAATGATAGATGCAGAATACATGTCAGGGTGACAGGCCTTGGCACAATCAATGTACAAGAATGTGATACTGAGGGATGAGAAAAAAGCCTGATAAGGAAGTGGACCTCAAGTGATCCATGGGGAACAGGTTTTACATAATCTCTGTCACTCCTGAATGATGTCAGAGGAAGTTAATTCATGTCTTCAGTGCCAATCATACAGATCTTTAATAAATGATGACTCTAAAAATGCAATGGACAAAGCTGAGTAAATCAAGGGCATGAGCAGCTGGGTTTTGTCTGCATCTCTGTTTCCAAATTGGCATTTTGGTTGTGATGGGGAATGTTGAGAGGTTGAAATCCACTTATTTGCAGGGGTACTGGAGTGTGACCCAGAGATATTTTCTTTCAGAAGCTCTTTTGCAGTTCATACTTTGAATATCACTTTTTGATGAAAGGCATCAATGAAGTCCCATTTGTCCTGAAGACAAACTTCAAAATGCAGTATTGGAAAAGAATCAATTTCGGACACTCTTGGGCATTTTCCTTCAGGAGCACTTGCTGATTCAACACACTTGACAGCATACTAATGAGAACATGATAAACTCTGTGTGACCTAGAGTTGTCTCATCTTAAGGAATAATGCCTTTAAAGCAATTCAAGTATTTTTTGAAGCATTGTTGGCTGGCACCACAGATGTTTGCTGAATTCCCTCTTTAGAATTGGCTTGCAATTATGCCTGATACTTATCCAGTCGTTTTGTGTTCACTTGATTGAACACAGGAGGCAAGGAGACACAATGGAGGGTTGGATATCTGATGATGCTCTTTAAGGTAGATAACTGCATGTTTCCTGACATGACTATGTGGTATGCATCAGAGAATAACTACCCCAATGAAGAGTCAAAAAATTTCTATGAAATTCTGTAGGCTTCATTTGAAAACAGTCCTGCCAGCATCCTTTTTATCAGGTCAAATAAAATGTCTAGGGAGAAATGAGGAGAGAAATATTTATCATTGCCCCTTTAAGGAGCAAGAGGGGTTGTAGCTCTCTAGTGGGTAGACAATTATCTGAGGTAAGCAGGGAATCATGGAGCAGTAGGAGAAATGGACCATTGTAGGAAATATTATATGCTGTGATCTTTGGGACCAAAAGTAATTGAGGGAGATTTCACACATGAACACAAAGATGTAACAATTCCAATCTGCTCACACCACTGTTATTGTTTTCATTGCTCCTGGCTTTTCCTGAAGATACTCATTGCAGATGTGCTAAATGCATATGTCAGTGGAGGTACTCCACCTTATTTTTCACCTCATGTATGTGGCTCCTGAGAAATGTTGGATTTCCTGGGCATAGCCTCTTTCTCTGAATAAGGATATGTCTCAGAATCCCCATGAGTCTTAGTCTGAAAATATGTATAGGGAATGGGAAGTGATGTTGGATCACAGTGTCCATGAACCCATGAAAAATACTTGCTCAGAGAGAAATTATCACCATTCAATTTTCAAACATCCAGTAGATATTGTTGCAGGAATTCTTCTCAACCCTCATTGCAGTGAGATTATTTGACAAAAACCCTGTCCATTGAATTGGCAGTCCTTTATTTCTCTTCTAAATGCTTCTGACCTGGTTTTGGTCCAACATCAAAAATAGCTCCCTTTTCTTACCAGTGCTACTGGTACATAGGAGCAATGGAGAGGAGGCCTACAGTATGTGGAATGTAAGGGGCTGGCATGTGTTAGATTGGTTTGAAAGGAAGTAGATTTCTCTGGCTCATGCAGGAGAATGCAAGTGTTTTTTGCCCCAGGACTTGTGGATGGGCCTTAGAAAACTTGAGATTCCATGAATGGCTTGGTGCTAAAACTCCTTGCACAGCATACACCACCAGCAGTCAAAGAAAAGCCGTAAGAGAGCACAGTGGTATCGTGGTTGCCATGGTAAATGGAACAACTTCATGTGCTAGCTGCTGTGGAGGAACCTTCAATATAAGAGCTGGCCCAGCTGTGCTGATAGGAGGGAAGGGGAAGCAGGGAAGTCCTAGGGGTTATTTGCTGGTGATAAAAGCAACCCTAACTTCCTAGGAAAAGAGAAGAGGAGTCAGCACTTGTGGGCGGGACCCCTCTGGCTTTGAGATATCTGACACCATCGAAGATAAGGGAAACAGCTGAGGCCAGTCAGACTGCATACCTTCCATGTCCATGAGGGTACAATGTGCACACTTGGCTACATAGAGCATCAGATTTCCTGAAAATGGGGCCCCTCACTAGGCAATAGGTCCCCATCTGGTGTAATGGATCATGGAGAATTGAGGGCATGCCCAAAATGTGTGGGTCAAGAAGCATAGCACAGGTGGTAAGGGCATGACTGTACAATGATACTCATTCTGGTTCACACAATCCTGATACATTCCTGGGCCAGGAAACTGGCCTAAGGCCTTAGCAGCAATTCACAATGATTTCTAATGACATTTTGAAACAGGGGAGTTTGTGGGGAAGATAGTTGGGCTAGGTGAGGTTTGAACTGGAAAATGCCACACCAAATCTGTCATGATGGGAAAACTATCAATGAATGCCAGAAGAGTAATCAGCTGAAAACTGGGATTTTAGACTTGCACGTACAAGCAATGAGCTGCTGAGGTACCCAATGTCAAGAGGAGGGACTTCATCACTAATCATTTAGATAGGAAGCCTCCAAGTTGCTGGAAATGGAGGAGAGGCATAGTACACTCACTCCACAGGCCAGGCCCTCCAATTCAACTGTTGCCTTACAATTGTGTTGAGCTCAGCAAATGTCTTCCTAGGATTTTCCATGGGGCCCTTCCACTCATCTTCCACACATTCAATTGTGTCTTCTGTTGAGGTGTAATTCTCTTCAACTGCCTATGGGCTGTCTGAGAAAAGACCGTCTGGCACATTTTGATGGAACCCTAAAACAGCTGCTGGTAGGTGCAGACTAAAATCAGTGTCACACACCCTGTCACAATCATCATACAAGAACATGAAACTGAGAGATGAAACAAGAACCTGATGAGGACAGGAGGGAACTGGACCTCAAATGGTACAGAGAAAATAGGCTTAACATAATCCATGTAGCTCCTAAATGAGAGCTGCAGAAGTGAATTCATGTATTCAGTGCCAATTCATACACGTCTTTAATAAATGATGATTATAAAAATGCAAGGAACAAAAACTGAGTAATTCAAGGACCAAGTGCAACTGGGTTTTGTCTACATCTCTTTCTTTTCAAATTGACATTGTGGTTGGGATGGAGAATGTTAAGAGGTAGAAATCCACATTTTTTTGCAGGGAGACTGGAGTGCCAACTAGAGACATTTTCCAGACAACCTTGTGCTGTTCACACTTTGAATGTCAATTTTTGATGAAAGTCATCAGTGGTGTCCCAATATGTGCTAAAGACACACTTCAAAATGGAAAATTGGAAAAGAATCAATTTCAGAACTATGGGCATTTTCCTTTTGTACCACTTGCTGATTCAATACACTTGACAGCTTATTAATAAAACCATGATAAATTCTGAATTCCTGAGAGTTTCCTCATCTTAAGGAATAATGCCTGTAAAAAAATCCAGGTCTCTGAGGAAGCTTTGTTTTTTGGCACCACACACACTTGCTGAAAACTCTCTTTAGAATGGAGTTGCAATTACATCTGATACTTATTCAACAATTTTGTGTTCACTTGATTGAACAAAGGAGGTAAATAGAGACACTGGAGTGTTGGCATGATCTGACTAGGATATTTATATTAGATTAATGCATGTTTCCCTACATGACTACATGGTATGCATTAGAGGAAAACTACCCCAATGAAGAGTCAAGAAAATTCTATGAAATTCTGTAGATTGCATTTGAAAACTGTGGTACCAGCATCCATTGTTGCAGGCCAAATCCAATGTCTATCGAGCAATGAGGAGAGAAATATTTATCACTGTTCCTTTAAGGAACAAGAGTGTTGTAGCTGTTTTATGAGCAACAATTCTCTGAGGGAAACAGGGACACATGGGATAATAGGAGTAGACACTTGTAGGAAATATAATATGCTGTTATCATTGGGACCAAAATAAATTGAGGGAATCTTTCAGACATGAACACCAAGTCCTAACATTTCCAAACTCCTCACACCACTCTCGAGTTTTCATTGCTCCTGGACTGTCCTGAAGATATTCATAGAAACTGGGCCAAATGCATATCCCAGTGAAGGTGCTCCATCTTATTTTTCACCTCAGGTATGTGGGTGCTTGGACAAGTTGGATTTCCTGGACATAGTCTCTTTCTATGAATAAGGATATGTCTCAGAATCTTCATGAGGCTCAGTCTGAAAATGTGTGTAGGGAATGGGAAGTGGTGTTGAATCACAATGCCTATGAACTCATCAATAACACTTGCTCAGAGAGATATTATGACCATTCTGTTTTCAAACATCCAGTAGATATATTTGCAGGAAATCCCCTCAGGACTCGGTGAAATGTGATTTTTTTTTGAAAAAGTACTTTCCATTGAATTGGCAGTCCTTCATTTCTCCACTGAATATAGCTATCTGGTTTGATTCCACATAAGTAATGGCTAACATGTTTACCAGTGTTTCTGGGACATGGGTGCAAATGAGAGGAGGCCTACAATATGTGGAGTGTAAGGGACTGGTATGCAGGTGTTTGATTTGAAGTGTGTGGAAATTTCTGGCTCATGTAGGATAATGCAGCTTTTCTCTTGTCCCAGGGCTTGCCAACAGGCCTTGGGAAATTTGAGTTTCGATGAAAGGGTTGGCTCTCATCCTAGTTGAACAGCATACACCTGCGGTGATAGAGGTCCATATGAGAGCACAGTGGTATCATGGTTGCCAAGGCAACTGGAATATCTTCATATGCTAGGTTCTCTGGAGGAAAGTTCTCTAGAAGTTCTGGCCCAGCTGTGCTGGTTGGAGGGAAGAGGAAGCAGGGAAGTCCCAGGGGTTAATTTATCTGATAAAAGCAACCCTAAATTCTTAGAACAAGAGAAGAGGAGTCCGTACTTGTTGTGGGTGGGACCCCTCTGGCTTTTAGACATCTGACTCCATCCAAGATAAGGGACCCTGCTGAAGCCAGTCACACTGCCATAACTTTCATTTCCACAAGAGTGCAATATGCACATTTGGCTGCAGAGGACATCATGATTTCTTGAAAATTGGCCCTGCTTCAGACAATAGATCCCACCTGGTGTAATGGGTCATAGATAGTGAGGGCATGTCCAAAAAGGTGTGGGTCAAGGAGCATAGCACAGGAGGCAGGGGAATGAATTACAAAGGCACTCCTTTTCCACACAATCCTGATACATTCCTCCATCAAGAAATGGGCCTAGGGCCTTAGCAGCCATTTGCAATAATTGTCAATGTTATTTCAAAACAGAGGAGTTTGTGGAACACCTAGTTTGTTTAGGTGAAGTTTGACCTGGACAATATCACACCAACTCTGATATGATGCCAAAGATATTAATGAATACCAGAAGAGAAGTCACCTGAAATCTTGGATTTTAGATTTGTAAGTGCAAGCAAGGAGCTCCTGAGCTGCCAAAGTTGAGAAGTGGGACTTCATCACTAAACATTGAGAAAGCAAGTTACCAATTGGCTGGTAATGGAGGAGAAACATACTACACTCACTCCAAAGGCCAGGCCCTCCACTTCAACTGTTGTCTTCCAATTGCATTGAGTTCAGAAAATATATTGCTAGGATTTCCAGGAGACCCTTCCACTCATATTTAATGCAGCTGCACATTCAAATTGTGTCTTCTCTTAAGGTGTAATTCTCTTTAACTGCCTATCAGCTGTCTAAGAAAAGATCCTCTGGCACATTTTGATGGAACCTTTAAGCAGCTGCTGGTAGATGAAGATGAAATGTCAGGGTCACAGACCCTGGCTCAATCATTGGAGATGAATGTGAACCTGAGAGATGAGAAAAGAGCCTGATGAAGACAGGAGGGAACTGGACCTAAAATGGCACAGTCAAAATAGGCTTTACATAATCCCTGTTGCTCCTGAATGATATCAGCAGAAGTTAATTCATGTCTTTACTGCCAATTCATAGAGATGTTTAAAAAATAATGATTATAAAAATGCAAAGGACGAAAGCTGAGTAAATCAAGGACCATATGCAGCAAGGTTTTGTCCACCACTCTCCGTTTTCAAGTTAATATTGTGGTTTTGATGCAGAATGTTGAGAGGTAGAAATCCACTTCTTTTGCAGGGAGACCACAGTGAGACCCATAAAGTTTCTCCGTCAGAAACTCTTGTCAGGTCATACTTTGAATGTCACTGATTGCTGATAGTCATCACTCAAATCCCAATATGTGATAAACATGAACTTCAAAATGCAAATTTGGAACAAATTCAATTTCAGACACTGACGAGCATTTTACTCTTGTACAAATTGCTGATTCAATACACTTGTCACCATATTAATGTGTCCATGATAACCTATGTGTTCCTGAGAGATATCGCTTCTTAAGGAATAATGCCTTTAAAGTAATCCAAGTCTCTGGGGAAGCATTGTAGGCTGCCACCACAAACACTCAGTGAATACTCTTTTTAGAATGGAATTGCAATTATATCTGATACTTATCCATTTTGTGTTCACTTGATTGAACAGAGGAGGCAAAGTAAACACACTGGAGTGTTGGCATGATTTGATGAGACTCTTTATGGTAGATAACTTCATGTTTTCTGACATAACTATGTGCTATGTATTGGAGAAAAACTACCCCAATAAAGAGTCAGAAAATTTCTATGAATTCCTGTAGATTGCATTTGAAAACAGTGCTGCTAGCATCATTTGTTGTAGGTCAAATCAAACTGTCTAGGGAGAAATGAGGAGAGAAATATTTATCACTTTCCCTTTAAGGAACAAGAGTGTTGTTGCTGCTCAATGAGAGGACAGTTATCTGAGGGAAGCAGGGAGCAGTAGGAGAAGTATACCTATGTAGAAAATGTTATATGCTGTGATCTTTGGAACCAATACTATTTGAGGGAATCTTTCACACATTATCTCCAAGTCTGAACAATTCCAAACTGCTCACACCATTCTCATTATTTTCATTTCTGCTGGCTTCTCCTGAAGACATTCATAGCAGGTGTGTAAAATGCATATCCAAGTGGAGGTGCTCTATCTTATTTTTCACCTTAGGTATGTGGATGCTTGGAAAAGTTGGATTTACTGGGCATAGTCCCTTTCAATGAATAAGTTTGTCTCAGAATCTTAATGAGGCTCAGTGTGAAAATGTGTACAGGAAATGGAAAGTGGTGTTGGATCACAGTGTCTCTGAGCTCATGAATAATACGTGCTCAGAGAGAAATTTTCACCATTCTGTTTTCATATGTCTAGTAGATATGTTTGCAAGAAATCCTCTCAACACTCATTGCAGTGAGATTATTTGAAGATAGTCCTGTCCATTGAAATGGCAGTCCTTCATTTTTTCACAAAATGCTTCTGTCCTGGTTTTTATCCCACCAAAGAACTGGCTAACTTCTTTACCAGTGCTACTGGGCCATGGGCACAAAATAGAGGAGACATAGAGTGTATGGAGTGTAAGGGACTGCCATGCGGGAATTTGGTATGCAGGGGCATGTAATTTTGTGGCTCATGTAGGAGAACATAGGTTTTTCTCTTGCCCCAGGGCTTTTTGATGGGCCTTGGGACATTTGAGTTTCCATGAATATCTAGGCTGCCATTCTAGTTGTACAGCATACACCATTTGCAGTGACAGAGTGCCATAAGAGAGCACAGTGGTGTCACAGTTGCCATGGTAACTTCATGAGCTAGCTTCTGTGGAGGAACCATGAATAGAGCGGCTGGACCAGCTATGTTGGTAGGAAGAAAGAGGAATCAGGGAAGTCCCAAGGGTTATTTGTTTGTGATAGAAGCATCCCTAACATCTTAGGAAATGAGAAGTGGAATCAGCTCATGTTGTGGGAGGGACCACTCTGACTTTGAGACATCTGACTCCATCCAAGATAAGAGACCCTGATGAAGCCAGTCATACTGCCATACCTTCCATGTCTATGAGGGTGAAATGTGCACAAGTGACTGCAGAGGGCATCTTGACTTCCTGACCCTGGGGCCCTGCTCCAATCAAAATGCTCACACCTGGTGTAATTGATCATGGAGAGTTGATTTCATACCCAAAATCATGTGGGTCAAGAAAATTAGCACAGGTGGCAGGGACATCACTGTACAAAGACACTCATTCTGATCTGCACAATCATGATACACTGCTAGGTTGGGAAACTGGCATAGGGATCTAACAGCCTTCCACAATGATTGCCAATGATATTTCAAAGAAGAGGAGTTTGCGGGGCAGCTAGATGGGTTATGTGAAGTTTGAACTGGAAAATGTCACACCAACTCTGCTGTGATGCTAAGACTATCAATGAATGCCAGAAGAGAAGTCACCCCAATACTGGGACTTTAAACTTGTAAGTACAAGAAGGAGCTGCTCAGCTGCCAAAGGTTGAGATGTGGGACTTCATCACTAATCATTTAGAAAGCAAGGTGGCTGGCAATGGAAAAGAGACATATTACATTCACTCCAAAGGTCAGGCTGTCTACTTGAACTCTTGCCTTTCTATTGCAGTGATCTCAGCAAACATCTTTCTAGGATTTTCCAGGGGTTCCTTCCACTCATCTTTGCTGCAGATGCACATTCAAATTGTGTCTTCTCTTAAGGTGTAATTCTCTTCAACTGCCTATCGGATGTCTGAGAAAAGATCCTCTGGCACATTTCCATGGAAACCTAAGGCACCACTGGTAGATGCAGACTACATGTCAGGGTCACAGACACTGGCACAATCATCCTACAAGAATGTGAAACTGAGGGATGAGTCAAGAGCCTGATGAGAACTGGAGGAACTGGACCTTGAGTGGAACAGGGAAAACAGGCTCTACATAATCCTTGTTGCTCATGAATGATATCAGCAGAAGAAATTCATTTATTCAGTGCCAATTAATATAGTCTTTAATAATTGATGGTTATAAAAATGCAAAGGACACAAGTTGATTAAATCGAGAGCCATGTGCAGCTGGATTTTGTCCACATCTCTCTATTTTCAAGTTGATATTGTGGTTTTGATGAAGAATCTTGAGATTTTGAAATCCACTTCTTTTGCAGGGAGACTGTAGTGCGACCCAAAGATATTCTTCTTCGGAAACTCTTGTACATCTTGTACAGACCACACTTTGAATGTCATTGATGGTTGAAAGGCATCACTGAAGCCCCATATGTGATAAACACAAATTTCAAAATGCAAAGATGGAAAGAAATGAATTGCAAACCCTGAAGAGCAATTTTGGCTTGTACAACTTGCTGATTCAATACACTTGCCACCATATTAATGTGCCCATGATAACATCTGCATTCTTGAGCAATATCTCATCTTAAGGAATAATGAGTTTAAAGCAATCCATGCCTCTGGGGAAGCATTGTTGGCTGCACTACAGATGCTTGCTGAATACTCTCTTTAGAATGGGCTTGCAATTACATCTGATACTTATCCAACCATTTTGTGTTCACTTGATTGAACAGAGGAGGTAAAGTAGACACACTGGAGTGTTGGCATGATTTGATGAGACTCTCTATGGTAGATAGATGCATATTTCCTCACATGACTTTGTATTAATCATTATAGAAAACTTGCCCCACTGAGGAGTCAACAAATTTCTATGAAATTCTGTATATTGTGTTGGAAAGCAGTGCTGCCAGCATCCTTTGTTGCAGGTCAAATCAAAATGTCTAAGGAGTAATGAGGAGAGAAATATTTCTCATTATCCCTTTAAGTAACAATGTGTTGTAGCTGCTCAATGAGAAGACAGTTATCTAAGGAAAGCAGGGAGGTGTGGAGCAGTAGGAGAAGAAGACCTCCATAGAAAATATTATAAGCTGTGATCTTTGGTGCCAAAGTAATTGAGGGAATCTTTCACAAATGAACGCAAGTCCAAAAAATTCCATACTGCTCACACCACTGTCATTGTTTTCATTACTCCCAGGTTGCCCTGAAGATATTCATAGCAGGTGTGTCAAATGCATATACCAGTGGAGGTGTTCCATCTTATTTTTCACCTCAGGTATTTGGGTCCTTGGAAAAATTGGGTTTCCTGGGCATAGGCTCTTTTATGAATAAGGGTATGTTTCAGAATCTTCAGGAGGATCAGATGAAAATGTGTATAGGGAATGGGAAGTGGTGTTGGATCACAGTGCCTATGATTCCATGAATAATACTTGCTCAGAAACTCTCACCATTCTGTTTTCAAATGTCCAGTGGATATGTTTGCAGGAAATCTTCTCAACATTCATTGTAGTGAGATTATTTGTAGAAAGTCTTGTCCATTTTATTGGCCGTCCTTCATATCTCAACAAAATGCTGCTCTCCTGGTATTGATCCAACACAGGAAATGGCTAGCAACTTTACCAGGGTTACTGGGACATGGACACACAACAGAGGAGGCCTAAAATTTGTGGAGTGTAATGGGTTGGCATGTGGGAGCTTGATTTGGAGTGACATGTAATTATCTTGCTCATGAAGGAGACTGCAGGCTTTTTCTTGCACCAGGACTTGTTGTCAGGCCTTGTGCAACTTTAGTTTCCATGAATGTGTTCGCTGTCATCACAGTTGCACAGCATACATGGCCTGTAGTCACAGAGGCCCAAATGAGAGCACAGTAGCATCAAGGCTGTCATGGCAACAGTAACATCTTCATGACCTAGTTGCTGTGGAGGAACCTTCAATAGAAGAGCTGGCCCAGCTGTGCTGGTATGATGGAAGAGGAAGCAGGGAAGTCCCAGAGGTTATTTTCGATAGAAGCAACCCTAAATTCTTAGGATAGGAGAAGAGGAGTCAGCACTTGTGGGCATGACCACTCTGTTTTTGAGACATCTGACTCCATTGAAGATAAGGGAGCCTGCTGAAGCCAGCCATACTGCCATACCTTACATGTCCACAAGGGTGCAATGTGCACACTTGGCTGCAGAGGATATCATGATTTCCTAATAATGGGGCCCTGCCCAGGCAATAGGTTCACACCTGATGTAATGGATCAAGGAGAGTTGAGGGCATGCCCCAAAAATGTGTGGATCAAGAAATGTAGCACAGGCGGCAGGGACATGACTGTATAAAGACACTTATTCTAGTCCCCACAATCCTGATACATTCCAGGGTCAGGCCTTGAGCCTTAGAGGCTATTCCCAATGATTACCAATGATATGTCAAAGCAGAGGAGTTTGTGGGGCGGTTAGTATGATTAAGTGAAGTTTGAACTGGAAAATGTCACACCAACTCTGTTGTGATGCCCAAACTTTCAAGGAATGCCAGAAGAGGAGTCACCTGCAAACAGGGATTTTAGACTTGTAAGTACAAGAGGGAGCTGTTGAGCTACCCAATGTTGAGAGGAGAGACTTCATCACTAATCATTTAGAAAGGAAGCCTCTAATTTGCTGGCAATGGAGGAGAGACATAGTACACTCACTCCACAGGCCAGCCCCTCCTCTTCAACTTTTGCCTCCCAATTGCATTGAGCTCAGAGAATGTCTTGCTAGGATTTTTCAGGGGGCCTTTCCACTCATTTTTGATGCAGAAGCATATTCAGATTGTGTCTTCTCTTAGGGTGTAAATCTCTTCAACTGCCTATTGACTGTTAGAGAAAACACCCTCTGACATATTCTGAAGGAGCCACTGGTAGATGCAGAGTACATATCAGGGTCACAGACCCTGGTACAATCATCCTATATGAATGTGAAACTGAGGGATGAGACAAGATCTTGATGAGTGCTGGGGTCCAGCCCAGGCACAAAGTGTCATGGTGCTCTCTGGTGATTGGGATAGTGTCAGCAAGGTGGAGAACAAAGCAACACACACTCAATGATCTGAGGCTAATTTCTGTTCTAATTTTATTTTTTCCACATACCATTTTTATATATTAGCTTCTAGCTTGAGTACAATATCTTGAGGTCACACAAAAGGAAACTGATGCAAACAACAAGACAATAGGCAAAACATATTAGCAGATTAAATATTATCAACACTTCATAATGTTTTTAAGTATTCTATATAATCTTAAACTAGTTTTACTTTCTATATTACTGGGAACATAGTGCACAGAAGTCATTTCTATGAACAATATATAAGCTTACACTATGTGGTTAATAATTAGTTTAATAGGAACAATAGCTCTTGCTCGATTACACCTCCTGCTTTTGCCCAGTAAGCATTAGCCTGTCTTGCCCAAGAAAGCTGTTCAGAGCAACTAAGCAAACACCAGGGTGTCACATATTTTAAATATTTTAAAAAGGGGAGATGAACTTTCAATGTACATTTTCCATTATAATATACTTGATGCCAACCAAGGTGTATTCTGCCAGTGGGAGATAAAGGGGGGTCTAAATCTAAGGGACAAGAAACTGGTTTCCTAGGAGGATACCATAGTTTTCCATTAACCAAATAAGCATAACCAAATGATGTCTAAATTGTTGGGACTACTTTTCTAGCCTTAACAACTTTGTGACTTGTTTGTCTGGAGTTAAGGTGGGAACAACATGTCTTTCTGCCCTAGGTCATCTGGTAGTAGTCACCATCCACAGTGCAATTTAGCATAAGTTGCTGGAAATGAGCATAGCATTCTTTCCTAGTTATACTTTTATCACCCCAGAACAAGGGCCTTTCTTGGTTATATCCAGTATGATTAGCTGTTTGATTCTTGTGTTCTAAATCCCCTAAGACCCTAGAATTCCCAAAAATCCCATATATTATTCCCAAACATAGGCAAATTAAACAAGACAACAGGAAACAGCAGCCTCAATTCCCAAGAAGACGAGACCTTGAAACATCTTTATAACTCAGTGGAATCTTCGTCAAGCACTGAGGGGAATTGAAGAGGGTGCAGCAGATGAGGACAGGATGGGACTTGACCTCGAATGGTAAAGGGAAAACAGGTTTTACATAATTCCTGTCACTCCTAAATGATATCAGCAGAAGTTTGATCCTATATTCAGTGAATTCATGAATTCAGTGCCAATTCATATAGGTCTTTAATACATGATGATTATAAATATGCAAAGAACCAAAGGTGAGTAAATTGAAGGCCAGGTCCAGCTGTGTTTCATCTACATCTCTTTGTTTTCAAGTTGTTATTGTTGTGATGAAGAATCTTGAGAGGTATAAATCCACTTCTATTTCAGGGAGACAGGAGTGTGACCCAGAGACATTCTCCTTCAGAAACTGTTGCTCACGTCACACTTTGGATGTCAGTGATTGCTGAAAGGCATCAATGAAATGCTAAACACAAACTTCAAAATGAAAATTTTGAAAAGAATCAATTTCAGACACAGATGTTCATTTCCGTTTTTACTGATTGCTGATTAAATAAACTAGACAGCATATTAATGAAATCAGGATAAACTGCATCCCTGAGAGTTGGCTCATTTTAAGGAATAATGTCGTTAATGCAATCCAGGTCTCTGGGGATGCATCGCTGTCTGGCACCACAGATGCCTGTTGCATACACTCTTTAGAAAGGGCTTGCAATTACATCTGATACTTATCCAACCATTTCTTGCTCACTTGATTGAACAGAGGAGGCAAAGAAGACACACTGGATGGTTGGCATGATTTGTTGAGGCTCATTATGGTAGATAATTGCATGTTTCCTGATAAGATTATGGGGTATGTATTGGAGAAAAACTACCCCAATTTCTATGAAATTCTGTTGATTGCATTTGAAAACAGTGCTGCCAGCATCCTTTGTTGCATGTCAAATAAAAATGTCGAGGGAGCAATGAGTAGAGAAATATTTATCATTGTCCCTTTAAGGAACAAGAGTGCTGTAGTTGCTCAAAGAGCAGACAATTATCTGAGGGAAGTAGGGAGGTGCAGAGCAGTAGGAGAAGTAGACCTATGTAGGACTTATTATATGCTGTAATCTTTGGGACCACAAGAAATTGAGAGAATCTTTCACACGTGAACACCAAGTCCAAGAAATTCCAAACTGGTCACATGACTGTCATCGTTTTCATTGCTCCTGAGATTTCCTGAAGATATTCATAGCAGGTGGGCCAAACGCACATCCCAGTGGAGGTGCTCCTTCTTATTTTTCACCTTACATATGTAGTGCTTGGTAAAGGTGCATATCCTGGATATCCTCTCTTTCTCTTAATAAGGGTATGATCAGAAAATTCATTAAGCTCAGTCTCGAAATGTCTATAGCAATGGGAAGTGATTTTGGCTCAAAGTGTCTATGAACCCATGAATTATACTTGCTCATAGAGAAATTATCACCAGTCAGTTTAAAACTTTCCAGTAGATATGTTTGCAAGAAATCCTCCCAACACTCCTTGCAGTGAGATTATTTCAAGAAAGACCTGTCCATTGAATTCATAGTACATCAATTCTCCACAAAGTGCTGCTACCCTGCTTTTGATCCCACACAAGAAATGGCTATCTTGTTTACCAGTGTTTCTGGGACATGGTCACAACAAAGGGGATGCCTACAGTTTGTGGAGTGTAAGAGACTGGCATGCAGAAGTTTGCATTGAAAGGGCATGGAATTTTGTGTCTCATGTAGGAGAATGCAGGTTCTCTCTAGCCCCAATGTTTTTGGATGGGTCTTGGGCAGCTTGAGTTTTCATGAATGGCTTGACTGTCATTCCATTTCCACAACATACACCCCCTGCAGTCACAGAGTGCTATATGAGAGTACAGTGGAATAATGGGTGACATGGAAACTGGAACATCTTAATGTGCTAGCTTCTGTGGAGGAACCTTCAATAGATGGGCTGGCCCAGCTATGCTGGTAGGTGGGAAGAGGAAGCTGGCAAGTCCCAGGGGCTATGCATTTTCAAAAATACCAACACTAATTTCTTAGAACAAGGGAAGAGTGGTCAGCACTTGTGTCTGGGCTCCATCTGACTTGGAGATATCTGACTCCATCCAAGATAAGGGATCCTGCTGAAGCCAGGCATACTGCCATACCTTCCATGTCCATGAGGGTGCAATGTGCCCTCTTGGCTGCAGAGAGCATCACGATTCCCTGAAAATAGCACCCCGATCCATCAATATGTCACCACTTGGTGTAATGTAACACATATAGATGAGGGCATGCACAAAAACGTGTAGGTCAATAAGGGTAGCTCAGGTGGCAGGGGCATGACTGTACAAAGACACTCTTCTTGGTCTACATAATCCTGATATATTGTTGGGGCAGGAAACTGGACAAGGGCATTTACAGTCACTAGCAATGATTGCCAGTGATATTTCAGAGCCTAGGTGTTTGTGGGGCAGCACGGTGGGTTAAGTGAAGTTTGAACTGGAAAATATTTCACCAACTCTGATGTGATGTCAAACCTTTCACTTAATCCTGGAAAAGAAGACAGCTGAAAACTAGGATTAAGAACTTGCAAGTAGAAGCAAGGAGCTGCTGAGCTATCCCATGGGAGAGGATGGGCTTAATCACTAATCATTTAGAAAGGAAGCTACAAATTTGTTGGCAATGGATGAGAGACATGCTATGCTCACTCTACAGGCCAGAACCCCCACTGCAACTGTTGCCTAAGTGTGGTGAGTTCAGGAAATGTCTTGCTTGATTTTCCAGGGTCCCTTCCACTCAACCTTTGATGCAGATGCACATTCAAATTGTGTCTTCTCTGAAGGTGTAATTCTCCTCAACTGCCTATTGGTTGGCTGAGAACAGACCATCTGGCACATTTCCATGGGACACTTCAGCAGCCACTTGGAGATGCAGCCTACAGGTCAGTGTCACAAACCCTGTCACAATCATCCTACAAGTACATGAAACTCAGGGATGAGGCAAGAGATTGTTGAGGACAGGAGGGGACTGGACCTGGAGTGGTACAGGGAAAACTGGCTTTACCTACACCCTGTCTCTCCTGAATGATATCAGCAGAAATTAATTCATGTATTCAGTGCCAATTCATATAGGTCTTTAAGAAATGATGGCTAAAAAAATGCAAGCATCAGAAAATGATTAAATGAAGGGTCACGTGTAGCTGTGCTCTGTCTACATCCCTCTGTTTTCAAATTGATATTGTGGTTATAATGCAGAATGTTGAGAAGTAGAAATTTGCTTCTTTTGCAGGGAGACTGGAGTGGGATCCAGAGAGATTCTCCACCAGAAATTCTTGTGCCAGGCATACTTTATAATCTCTTTTTGCTGAAAGGAATCAATGAAGTCCCAAAATGTGCTAAACACAAACTTCACAATGCAAAATGACAAAAGAATCAATTTCAGACACTGATGGGAATTTTCTCTTGCACAACTTACTTATTCAACAAAATTGCCACCATATTAATGAGACCATGATAAACTCTGCATTCCTGAGAGTTGTCTAATATTCAGGAGTACTGCCTTGAATGCAATCCAGGTCTCTTGGCAAGTAGTTTTGGATGACAGTACAAGATCTTGCTGAATACTGTCTTTAGAATGATCTTGAAATTACTTCTGATACTTTTCCAACCATTTTGTGTTCAACTGACTGGACAGAGGATGTAATGCTTACAGATTGAAGTATTAGCATGATCTGATGAGGCTCTTTAATGTAGATCACTGCTTGTTCCCTGACATGACTATGTGGTAAATGTTGGAGAAATATACCCAGATGAAGAGCCAAAAAATTGCAATGTGATTCTGTAGATCACTTTGGAAAACAATCCTGCCAGCATCCTTTCTAGCTTGTAAAATTCCATTGGCTAGGGAGTATTGAGAAGAGAATCATACTTCCCTGTCCCATTAAGAGTCATAGCTGCTCAATGAGCACATAATTATCTGTGTGAAGCATGGAGGTATGTGGCAGCATGCAAAGTAGACATTTTTGGAAATAATATATGCTGCAACTATTGGAACCAAAGGAAATTGAGGGAGACTGTACCACATGAACAAGAAGGACTTACAATTCCAAACTGCTCACAATTGTCTTATTGTTTTCATTGATCCTGAGATTTCCTTAAAGACTTTATAACAGCTGCACCAAATGCCTACCTAACCCAGTGGAGAAGTTCCATCTTATTTTCCCCTCAGGGATACGGTGATTGAAAAAGTTAAAATTTCTGGGCATAATCCTTTTTTCTGAATAATGGAATGTCTCAGCAACTTCACAAGGCACAGTCTGAAAATGTATATAGAGAATAGGAAATGGTGATGGATCACAGAATCTATGAGCCCAAGAAAAATAATTACTCAGAGAGAAATTGTTCATCATTCAATTTTCAATGGTTCAGCAGATATGTTTGTAGGAAAACCTCTCAACATCCTTTGCAGTGAGATTATTTGTAGAAAGTCTTATCTAATGACCTGGCAGATCTTCATTTCTCCACAAAATGCTGCAATCCTGGTTTTGATCCCACCCAAGAAATGGCCAGCTTGTTCACCAGTGCTACTGGGACATGGGAGTAAAAAAGAAGAGAACTACACTATGTGGAGTAGAAGGGGCTGGCATGAATTACTATGGTTTGGAATGGTGAGTTTTCTAGGTAATGTAGAATAATGCAACCTTTTTCTTGTTCCAGGGAATTTTCCTGTGCATGAGCAACTTGGGTTTCCATGAATAACTTGACTGTCATCCTAGCTGCACAGCATTTACTGCATGCAGTCACACAAAGACCATATGAGAGCACAGTGGCATGACAGTTTCCATGGCAAACAGAACATCTGTATGTGCTAGTTACTATGGAGGAAACTTCAATAGATGGGCTGGCCAAGCTTTGCTGGAAGGAGGGAAGAGCAAGGAGGCAAGTCTCAGGCATCATCTGCTTGCCATAAAGCAATCCTAACTTCATAGGGCAAGAGAAGAAAAGTCAGAACATGTTGTGGGAGGGATCCCTCTTGCATTGACACAACTGATTCCATCCAAGATAAAGGACCCTGCTGAAGTCTGTCAGACTGTCATACCTTCCATGTTCACCGGGGGCAAGATTCACTCTTGGATGCAGAAGGCATTATTATTTAATGAGAATGGTGCCCCACTCCAGGCAATAGGTCCCCATGTGGTGTAAGGGATCTAGGAGAAATGAGGGCATGCCTGTAAACTTGTGGGTCACCAAGGATATGACAGGCAACAGGGGCATGACCATACAAAGACACTGATCCTGGTCTGCACAATTCTGATACCATGCTTCATTGGGAAACTGGCCTAGGGCCTTTGCAGACACTCACAATGATTGCCAAAGATATTTCAGAGTAGTGGAGCTTGCAGGGCAACTAGTTTGGTTACATGAAGATTGAACTGGAAAATGTCACATCAATTATGATGTGATACCAAATATTTAAATGAATGCCAGAACAGGACAGGTGCATACTGGAAGGAAGGACTTGTAATTCTAATGAAGGAGCTGCTGAGCTACCCAATGTGAAGTTTAGGGAGTTAATCATGAATCATTTAGAAAGGAAGAGGGAAATTTGCTGGAAATGGAGAGACATACTGTGATCAAGCCACAGTCCATGTCCCACCCCTTCATGTGTTGCATTACAATTATGGTGCACTCAGAAAATGTCTTTCTATGATTTGCAAGGGGCCCTTCTACTCACCTTTTGATGCAGAAGCATATTCAAATTGTGTCTTCTCTTAAGGAGGAACACTCTTCAACTGCCTATGGGGTTTCTGAGAAATGACCCTATGGCACTTTGATTTAATCCTTAGCAAGCAGCTGGTAGATGCAGACTAGTGGTCAGTGTCACAGACCCTGCTTCAATCATTCTGCAAGAATGTGAAAATGAGGGATGAGACAAGAGCCTGATGAGGACAGGAGGGAAGTGGGACTCGAATGGTACAGGGAAAACAGAATTTGCAGAATCCCTGTCACTCCTGAATGATAGCAGAAGTTAATTCATATATGCAGTGCTAATTCATGAAATTCTTTAATAAATGATGACTATAAAAATGTGAAGGACCAGAACTGAGTAAATCAAGGTCCACGTGCAGCTGGGTTTTGTCTACATCTCTCTGTTTTCAAATTGATATTGTGGTTCTGATGGAGAATATTGAGAGTTAGAAATCCACTTCTTTTGCAGGGAGACTGGAGTGTGACCAACAAAGATTCTCCTTGAAAACTATTGTGCAGGTCATACTTTGAATGTCACTTTTTGCTTAAAGGTATCAATGAGGTCCCAATGTGTGCTAAACATGAATTTCAAAATGCAAAATTGTAAAGGAACAAATTTCAGACACGGATGAGCACTTTTCTCTTATAAAACTTGCTAATTCAACATAATTTCCACCATATTATTGAGACCATGAGAAGTTCTGCATTCCTGAGAGTTGTCTCATATTAAGAAATAATTTCTCGAATGCAATTCAGGTCTCTCAGGAAGAGTTTCTGGATGAGAGCAAAAAATCTTGCTGAATATTGGTTTTAGAATTATCATGCAAATACATCTGACATTTTTAAACCATTTTGTGTTCACTTGATTGGACAGAAGATATTTTGTAGACACCCTGGAGTATTGGACTGATTTGATGAGGCTCTTTAAGATAGATCACTGCATATTCCCCAACATGACAATGTGGTAAATTTTGGAGAAATCTACCCCAAGGAAGAACCAAATAATTTCAATGCAATTCTGTAGACCGCTTTTGAAAATAATCCTACCTTCATCCTCTCTAATTTGTATAATCCCAATGTCTAGTAATGAGGAGAGAACCATATATCCCTGTCCCTTTAAGGAACAAGAATGTCATAGCTGCTCAGAAATCAGACATTTATCTGAGGGAAGCATGGAGGCATGTGGCAGTATGTAAAGTAGATATTTTTGGAAATAATATATGCTGTGATTTTTGGAACCAAATGATATTTAGGAAGATTTTCCCACATGAACAATGAGGACTAAAAATTCCAAGCTGCTCACACTTGCCTTATTGTTGTCATTGCTCCTAGGCTTTCCTTGAAGATATTCATAACAGTTACACCAAATGCATATCGCAATCAAGAAGCTCCATTTTATTTTTAACATCAGGTATGTGGGTGCTTGGAAAACTTGGAATTCCTGGACATAATCCTTTTCTCTGAGTAATGGAATGTCTCAGTAACTTCACAAGGCACAGTGTGAAAATGTGTATAGGGAATGGTAAGTGGCAATGGGTCACAGGACCTAAAAACCCAAGAATAATAATTACTCAGAGAGAAATTGATAACCATTCAGTTTCAAACATCCAGCAGTTTTGCTTCCAGGAAATCCTCTCAACATTCTTTGCAGTGAGATTATTTGTTGAAAGTCCTGGCTATTGAACTGGCAGTCCTTCAGTACTCAACAAAATGCTGCTATACCCTGGTTTTGATTCTAGAAAAGAAATAGCAAGCTTTTTTTACCAGTGCTATTGGGACATGGGAGCAAAACAGAAGAAACTACACTATGTGGAGTGGAAGGGGCTGGCATGCAATACTTTGATTTGGAAGGGCAAGGAGTTCTCAGGCTAATATAGAAGAATGCAGGTTTTTTTTCTTACTCCAGGGTTTATTCCTGTGCATGAGCAACTTGAGTTTCCATGAATGGCTTGGTTGTCATCCTACCTGCACAGCATACACTGATTGTAGTCACACAAAGGCCATATGAGAGCACAGTGGCCTCACAGTTGCCATGGCAACAATAACATCTTCATGTGTTAGGTGCTGTGGAATAACCTTCAATAGAAGGGCTGGACCAGCTATTGTGCCTGGAGGGAAGAGCAATCAGGCAAGTCCCTTTTGTTTGCCATAAAAGCAGTCCTAACTTCTTAGTGCAAGGGGAATGGTGTCAGTACTTGCTGTGGGAGGAACCCCTCTGGAATTGAGACATTTGACTCCATCCAAGAGAAGGGACCCTGCTGAACCCTGTCAGGCTACAATCCTTCCATGTTCACAAGGGGGCCATGTCCACACTTGACTGCAGAAGACATAACTATTTCCTGAGAATGGGGCCCCACTCCAGGCAATTGATTCCCACCTGGTGTAATGAATCATGAGGAAATGAGGGTGTTGTAACAGTTTAGTTTGGGTCTAGGCCTATTGTCACTGTTTGACTAGGCCTCAACCTGTGGGTCTTTGTCCCTTCTGGAGGGGGTAAGGCCAAGGAGGTAACCAAGGCCCTTGGGAGAGCAAGTTCCAGACCAGTCTCAAATTTATTCAAAGAATTACAGCACTTTTATAGACGAGGGGAGTCCGAGAACAAAGAACCAGTAGTGTAACATGATAGTCTGTGAAGATGGTCCAATTAGGAGTCACACAGTATACCAAAGGGTGGAGAGAGAGGTGAGGAGAGTGAAGCTCACCTGGGACATATGTCCACAGGCGGGTCAGACCACTCGCGAGTTTTCTCCAGCGAGCATGTAAAAATCCCGTGTTTTCAGCAAAGGATTATGCCCTTCCGCAGCCTTTGGAGGATATGCCTTGGTGGCTTCTTTCTGCATCCTCACATGAGGGCATGTTCAAAAACTTGTGGGTAACCAAAGGCAGTACAATCAACAAGGGCATGACTGTACAATGACACTCTTCCTGTTCTGCACAATTCTCATACAATGCTTTGTTAGGAAACTGGCATAGGGCCTAAGCAGCCACTCCTTGGCATGATTGCCAAGGATATTTCAGAGCAGAGGAGTTTGTGGGGCAGCTAGGTATTGTACATGAAGATTTAACTGGAAAATGTCACTCCAACTCTGGTGTGATGACAAACCATTCAATGAATGCCAGAACAGAGGACAGCTGAACACTGGGATGAAGTACATGTATGTCGAATGAAGGAGCTGCTGGGCTACCTAATGTTGAGAGGAGGCAGCTAATCACAAATCATTTAGAATGGAAGAGGCAAATTGGCTGGCAATGGAGGAGAGACAGACGGCACTCACACAGCAGTCATGCCCCCCCAATTCATGTGCTGTCTTACAATTCTGGTGCTCTCAGAAATTGTCTTGCTCTGATTTTCAAGGGACCCTTCCACTCACCCATTGATGCAGAAGCACAACCAAATTGTGTCTTCTCTTAAGGGGTAATTCTCTTCAACTGCCTATAGGGTTTCGGAGAAAAGACCCCATGGCACATTTGATTTAACACTTAATAGGCAGCTGGCAGAAGCAGACTAGTGGTCAGTGTCACAGACCCTGACACAATCATCCTACAAGAATGTGATACTGAGGGATGAGACAAGAGCCTGTAAAGGACAGGAGGGAAGTAGGACTTGAGTGGTTTAGGGAAAACAGACTTTACAAAATCCCTCTCACACCTAAATGATAGCAGAAATCAATTCATGTATTCAGTGCTAATTCAAACAATTCTTTAATAATTGATGACTATAAAAATGGAAAGGACAAAAGCTGAGTTAATCAAGGGCCACATGCAGCTCAGTTTTATCTATATCTCTGTTTTCATGTTGATATTGTGGTTCTGATGGAGAATGTTGAGATTTAGAAATCTGATTCTTTTGCAGGGAGATGGGAGTGTGACCAACAGAGATTCTCCTTTGAAAAATCTTGTGCACTTCATACATTGAATTTCACTTTTGCTAAAAGGAATCAATGTGTGGGGTTGCAGAAGGACCCCACTGAGGCATATCCTCTCAGGCTGCAGAAAGGTGTAATCCTTGATTTGAACACTCAGGATTGTTCGTGCTTGTGGAGAAACTCCCAAGTGACTGGACCCACAGATGGTCATTGCACCAGGTGAGCTTCGCTCATCCTCCTCTCTCCCTCCTCCCTTTGGTAAACTGTGTGTCTCCTAATTGGATCATCCTTACAGACTCTCATGTTACACTACCTGTTCTTTGTTCTTGGACTCCCCTTGTGTATAGAAGTGCTGTAATTCCTTTATAAATTTGAGACTGGTCTGGAACTTGCTCTCCCAATGGTGTTGGTTACCTCCTCAGCCTTACCCTCTCCAGAAGGGACAAAAACCCACAGATTGAGCTACAACATATGGCGTCCAACTGCGGGGCCCTTCTTGAAGAAGCAAATTGCTGGAGCTCCCATTATCTCTGCTCCTGAGACTCCTGAAAAGTGCAGTGCTGCATTCGCTTCAGTGACTTGGTCATGAGCTCTCCCTTCAGCTCCGACTTCTTCTTGGAGAAATTCCTCTAACCCAATTCCCCCTTCAGCTCCAAGAAAATTGTTGTTTCTTGTTAAGGGCACCTTCTAACATGAGCACCATACCCTCACGTCTAAAGAAATCCCAGGTTAGGGTGTTATGGGTCCTAGTTAGAAGTAGGGTCATTAGGGTGAAGGAGAAAGGAATGCAACAGTTGTGGGAAATAGCAATTAAACAAGTACCATCCACAATGGATGATAATTGATGGGACTCAGACTTTTGGAAGGGTATTTTTTCCCTTGCTTGTGACGTGGAAGTGCAAGGTGATAAAAAGTTACCATTAAAATTTTTCCCAATCATTACTGCCATACTCGCCTGCCTTCAAGGCTTGTTGGAGCCTGAATTCCCAAACTTAACTGAGGCTTTAGTCGCAGAAGTGCAGATCCAGGACAAACCACCAGATATCAACTTGAATGCTGGCACTTTAAATCTGGCTGGCAAGTCTGTGCAAGGGGAGGAGATGAATGTTTACCAGCAAATTCTCAGAGTAGTTCAGGCACTGAGCCAACTGTTACCATCCCCCCAGGCTTCCTTATCCCAGCAGGAGTGCTCCAAAGAGACCCTCAGGGCTCTATCACCCCCCAGGTAGATACACAAATATAAGCCTATGGCTTTATCCTTTGAATTCCCTAACTCCCAACAAGGCACATGCATAGAGCAGGTAGTGCTCACTCCACCTAGGCACCTGCAGCCTGCAGCAGAGTATTCCCCATTGCAGAGGGAGATAGAAACACAACATGCTGAAGAGAAAAGACAAATTTGTTCTGGAACTTCCTATTTTCCCCCAGAGCAGATATAAACCTTGGCGGGAATGCAGACAAATGAGAAGATGGAGGCAATCACAATGTTGCCACAGCAAATGCCTGGAAAGTCATAGAAATCATTGGGTGACATTTTCTCCCCAGGCAAATCCCACTGGGGAAATAAATAGCCCCAAAATGCCTCAATGTACTACCTTATGCAAAGAGATTGTACCAGGCACTCCAACTTTTCCAGACTAAGTAAACCCATAGAAGCATTCCCTGTTAATATTAGCCCAACCTTACAAGAGCAACAGGCTGGGGTACCATTAAATTCTGAGTTTATAAAAGTCATAGGAATTTATAGCTCTCTGGTAATTCAAGGTCAGGGGTCAGCTCAGTACTTTGACTAGGTGCACCCGTGTGCAATAAAAGCTTTTAAGAAACTTCCAAGCAAACATGACAAGCCACTATCAAAGTTAATACAAAATGCTAATGAATCACTTTAAGAATTTGCTGCTAGGTGCATGGAGTCGGTGGAATGCAAAATTCAGACCCAACCCTACTAAAATGAAGAAAATTTTCTCATTGGCTACAAAAATCTACAAACTCTGCATTCAATTATATGCTACAGAACCTAACCTTGTTGCTATTTCCTTTTCAAAAATTTTATTAAGAGGTTTAAAATTGAGCAATGCAGAAAAATGGATTTAGCATATTCTATTTTCTCCTGCTACTTTATAAATATCAACTTTCCAGAAATTGCATTCTCCTTGATTTCTATATTTTATGAGCTCATGATTTTTTTAAACAGTCCTAATTTTTTATTCAACTCGAGTTAATTTTTTAAACGTTTGTTACATTGCAATGGAGAGTTATCTGTATTAAAATACAAGGCCTTTTTATTCTTGGATTATCTGTGTTTCCATTTGTCTCTGTTGTGTGTCGAATTAATCATGTACATGATAAAAAATTTAATACAAACAAAAAGCACCCAAATTGCTATTCAAAAATATATTTAATTCACGTGAATTAAAAAGGTTCAATTTAAGTTGGTAACCAAATAAAGATAAAATGTCTTAACATTGATTAACTCACAGGTATTTTTTGATGATAACACTACTGTTTGTTGTGAAATGCCTAATGTCTATTTTTCTAGGATTTTTCTTCAACAAGGAACAGAGGATAAATATGCTTATCTAATATATTCATTATTACAGGAAAAATAAGTAAATTGGATTTAATGTATAAGGTATTAATGTACAAATTTAAATGTTACCTATTAAGTAAAATCTGATACTTTTAACTCCTTAAATTCCAGGACCACATACTTGAACACTGAAGGAGTTTGCATGGATCAGTAAATAAGTTTTTAAAAATCGCTTTATGCTTTCATTAAAAACAAGGTTACTAAGTAAGAGCCTTACAGGTACCATTCTATATACAAAGGGATTCAAATGTTTCAATTGTGATTCAATTAAAGTACTATAAATAACATAAAATATTTCATCTTATTAAAATAGAGTAATACGTCTAACTCATAAATTTCTTAACGGTTGCTTCAAAATGTGAATAAACAATGTTAGCAGATAGGGAAGGAAAATATAAAAAGCTCTAGGCATGGAAATATATTTGGTAGAAGAAAGAAAAATGTTTCTAGTTTGGAAAGTCTTTCTATGATGAAATACTTGAGCATCTAAGTATATGTTAAGATAGTCTATGTGTAAGTAAAGGGGAAATTTCAACATGTTTGTGTGTAGCTCAGTTGGTTATATGTGTGAGAGATGATCAAGTAAAAGTTAATTCAAGGTTTTCCCTAATGTCAAATATTAAGGAGCTAATACAAACTAAAATGTAATCTATATTTTAAATTGACAAGGATTTCTTTAAAAACACTAATTTACTCTTAACGTTATGATTGTTAAATTTTATCCTCTAGAACAAAGAGCATTAAAAATTGAGGTTTATACAATTATGATCAAACAACAGCTGTTAGAGTATTGTACTATGTTATAGAGCCTAATTTTTCCATAAAAAAATTTGGTTAACATATAAATAATTGTGCTGTTACTCTTCTTTGTGTGCTAAATGTGTTCATATTTTCCAGGTGTAGCAAGTGTTTGAACAGAAAGGTTAAAGAATATCATTGACAAATTGCTGTTCTCCAGACTGTTTAATCTGTAATGGTAATATTAACCTTATAAGAGTGATAAAAAATTATTGCAGTTTAAATATGTCACTTAAAGTAATATTATCATTAAAGTATATTGTATCTTTTTATACTAAGGTAAGATTTGAAGGCATATAATTTTTAAAGAAAGAAAAGAACCTAAACTATTTAGAAGTTCATATTATAAAATATAAAAACATTTTGCTACTTTGGCAAACAAAAGATGAGTTAAATGTTCTCTCAGCCTTTCTTTAATTTATATTTTAGACATAATTATATATAATGTTAACTTATGCTTATATAAACTCTGATAGCAATATATGCAAACTTTATAAGATAGCATTTGATAGAGTAAAAAAGGTGACAACAGAGGATGGAACAACAAGATTGGGAATCTCTGAGGACCTCATGGCTGTAAGAATGTTCCTATGCAAAGACACAGGATAACAAACTATTGTGGCCATGCCCTCCATAAGGAGGCATTATGCAAAAGTCCCATAAACCCTGAATTGAAAGTCAGTCATGCTGCTCCTAAGTAAAATAAAATTCTATTGCTAGACAACAGAGATGTGAAGTGAGTTCTATTTCTCTGTTTCCTGCCCACCTTAGAGTAACTCTAAACAATAGACTTCTTAACAGCTATTCAAAGCTCCTAACATTTCACTTTGCAACTGTAACATTCCTGAATATAGAAAATAATGATTACTTGGTCTTTAACCTGCCAATAAACCATGCATAGGTAAAGACTGCTAGCATAACTCTTTAGATCAACATCTCCATCAGAAAATAAAGTTCCATCTGATCCCAGCTATATCTTCAGAATCTGTATTTTTAAATCTTTATTTTCCAGTCCTCCTTTGCCCCTCACTGGAACTACAAGCTTGATCATGCTGGTTATGGCAAAGAGAAAAAAATAACTTCGTATTTAAAATGATTGTCTAAGATCTATAAAGGGCCCTGCCTCACCTAAGTTAAGGCTCAAGCTCCCACCTTACTTTGTGTCAGAATGGTTCCAAAGTAAGCTAAACAAATTTATTTGAAATTATAAAAAAAGTTGTTGTAATATGTTCACTCAAAAAACAAATTAAAAGGAGA
>JAJEJO010002249.1:353091-506194 GCA_020662805.1 Glaucomys volans | reverse complement strand
GTGTACAAGTTGATGTCCATAAAATGTTTAATACAGTTTTGGGTGTATATTAATTACTCAATAATATTAGCTTGTAATATTGATGGAAGTAGCATCAAAGCAACTTGAATGTAACAGTTTGATGTTGTGGTAAAGAACAGGTGGCCACATCGATGATCTGAGTTTCTTTTGGTGTTTTTTTTTTTTTTTTTTATACATTACATTTAGAAATTACCACCAGTCTACCTTTGAAGGGGCTTTGGATGAATTAGAAAATATAGCATAAGAGAGGACAGAATCAATATAAGTGGAATCATATTCAGGGGTTGCTTATCCTTCCCATCCCTGTTACCTGGTGCTCTGCTCTGCAATGTCTTGGACATACAGGTAGTGCTTGGTGGATACATAAAGGACTGGCGAGGTGATGGAGCCTGTGCAGATGAGAAAGCACATTGGACCTCTAACAGAGACAGAAGGACTAAGTTTTCCACAGCTGACTTCAACAGATTGCCATACTCTGGCAATGATGCCAAAGGTATAGGAAAATAGGACAGAATATATATATATATATATATATATATATATATATATATATATATATATATATATTTGTTTAGTTTATCTGTTTTTACTTTCTGCTAAGAGAAAGCAAATATTTTCTTCCCCCTGCCAAGAAGTGCAAGCAGAATTTGGACAGGCCATGGGGGACAGGGGGAAGGATTTTTTCTGGATCTCCCCCTGGTTTCCTTAGCCTTGTGACTAATTGCCCTACAAATTGAGATTCCTCAGTTAGGAAAGCATGGTCCCTGTCCCCTGGAAGGAGGCCCATGTGGCCTTTCAAACCACTCAGGGACTAGAGCCCTACCCTGCTTTCCTGTGTTCTGTGAACAGGATGTTCTTCTCTGGTCTGTAAGACAGTTCTTCAGTGTCTGTGAAACTGTCACCTTCTGTGTTCACATGGTTATTTTTTTATTTTCTGTTTAGTCTGCCAAATAGGCTGGTAACTGCTTATGCAAGGCTTGGCTTTTAAGACCTATGGCCAACTTCACTGCAAGCACATAAAAGACAGTGTTATATGCAGTAAAGGCAGAAGCAGCTTCCTTTTTGACAAGTACTCCATTTCTCCCAAATAAAGCTCTTCTCCTGAGATCTCAGAGTATAGACTGAGTCCTTCCCAAGATTTTGGTGTTCAAGTCTCCATCTGGGTTGTAGTGGTGAGCCAACGTACCAGACCTTCCTCTGGCATTGCGGTCCATGCAGTGTAAAAGGAGAAGTAGGACCAGAGTATGGCTACTGTTCCTTTTGTCTGTAAATTTTGGTGAACAAATTTGATACAAGTGACTCTCCATATAGAATGTGTCAAGTGATACAATGGATTCTCTCATTGAACATGCAGATCTGTTCTACTCCAGTGGGACATAACTCCTAATTTTGAGATCCTGATCTAATATACTCCAGTGAGAACTAACCTTTAGTTCTGAGATCTTGCCCACTGCTGGTGACAAAGGATCACACACTCCTTGCTTGGCTGGGTGGCGATGGAACTCAGATACTGTCTCACTGATTTTAATTTATGGCTCTGCTTCTCCTTCCCCGTGGCCAACCTCCAGCTCCTCCCAACTGTAATAATGGATTAATAGTTGCATAGACTTTCTAAGTTTGCTTGGAGGGTTAAGTGAGTTATTGTGTCTTCTTTAGGATTGTGGCCGAGTTAGAGATAATAAAGTCCCACCACCAATACTGAGGCTCAGTGTGGGTCTGAGAGGTGTCCCAGCAGGTGGAAGAGCAGCTGACGTGGGTCTTTAAGGCTGTGCCACAGACACTGGCCCAGGGATCACAGAGTCAGTCCCTTCTTTCCCCTTCAACACTAACATACCACAAACCTTTGTTGATTTCCAACAGCATCCCAGACACTGTTGTTAAATGCAGATGAAGCATTAGTGAGAAAATTCATATATGGATCCAGTCTCCAGAGAGATTGAGTGGGACAAAAATGAAGAGAACGATCCCTTAAGCAAATCTCCTCATTTACTTAATTTGCTTTACTTGTTTTGGTTTGCATCCATGTGAGCAGCAGATTTGGAGACCACAGCCAACGTCTTACTTATAGATATTTAAGAAAACTCACAACAAAAGTAAGTAGGCACAGCTGCATTACTGAAATTAATACAGTGTATTGCTTGGTCTTCCCATTCAGTCTAAGCAAGCCAACCTGACCCACATTGTTGCAAATGGCCTTGGAAAACCTCCCTAGAGGACAAAACCTGAGCACTGCCCTGTTCAACCAGTGATGTTTAGCATTGTTCTAAGTCTTAGGCATGCACCAGTGAACAAGACAGAAAAGATCCCTGTTCTTTGGGAAGTTCATATTCTATTTTGGAGAGACAGACTAATAACTGGCAAATAAATAAGCCCAACAACAACTTTACTGCAAGAAGTGCTTTTCAGAAAGTTAAGTAGGAGTATGGCCTCTTCTGTGGCTGGATCAGTTAAGATGGGCAGCTGAGGAAGAGTCTCTTCCAAGAAGAGGCATGTGGAAGACACCTGACCAAGGAGATGAGATCGTTCCCAGGAGGTGTTCCCAGGAGGTGTCCCCTGTAAGAATTCCAGGCAGAGAAATCAGCACATGGAGAGATCCAGAAGTATGACTTAGCACATTGAATGACAGAAAACTCAATATGGCTGGAATACAGAGAAGATGGAGAGAGAAGAGATCTGATGTGAGAAACAGGAAGAAAGAGGCATTGGATAGGACATGGAAGGAGAAAATGGGGAGCTGAGATTTTACCCTGATAAACCTGCCACTGCAAAGCTAGAAGGCACTGGAAGGTTTTTAAGAAGGGGAAGTTCTACCTAATATGTAACTTAGGAAATCTCTCCTGCAATTTAAAAGGCCTACATGCATGGAAAAAGCAAAAACTCATAGCAAGGAAACCATTAGCAGCTCATTTCAGTGCTTCAGACAATAAACCATGGTGGTTTCAGTGAAGTTTTAAAAATGGGCACATTTAAGTTTTATTTTAAAGGTAATGTCCTTCGGAGCTACCGATGCATGTGGATACAGTAGCTAAGAGAAAGAGAGAAATCAAGATTACTAAGAGGATTTGGGCATGGAAATAAGATAGAAGGTGGTGTTGTGTATTCAGATAAGGACTTCACCGAGAGAAGGGCAGCTTGCATGCATAGAGTATTATTGACAAATTTTCTGTAAAAGGCCAGAGAGTAAATACGTTAGTATTTGCAGACTGAATGAGTCTCTGTTGCAATGTGAAATACGTCATAAACAAATGTAAGCTAATGGTGTGGTTGTGTTCCAGGAAAATTTTGTTCAACAAAATCAAGCTGAGGGGCAGATCTGACTCACTACTCGACCAATTTGGTCTATAACATTTAGACCCCAAATTTTTCAATTTGTATTACATTTTAAATGTCTATCAGACACCCAAGTGGATAATTGTGGAGATCTGGAGAGAAGTCAGAACCTGAGGTCATGATTTGAGACTAACCAGAAATTCAACTGTAGTGAAGAGATTCACCATTCTGAAGTTTTCAGAACATGAAGAAGGGGAAATTCAAGCATAATGTCCTGAAATGCTAGAACATTTGGAATTTTGAAATCAGGATGGAGAGGTTGAAGAAAAATCAAGGAAAATCAAGTGTCAAGGAAACTGAAGGAAGAATAGGTTTTCAGACAGAGGGACCAGCCAAAAATGTTGAAAGTTGCTCAAAGTTTAAGATAAAAATAAAGAGGAGATTAGGGAATGTGGGAATGCACAAATTGCTAATGAATGAGGTGAGTCCCTTTGACATGTGTGGAATGGAAACAGAGGCAGATGACAAGGTTTTTAAATTTGCTGGGGAAAGGGTTGAAAATTTGGGATGCAGTAAGCTGTCTCACTGCATGACCATTGTGATCCTGCAATATGAATAATCAGAAAAATGAGAGATTACACTCCATTTGTGTATGATCGATCAAAATGCATAAATGCATTCTGTCATGTACAACTAATTAGAACAAATAAAATTTAAAAATTAAAAAAAGAAAGACATGGATGTTTTAACTCTGCATCAGAGAAGCTGCATGCTCTTGGATCAGATGCAAAACACTTTTGAAACTCAGTTTCCTTATTGTCAAATTAAAGAATTGTTCAGGTGCAGAGGCTCATGCTTGTAATCCCAGAGGCTGAGGAGGCTGAGGCAGGAGGATTGTGAATTCAAGGCCAGCCTCTGCAATTTAGCAAGTCCCTAAGCAATTGAGTGAGACCCTATCTCAAAATAAAAAATAAAATAAAAAAATAACTGGGATTGTGGCTCAGTAGTTAAATGCTTCTGAGTTCAATCGCTAGTATGAAAAATAATTAATTAATTAAAAATAAAGAACTGGATTAATTTCTATAATCACTTTCAGATTGAAAAATCCAATGATTTATTATTATCATCATTATTTTTTTTTGTGTGCACTCCTTTTTGGCCTAAATAGGAGGGGCTAATATAATTCAGTTTATCAGCATAGATTCAATACCCAGAGAGGATTAAAGAATAAGCATCCAAAGTCACTCTAGTTTCAGGCAATCCCTGGAGCAAGCTGCAATCTGAAATGTGAAATATAGGCATAAACATTGTAGCATATATCTAAGCAAAGTTTTCATTTTAAAATATCTAGGTGTACTGTTAAGACAAATTATGCGGTTATATTGTACCCATGTATGAATATGTAACAATGAATCCACTATTATGTGCAATTGTAATGCACCAATAAAAAGGAAAGGAGGAGGGGAAAAAAAGATGTAGAGTCAAGGTATGACTTTTTATTTATGAATGAATAATGGCAGAATATGTTTATGAACTGCTGAGAATGAGTCTGCAAAGAAAGACCAACCAACACAGCAGAAGTAAAAGAGGAAATGTAAGAAGGGTCCCCCACTAGGAAAGATGGGATCAGTTCCAGGGCACAAGTTGAGCTCAGAGGTCTTTGAATGTGTTTCTCCCCTTGTTTCGAGAAGCTCTGGTGTGCTGGAGAATATTCACACCAGCAAGAAGACATATATGAAAAGTTCTAACATTTTAAATGTCAGTACCTTGTACGGGATCATGCCATATTTTTAAAGAGAAATATTAGGGAATGATATTATTATATTGTGTTCAAGATACGTAACAATAAATCTTACCTGTAAGTCAACTATAATGCACCAATAAAAATGGAAAAATATTTAAGATAAAACAAAGAAATCCTACAATTTGCAAAGAAATGAGCTTGAGAGCTACACTACTAAGACTGTTGAAGTATTAAGAGACTATGATAGGAAATCTTCCAAGATGTCTTAATAATCAAGTTTCCTTGTCAAAGCTGCAGGGAACTCTGAAACCAGCAGGAGAGTTAGATCTCAGCTCAGAGACTTTTCATGGTGAGGGTATACTGATAGAAAGAACACCTTGAGACTTAAAAAAACGTCTGAATGATGAAAATCTGCTGAAATGAAGATTAATCGGACACCCACTCTCACTGAAAAATCTTGTCATTCAATACTTGAGCTTCTGTCCTCCAACTGGCCAGCTGATGTTGTTCAAGTATTCCCACTTGCCAGTGCTGCTGAAGCTGACTGCAGGCCCTTCTCCAGCTGCATCTGGCCTCCTGGATGGGCTTTGGGAAGCCTACTCCTGCTTTTCCTGCAAAGACTCCTCTTCTAATCTCTAACTGGTCTTTGCAACTCTCATCCTTATGTTGACAACTTGTACCAAGAGAGCTGGAGACTGGATTACCATGCAGCCACCACCTGGAGAACTTCCAAGCAGTACATTCCCATTAACCCCCAACTTCTACTTAGTAATGAGACTGATGGTCATATATGTAATACAAATAGAAAGCCAAGCCTGTTTTTAGTCTTTTAATTAATGGGGAAAAAAAAAACCCTGGAACCTAATTGCTACCAAGTCATCAAACTTCCTAAATGAATTTCATGCCAGTATAAACAGATGGGCTTCAAGTCTTCTTCAAGAAGCACACGCCACCACACAGGACCCTGAGGTATCCAAACATGTCGTAAAAGGAATCTTCAAAAGAGCCATTTGCATCTTTGATCATGCACACCATAGCTCTAAGGTTTAACGATGTTGGCACATTCCTGTGTCCAAGTCAATTACGCTCCTATAGCATAGTGTGGAGAAGCAGGAACGGATGAATCCGTTCTCCCAAAGGAGCCTCCTGTCTCTAACTTTTGTTTTCCTAAGATTTCTCTCTGAATAAATACCTAAATGAAATAGAGAATAGTGCAATTTTGGAAGACCCTTGTTTTATCTTGTTCTCTCCCCTCAAAAAACTTTAGATTTCAAACAACAACAACAAAATAAGCATCTTAGTTCATGACAATAAGCTCTTTGGCCAGACACTAAGACCACACCAATAATAAAATTCTGCTGTCAAGGATCAATTTTATTGTTCTATTATCTAATAGGAATCTCCTAAAATAAGAATGAAAATGAGAAAAACTTCTCTGCATTACTTATAATTTTTTCTTGCTCCATAAATTTTCTCATGAATTAACCACATTTATCAAGTTTATTATTGCAGTTTTATATGATTTAAACCCTTGGAGAATGTCAAAATTATAAGGAATGGAAAGAAAGACATTGCCAAACTAGAAGAAAAAAAGAGTGTTGGAACTAGAAAATCAGGAGGTCATGAAGATTCGATTTATTTATTTTTTGTATCTTTTCAGCTTTCTTGGTGAAAACAAAGGAAGTCTATGAAGAAATGTGAGATCCTTAGAATGAGTCAGCTTTTAAAAACATTGTAGATCTTGTAAGTCATGGCACCTGGTATTTGTACCTGTTTTATAAAAGATAGCATTATAAAGCATCCACATACATTGCATCTTTGATATTTGTGTTTCAACGACAGGAAATGAAATCCAGAAGTGTGAAATACCTCAGGTAAAATAAAACAGACCAACTCTGGGAAGATCAAGAAACAAGGTCAATGAATCTGACCCAAATTTCCCATGCCTATGTATGGACATACCACCGTGACTTTCACCTTCATGCACATTCATAGCACACAAATTAAAAAACTATAAATAAATACAAGAAAGATCAATAGAGGGAAGGAAATGGGAAGGGAGAAGGGAAGGTCAAGGGATAGGACTAGAGCAAATTCCATTCCATGTCTGTATAATTATGTCAGAATGAACCCCAATATTACTTATCACTAAAATGAACTAATAAAAAAAATTGATAAAAAGAATGAAGTCAGATCCCTTCAATACAACATCCCTGATCTTTCCTTGAAGTTACTCAAGATCCTAAGCACTTACATTGCTGATCCATCCAGCAACCTGTAACTACTGATGGAGACTGATCATGTGTCCACCCTATCCTAGGACTAAGCATGGGGCAGTGGGGCTTAGAGCCCAGTTGGCTGCAGAGAAATCACCAGCAAGTACAGAAATCCTAACAAAATAGCAAAACGAGATGAATGTTAGAAAAAATGAGCAAGTGCTACAAAAGAATAAATAAGGGTAGGTCGAATTTGAAGTGGTACCAATAAAGGGAGAAGATCTTTCTGATGATGTAAAATATAAGCAAAAATATAGAAAATAAGCTGGGCATGGTGGCACACGCCTGTAATCCCAGCACTTGGGAGGCTGAGGCAGGAGGATCGCGAGTTCAAAGCCAGCCTCAGCAACTTAGCGAGGCCCTAAGCAACTCAGTGAGACCCTGTCTCTAAATAAAATACAAAATAGGGCTGGGGATGTGGCTCAGTGGTCGAGTGCCTCTGGGTTCAATCCCCAGTACCAAAAATATATATATAAAATATATATATATATAAAATAGAAGGAGCTGTATAAGTGCAAGTGGAAGGACTAATATGCCAGGCAGAGAACATTTCTTAAGAAAAGTGCTGGAATGTGGTTAAAAACCGAGCATCATCCAGAGAGGAGATGGAGATGATCTGAAGAGGAGCAGCATCAAGAAAGCCACTTGCAACTCTGGTAAGGTTCAGTATTGCAGGACAAGGGAAAGGATTGAGCAGTTTGCATTTGGGGAAGGAGTTTGCATTTTGTTTTAGGTTGAAGGGAAGTCAACACACTGTTGCTGGCAGAGAATGATGTAATCATTTTAGGTCATCCTCTTAGAAATGCTGAAAGGAGACACCACACCTGGTGGACTAACCATAAACACACAGAGCTTTCAGTAACTAGTCGAAGTAACAATCATCTATTCACAAACCTGTCAATCAAGTTTCCCTTTGCAGTGCTGCTGAAGGAGCCAAAGCAAACTTTGAATGAGCCTTCCCCATTTAAAAAGAACTCAAAGACCTCTGGAATTCTATTGTCAAGGGGCACACAGGCCAAACAACCAAGAATCAACTTTCAGCCTGGAATGCACTGTTCCCTCCTTTAGAGAGTTTACAACCAAAATGCTGGTGAGGATCTTTGGCAATGGCCATGCAGTTTACGAGGACGTCCTTTCTTTGAAAAGAAGATGCAATGTTGAATACATCAGCCTTACCCACAGTTTGGTGTCCTGAGGATTAATTAGTTAAAGCTCCACAAACATGTTGAGGATAAAGACAGCTAGCCCGTTAATACACCATGTTCCTACTGAGCTACATCAGATGTCTAAGGTTGAAAATTGCTTAGAAGGCTTTTGCTTCCCTAAAAGCATAATTTTCGGTCTTCCACTTTTCTTTGACATGGTATCCTCAATGTCGGCCACAACGCTTGGCAGGCAACAAGTGTTCAATCAATTTGTATTCCATGAAATAAATTAAAACATGGTTGTGAAAGCCCTCTGAAAGGGAGACATTATTTAGATGTCAGTTATTTGGAGTTTACTTGACTTTTTATATCAGAGATTATGTCATTTACTCTCTTTTCTGCACATGTCATGGTGAAAGCCAACTGAATCTATCCTTGGGTGTGTGTCTGCATGTGGGGGTGTAAGTGATTGATTTTCCATGTTGCAGGACAGTAGCAACTTGAAAGTTCTGTCCAAATGCCTTGTCTATTGCACTCACTTCAAATTTGTATCCTTCGTGGCAATGACGTTGAGTTAAAACTGAATTATTTATCTGCCTACTTTGTACTTCCTAATTATTAATCTGCCTGGTTCCATAGAGTATCATCTTCATGAGGACTGGAACCATGGAATTCTTAGTTCTTCCTTTGCTTCCAGAGCTTTCCCCAGTGCCCAGGTTGAAGACACTCTAAATATTTGGAGAATGAACCAATAAATGAATTAATGAGTGCTTTAGGTGCAGATATAAAACTAACTCTTCATCCTAGCTTCCTAACTCTGCAGAAGAATCTTACATTTTGCATAATTATTGAGAGAACTGAGAAAGAATTTTTGCGAGTTTCCCAGAGTGTTATTTTTGAACAGTTCCTATGATATTTTTTGAGCATCGACTTAGTTTTCATATCTACAAAAAGTTATTTGCAAGCGACTTGGATGCGCCCTTAGGCTCCGTGGTACAGGCACATATTTGTCGACTGCCCAAGGATTTCTTAGTGTTCCACAAGCATAAACAGATAAATACTCAGATGCTCCTCTTCTTGGCCAGCAGCAGCAGCAGCAGAAGGCATCAAAGAAGGCTGCCATGGATTCCAACCCCCCATCTTCAATTCAACACTAATGGCTGAAACATGAGAGCAAGCACTCGCTGGTGTTCCAGAGTCATCTGCTCTGAAATCCACTTGGCAGGTCACCTTAGGAAAATGTTGACATACAAAATGTTAAATGAAGGTTTGCTTTAAACATTCACAGGGCTCAAGCTGAGTTTCCAATTTAGGAATGATAAATACTGTTAGGTCCAGTGTCCCGTACACCCTTCCACGTCTAGCAGGCAAATGGTGGAGGAGTCCAAAGAGTAGAATGGAATCCATTCCCTATGCAAACACAGGGGAATGAGTTAAGAAAGCTTATGATACTGATTTGGAATTAGCTCTATATTAAATGAATTTGTTTTGCTAAACCAATTCGGTCATTCAGCCAGTGAATACACACATAGGCATGCCCTTGAGCACACACATGCAATTTATCCAAATGCTTTTCATGTATGCAATGGACAGCTTACTCTTTAGCAATCTGGAAATGTTAAAGTGGGAAGAGAGAGAAAAAGATAGAAGGGAAAGAAAACGTTAGTCTCTGAATGTTCACCATTCTGCCAATAAGCAATCTCTAACAACTCAAGGAGAAAACAAGTCTCAATTATAGTAATCTATATCCATAATCCTTAGAGTCAAGCGAGAACAGGGACATTCTGTTTGTCCCTTGCAAGTGTTTGTATGTAATGTACCTGCACCAGTATATACCAGTGCTGGGGGGTGTTAGATGAATTTGTGGCAGATCTGTATTTTGGATTATGTTCCTGCACATTGAACCAGACCCAACCATAATGGAGCCACCTGTACCAAGCACCACCTAATAAAATCCAGGAGATTCACAGCAACCAGTCACAGGGAGCCCTATTTATCTAAGGGGACATCAGAAAGAAGACACCTCTATTTTAAGCCTAAAAGGAAAGCAACTTTTAAAAGTCCCATTTGCTTTGGGTCCTTATTTCTGCTTTCTTCAACCCCCTTCTGCCTACCAAGCCAAGCTGCTCTGATGTGTTCATCCGACCACTCATTCTGTTTTATAGAACATGACATTGCCCCAATTCAGTAATTGCAAATAAAAAGCAAAAACGCTGGAATGAAATTTATTGTGGACTTGTTTTTCTCTAAAGTAGGGATGACAGGTGACATGTCCTCAAGAGACACAGAATGCTACTTCCGGAGACACCCTGAGTCATAAGAAAGCATTTGAGTGCAAATAAAACCTGCTGCAAAATTCCTCTACCCTCCTGAACAAAAGATGTCACCGGGCATTGAAGGACAGGGACATCCCCTTCAAGCTTTTTCTCAAGGAAGGTCAATATTTGATTTGACCCAAATGGATGTCACCAGTGGATACAGTGTTGCCCTGAGTAAGGTTGTGTGCATTTAAGGATCAAAGAAGGAAGCAGAAAATGAAATCATTGTGAGTCACAGATAAGTGTGTATAGAATACAAGCTTTTTAGCCTCCCGTGGCTCTCTCCTGTAAGATGTCTAGACACAACGACTTTCTTCTCATAAAGCCTTATAATCTTTTGCTAATTATATATGAGTAGAATGTTGAGGTTACCAAGGAATTCTCCTAGATTCTGACTCACTTTATTTTTCTGCTACAAATTCACACCATTAAGCAGCAGGGCAAGGGAGCCCAGAACCCACACTATATCCATCTTACCAGGCGACTACCCTCTCACACTAATGCTCCTGCCATGTGATGCCATTCACCATGAGGTCCTCACCAGGGCTGAGCAGAAACCACCACAATGCTCTTGAATCTCCACAAGTGAGCTAAATGAAACCTTTTTTGTTATAAACCACTCAACTCAGGTATTTGCTTATAGCAACACCAAATGGACTAAGACACCATCTAACTCTATTTTGAAGTATGACCTCACAGACTCATCAGTAGCTGGGAGCATATCACAAATACTAATGTATAAAGTCCAATAGGTTAGACCTTAGGAAATATGGGTTTGAATTCTGAGTTTGGCCTAACTTTAAAACCAATGGTCTTTAGAGCTTTATTTAATATATCTGTATTCATCTTCTTTTTTCCCCCTCTAAAATATGTGTAAAATGTGTAAAATGAATATAGAATAGGTGATTATTAAAATGTTTTTCTTATTCTATGTTAATCCTATTTTCAAAATCAATAAAAATATCATCTATGGAATCAGCAAAGAACTCATCAGTTTTTGAACATATTAAAGGATTTTTTAAATCTTTCATACATTAGAATCTCTTTTTTTCTGTAATGGTTGCTAATTATCTTGTGCTTACCTTATTAAACCAACTGAATCTTAATTAATTTTGTATCATGTAATGGTTTCACTTTTTATCAACAACAATTACTGAAAAAAACAATTACCGTTTAAACTTCTACTTCCTGTGATTTAAAAAAAAAAACAAAACAACCTAATCATTGATTTTGCTAGCAGACAAAACAGTGTTGCTCATTGTTGGACATTTTTAGCAGATTAAAACAACTATTTAATCACATAAAATAGATCAAACCTATACACATAGCAACTAGTAATTACTATATGTTCATATAGTTATTAGTAGAAAATAGGTAGCTGACATGACTTTAGTTTTACAGAAAAGAAACACTCAAATTAAGCTTACTTATCTTCAAAATTTGCAGAATTATTCCTTTAATGTCAGATGATAGTATGAACCATGTGAATTCTAAAAATGGGTAATGTTTCTGGTTCCAATATTCATGTTATGCTTTGCTCACATTCCAAGATAGGTCCTATGGACATGAGCTTAAGAATTGAAAGGGAACAAGGGTCATTGTCCATACGAGGTATTTCAACCTCATCAGGACAGGCATCTGGAGCCTGTTCAGTTTGGTCTGCTTGTCCTCTTTCTGAATGCTGTAAGAGATCCACCAGCATCACTGGAACTGACCTACTCCCTGTGAATGGCTACCCCACCCTGTTGGCTACAATGCAATATGGCCCCAGACATTACACATGTTCCTTTTGCAGCAAAGTTTCAACCAACCAGGTTGAAAACAACCTTTCTACCTCATACTGAATCCCTAAAATAATTGCAATGTTATATTCAGGTGGATGAGAACAAACTGATTTTTTCTTATCCTATTTTTAATGTGTCTTTAAAGAACTTTATAAACATACTTAATATTCCAAACAATTTACCCACAGAAGAATATAAAGCAAAGGTTTCCATTATATTCAGAGCTGTGCAAACATCGACAAAACCTAGAGGTTTATATTGCCATTGAAATAAAAAGTCTTGTCCTTACTAGCATTCTCTTTATTTCCCCTTCATCTTCCAGTCATAGATGACTATTCACCTAATTTCTGTTTCTCTGGACATTCCTACTCTGCATATTGTATACAAATGGAATCATGCATGAAAATTTTAGGGGGAAGAACTGGATTTTTGCATTTACTATAATACTTTTTAGCTGCATCCCTGTTGAATGCAGCTTGTATTAGCATATAATCCATTTATTACAAAATAATATTGTATCACAAGCATATGACACATTTATTTATCCTTTCATTAATTGTTCATTGTTAGAGTTTTTAAGAAAACGATGTTAATTTCTTCCAGTGTAATTTTAAATTAATTTATTTTCCTTCAATTTTTGCCTTTTGGTGTTTTAAGGTTCTGTTATTAGATGCTTACAGTTATTTTTGCGATGTCTCTCTGTTGCTTCATCTTTTCACAATTATACTTTATCTACCTTTATCTACAGTCATGTTCTGTGCCTTTTAGTCAACTTCCTCTGATATTACCAGTTTTCCTTTTGTTAGGTTGATCATGTCCATAATTCTATAATCAATTTTTCTCATAAGAAACCTACAGATTTTCTTTTAACATTCAGTTTTAAAATCTTTGTCTATTCGTTAAAGAATGCTTTTACTTTCATTTAATGCAATAACTGAAATATTTGAGTGAAAACTGGTTATCCTCCTGGTATTTTTTTTAAATTTTTTTTTCTATTTGCGTTACATTGCTAATTTTCGTCCATTCAAATTTGGAGTAGCTCATGATTATGTTCTCCTTATCTACTAGCTTATTATTATACATTCTTTTACTTTTGGTGATTTTTCTCCAAAATTAAAAGGTGCATTGTTAATTATATCTAATATCAATTAGTACTTTAAATCTTCCTCAAACACACAAGGAACTCAGACTGTTAAAAAACTTCAGATTCTCTATTATGCTCTTTTTGCTATGTATTTTTATCCTCTGCATTTAAACCTTATAACACATTGTTATCAATATTGTTTTACACAGTAAATTGTGTTTTCAATGTCCCCACATATTGCCTTTTTGTTCATTTTTATTCATTTTTGTTTATATCTCAAAATATTTCTGCTATGGCTAAAGAGCTCCTTAGTGTAGTTTTGATTTTTGTTTAAATGAAAACACTTTAATTTTGCCTTTAACTTTTTTAAGTGGACATCAACTGCTTTGTTTTACATTGAGAAACCTGAATGGGTTCTTGTGCTCCAACTTCTGCAAATAAGAAAAGCCAATTTATAATACTAGACTTTTTGAGTATAAAGATTATTCTCCATTTGTCTCTTTATTCTGAAGGAGATTTTTGCTGGGAATAAAGTTCTAGGTTGGCAATTCTATCCCTCCTTCTCAAGAGCAATGTGAAGGTTACATTTTCTGACATTGGCTTTCATTATAAGTAATCAATTACAAATATTACGATACAATCATGACGACTTTTTATGTGTAGCATAACTGTTTTAAATCTCACTCAAGATTTTTCCTATTTTAGTATTTTTCCATAATGTGATAGGAAGGACTTACTTGAATTTATGTTGCTTGGAAATTGGAGTGTTGCAAGAATCTATAGCTTAAGTTTTTTGTCAAGTTTACAAACTCCCCAGTCATTATCTCCCTGATTTTCTCTCTGTTCTTCTGGAACCAAAATAGTGAAAATTTCAGATATTTGTAACGTCCCATATGAGTCTTATGTTCCCATCTAAAATTTTCATCTTTTATTCCCTCCACTGCTTCAGTATATCCCATCTTTGAATCTCTTAAATTGATTTGAACTGATTATATTTCCTACATTTTACAGTTCAAATATTTTATTTTATAGTGCAATTAGTGTTACCAAATAAAATAAAAAGTACTATGTTAAATCTGAGTTTAACAATGAGGAATAACTCTAGGTATAAGTATATTCCAAATATTTCATGACACTGCTTATTTGAAACTCAAATTTAACACAGACTCGTATATTTTTAATTTGCTAAATCTGATAATCCTATTTCCAGTGCTTTACTGAGAATTTCTATGGTTTTCTAATTTTTAATGCATAGGACATTAAAACTCTGTCTAAGGTAACTGTAATAGCTGGATCTTTTGTGACTGTTTTATTATTCTTTCTTCTGATTTGGGTCATGCAGACTTGAATTCTAAGTTGACTCTCAAGATCCCTGGTTTCTTGTGCATATGCCTGTATAATTCTCTCCCTTTACGATGGGATTTTATTCTCAAGGTAGTTACTTTATAGAGAAAAGAGATTGTACAGATGTGATTAAAGTCCTTAATGGGTTGACTTGAATCAAAAAGAAGCTTACCCTTATGCATCCTTATTAATCATATGATTAGGTCAGCGTAGGTTGATCTAATATTATCTGCTCTTTATAAGTCTGTTTAGAGATTAAGAATCAAAGAAGTTAGAGAGGTTCAAAGTGAGAAAAGGCAGCCCTTATTACAACTTTTAAGACAAAATCAGTGCCTATGTTGTAAAAGGGTTTTTTAAAGGGGATACCTGGCAAGGAGTAGTGAGCCTTTCTGTCACTTTATTTTCTACCTTTCAATCTACTGTCTCTGATATTACCAGTTCTCTTTTGGTTAGGAACACTTTACTAGGAACTGTGAGCCATGTTCATGAACTTAGAGCACCCCAGCCAGCCAACACCCTGTAAGAAAACAGCAATTTCAGCTGGTTGTGTGGCTATAAGGATAAGCATCCTGAACATGCTCAGGAAAGGACCTTGGGCCTCCAATAACATGGCAACCCCACTGTCACCTTGAATTCAACCTAAGACCTGGAACAGACAACCCAGATCACCAATTACTCATCCCAGATACTATCATATAACAACTTCATTTTTTTTTTCCTAGGGATTTTTCTGTAAGCATCGCTCTGCAGGGAAGAGCCTACCATTACCAAAACCCAAACAGATGTCAAATCAAATTTATTAGTTTCAACTCGAAAAATATAGCTAATCCCAATAAATCCACCATAGGTATGTCATCATTTCTGAAGACTATTCTCGACACTTCAACTATATGAGTGGCAAAAAATCCTGTTTAGGAAATACAAGACAATCAAAATTTGTAAGAAAATATGGAAGGATATTACAACAGAATCTTTAGATCTATAGACAGTACTCTCATGGAATTTATTTAAAAAAGTCATAATCCCAACTTCAAGTTCAAAAGGGTAGACTAGGCATAGCATATCTTATTGATTTGTTACTGAGAGTTGATTAATATAAAAAGCAATATTACGAATAAATGTCCTAGTGCAAAGGAAAGAGTGTACAGAAAATTTTCAAAATTTTTAGGAGTTATAAATTAAATGAAACAGGTAGAAAAATTCCTGTCATTTAACCAGGAAAGTCTGCCCAAAGTAGCCCCTGCCTGACTATGACCAAAGTGAGGAGGTACTAAAAACTTTTCAAAGACAAGTATGGCAGAAAAGAAAAATGATCTGAGGCGATCTCCATGGACTGATTCCACAACCAGACACTATCTTCCTTGAGGCAGAATAGAGCATAAAAGGCAATGTTGCTTACCACAAGGAAAACAATATCCCACCTTGAACACCTCCTCTCAGAGTACTGAATACTGGCTTTAGGGAAAATGGCAGACTGTGAGATGACTTCTTACCTCAACTCAGCATTTGGGGAGCTCTCACCTTGATTCTCAAACACAAATTGACAACCCAGGATCACTGGAGGAATCACAGCCACTTGAAAGAGGGAGCATAAAAAAAATAAATGGAAAAGTTTGTTTCAAAAGAAAAAGAACCAACTTATGTAAAGGAGATAATTTTAAAAGCTATAATCTATAGAATCATTTAAGAACCTATTACAACTACTATAAAGAAGTGGTATGATATAAAAATTTCCAAACTAAGAAAGATTCCTTAGAGAATCAAAATACAATGGGCACAGATTTATAATAAGACAATTTAAAAGCTGATCAGTTAATCGATTCTCATAAACTATAGGGAAAAGAACAAAGGAACATAAACAACAGGAAAAATTGATAATATTTGATATTCCCAGAAAGAACAGAGGAGATGAAGAGAATAAAAGAAATAATAGGAAATAATTTTGCAGAAGGGAAGACAGACACAAACCTTCAGATGTGAACTGTGAGTATTCAATGAATGGAATTAAAATAGAAGCAAACAGAAAACACCAGGCAATAGTAAACACCAGGAAACTTTAAAAAAAACCCATATAAGAAGAAGAAACTCCCAAAAAGATATAAACAAGTCCAATACTCAAGAAAAGAGCATGGGAATCATTGCTTCCATTGGAGGTTAAAAGGAAATGGATGGATCCCCTGAAAATTTGGGATGACTGTGAAGGGAGGAAGAGAAATCATGAGCCAGGGAGGAAGGAAGGTACGAAAAGATATTTCAGTCAACAAAATAAAGAGAATTGAAACATGGCGGATCTACTCCAATGCCTAATGGCATCCCACCTAACATCTATGTATTACAAACTTGCAATATCCTCCTCACTAACCCCTTGGGGTGGCTTTAGGTTGCTTAACCTAAGAAACAGGCTCAACAGGAGGCTCAAAGGGACCTAGCTGACTTCAACCCTGCATCCAGCTGGAACCAGAAGGGCTTGTATGTGCAGTAGGGCAAAAACCAGTAGCCGCTCCATCAGGGAGACAGGTGCACAGCCCACTCCCATCATAAAGCTAAAATACCTGTCCAGGAACAGAACAAGGGAGACCCTATGGTAAGCTCCACCCACCATCCACCCCTGAATCCCTCCTTCAGGAATTCCCTCTTCTTGGTCCCATAAAATACCATCAACCTTGAGCCCTTTGTCCCCTAGGACCTTGGGGAATTTTGCTCAGGAGACTGATCAGGCTTCAGGTTTGCATGAGTCAATATTAATTTCTTCCCATTTGTCTGGAACTTCTCCCTGTCTGGGAGTCCCTACTGACCTGTATCCAAGACTAGCACCCAGAAGCTGATGGACTAAGGTAATCCCTTGTTGGCCTAACTTTTGCAGAGGGAGCCTTCTTAAAAATCTCAAATCACCAAAAGAAGTCTCTGTTTCTGGGGAGGAAAAGAAGTTGTGGAGAGGCTGATGTCACAATTATTTTATTATCAATCCTTCTGCCACTCTTTGATTTATTAACCAGTATTCATCTTCTCATAACTGGATTTAAGGTGATTATAGTTATTTTTTAGTTAATTTTATGAAACATCAATTTTATCTGAGTATTTTCAGCCTAAATAGAAACTACTTATTTTGATTAGTATACATGGAACTAAACTCTTCCAACTGGTCACTGAACTGTAGGATTCTCTCCTCATCTTCTCTAACCCAAGGCATAATGTAAATGATTAAGAGTAATCTGTCTGGCACACACTTCTTTACCAACACCAATCCTTTCTTTTTTGGTAACTGAGATTAAACCCAGGGGCCCTTTACTATTGAGCCCATCTCTAGCCGTTTTTATTATTTTGACCAGGTTCTCACTAAGTTGCTTAGAGTCTCCCTAAATTGCTGAGGCTGGCCTCCAACATGGGATGCTCCTGCCCCAGCCGCCCAAGTCCCTGGGACTGCAGGCATGTGCCACCATACCCAGCAGCATCAATCCTTTCTTTGGGATGCAATCTGTCTTACAACCATGCCTTCAAGAAGTTCTTTGAATCAGTGCTGGCACGTGAGATCCTTGGCTACATTCATAAGACAGAAAAGGAAACATGTATAATAAACCTTGCAAGAAAGAAATTTAATTTGAAAAAAAATATATTTTATGATCACAGATGGCTGGTTATTGCATCTTGTCATAAAATCTGAATGATGTGGCTTGTGCTGGAGTGTATTTGCAACAATAAAGGGCTTGTGCAGCCATCAAATACCATGTTTTGCTTCCATATTTAACTGAGTTCCAGAAACTGATAAAATCATAACCCAAACAAGTGGGTGAAGAAGACACTGTTGTTACCCACAAGTACCCAACAATGCACAATAGTTCTTTTTTCTTTTATTATTTAATATCAGATATGCTATTGGGATTATTTAATTCAGTTAATCCTTGCAAACTTTGAATAATTGATTATAAAAGCAGATTCCAACGTTGCAAAGAAGCATGACAGATAAAGCAGATGTAGCTAAAAATAGTCAGCCTAATTATTTGTTGGATTGTGTGAAAGGCCCCCTTTGGGCCCAAGGGAGATAACAGTGACTACAGTAAATGAAATGCCTTCCCTCACTGAGCTTCTATTCTAGTAATTTTGGTTTTATAAAAGGCCAATGAAAGGGGAATATAGGAAGTAAAGGTGAACTCCATTAAAAACAAAAAGTACATTTCATTTGCAAGTTCAGTAGAGAAGGGAGCTTTATTTCTGATAGTATTTGATGAATGTAGTAAAATTTTTCCTGCCAAAGGAAAGATACCTACTTGGAACCAGTTTATCCGCCAGAAGAATCTTCTTTCATCTCCAAAGAGGTAGGTAACGGTGTGGAAAGATCTATTTTTATGTTTAATTAAGCTGTATTCAGAGACCAAGAAATGAATGAGGAAACTTGGAGAAGATGGAGAGGCCCTGACATGTTAGAGGAACATGCTCCGACAAAATAGAAGTGAGAGTCACAAAGTGCCTAGTGAAGATACCGAACTTCACCTGGAGACCCACCTGAAATTGCTGAGTGCCAAGGTAGAAGTGACAACTCACTATCCTTGATCCTGAGTTCAGGCATGTCCACTGTGGCCAATGTTCATGGAAGTGCAGATCTTGTTTCTTTCTCTTTAACTAAGGCTCACCAGATTCTTCCAGTCTTCGCAGTGGTTCTGTAGACTTCCTGTTCATGTCCTTTCCTCAGCTGAGGGCCTTTGGCTGACTCTTTCACATGTTAAAATTCTAGCTGGGTGTGGTGGTGCCGACCTGTAATCCCAGCAGCTGGGGAGGCTGAGGCAGGAGGATCGCGAGTTCAAAGCCAGCCTCAGCAACTTAGCGAGGCCCTAAGCAACTCAGTGAGACCCTGTCTCTAAATAAAATACAAAATAGGGCTGGGGATGTGGCTCAGTGGTCGAGTGCCCCTGAGTTCAATCCCCAGTACCCAAAAAAAAAAAAAAATTCCAAATATTTTTCAGTTCTGAATCAAATTCAACTCATCCTTGACCATGCCCTTGACACCCATAGAGGAGGAATCTCTTTTCTTCTTGTGTGCCTTCTTACTCATTTAGAATGTATTACAGTCATCAGTGTCTTACAGATACATAAAAAACTGCTTTCTCTTGAGAAAACAAATTTCCTGACAATTCAAGATTATGTTTGTTCAGAGTGAAATAGGTTAATGAAGCAACAGAATTTATTGAATCCCAGATGGGACTATGAATCTTGACTATCTCTAATAATTCTATTGACCATATTTAAAACTTTTAATTACTCTGAATATCAATTGGGGGTATATAAAGTGGAGGTTCTTATTGAAATAATGGTGTGGTCCTACTTCACAACAGCAAGCATAATACTTTTACCATAGTTCACTTTTATGAAATATTTTTCTCCTAATGTTGAATGAATTTATTTCAGGACTAAATGATCTACAGGAGTAAGATGGAAAGGGTATAAAAATAGACCTACAAGAGTGTGTCTCCAGTCTGGCACTGAAACTTCTTGGCCCTACAAGTTCAATCAAGTCCCACTTTATATGTAGAGTAGGTCTGAAAACAAGACCTAATTCAGATTCATCCATGCACACCAAATAAAGTGATTTAATGTGCGACTTTAAGATATGAGTCTTCTTTTACTGTATTTGCATACTTTCCTTTTCCTCTTGATGTTGTCAGGCTTTATGGATCGGTGGATGGATATATCAGGAAACATAAGAGGAATGGCCAGAGAAGCTTCCTGGTTTTTTCTAAGCCTCTGTGTAGAGAGACATAAGCAAAGCACTTACATCAGACACAGGGAGGTGTAAAGAAGACAGGAAGTGATAAAAGTGAATAAGACAGTATATGCATGCTGAGCTGCTTCAGAGACATCCAGAACCCAGGGGAAGGTCAGATGATAAATGGAGATAGAGACAGAGAGGAGAGGCTGCAAACCATCCCCAATAGACTGGGGGATCCCTTTGGTATGTCGGAGTTCAGCAGTGTACCACCCCTGAATAGAAGGAAACACCAGAACACCATGTCCTTGGATGCCCCTTTCTGCTCCTTTCTGTTATCTTAAAGGACACTGGCTTTTCCTCATATGCAATAGGAACCAGGGTTCACAAGGATCATCTGTAGAAAGCTACTGTCTTGCATGCACACCAGGACAGCTGGTCCTTGGGATGCTGAGCACACAGGCAAGCCAATGCTGATGATGTCACGGCTTCACAGCCTCACAGAAAACCCCCTTCTGAGTGGGGACTGATGAGGAGCTGAGGACAGCATTGTGCAGACAGTCACTACTGGCCAAGTGCTGGGAAGGAGGTGAGGTGCTGCTTAGGAAATCACCCTGAGGGACAGAGATGCTATCGCTACTCTGCTTGGAGGGTCACTGACCTCAAGGAAGCTTTTCTCAATGTCATTTGTCATGCATAGGCTCCAGGTGCTCTCTTTGGCCTTTCTGGAACCTTCTACACTACCTGGGCAGAACTGGACTATGAACATGCGGTCCCCACATCTCTAGATGTATATGTTCTAAGATTCACAGTGAATGGAGAGTACTAAGCCTTCTGGGTGATACTTTTGTTTTTATCACTTTAATTTTTTTAATTCTTTTTTCCTGATGAGTTGTACACGACAGTAGAATGAATTTATGCATTTTGACACATCACATATAAATGGAATATAATTTCTCATTTTTTTTATTGGACATATTGCAGGATCACATGGTCATGCAGTCATACATGCACATGAGGTAATAATGTCTGTTTCACTCTACTATCCTTCCTACCTGAGATCCCCCTCCCCTCTCATCACTCTCCTCTACCTAATATAAAATAACTCTGTTCTTCCCTACCCATCCCCAACTTTATTGTGAATTAGCATCCACATAACAGAGAAAAAATTCAGTTGGTTTTTTGGGTTTGGCTTATTTCACTTAGCATGATATTCTCTAACTTCATCCATTTACCTGCAAATGCCATAATTTTATTCTTCTTTATGGCTGAGTAATATTCCATCATATATATATATATATATACATATATATATATATACACGTATATATATATATATGATCTGTATCATACATATATATATCACAGTTTCTTTTTCCATTCATCTGTTGAAGGACACCTAGGTTGGTTGCATAGTTCAGCTATTGTGTGTCGAGCTGCTATAAACACTGATGTGGCTGTGTCATGGTAGTGTGCTGATTTTAAGTTCTTTGGGTATAAACCAAGGAGTGGGATAATGATACGCTTTTTCTGTACATACATACATATCTATGCAGTCTTTTGATTTAAAAAGTGGGGCATGGAAAGTGATTAACAATAAAAACATAAAACAGAACTAAAATAATATACTGCAGTAAAAAATATTGAAACACTTATGATTTATCTCTGGTATTTTTCATTGAATATTTGGGGACTTTGGGTGACTGTAGGTTGCTAAAATCATGGAAAGTGAAACTGCAGAGAAGGGGACATGATTGTATAAAATGACAGTCAGATGACACATTCAGCACAACCTGGAGCCCTTATGATTCCTGTGTAAGATTCCAAGTGTGCCCACAACGTATTTTACATTTGCAGAAATTCTGAAAAAACAAAACGAAACAAAACAAAATACCTTGAGGTTGAGTTTTCCATGCACTTAGTACAGTCAAAATAAAAAAAATGGTTTAAACATTTTTAAACTTTTTTTTTGATACATCAAAATACATAGGCTGAGATTTCAAATGTGAAAGTTCTTTATAAACTACAAATTGCTACTGAATAATAATGATTATTTTAAGATGATGATTAAATGGGTACATTGGATGTAATTAGGACAGTGTTTGGAATATGGTAACTGATTAGTTATTATTGCTATTGTCACCATGAAAATGCTAGAGACACAGCAGCTGGAGAAGCCACATATGCACAAGATGGTAAATTGGATTAAAGATGCAGGTCTGACCTTACTGACTTGAACATTATCTACTACCCCACCTTGGTGTAAAATAGTGATGGGGCTGGGATTGACACCAAGGTGGCAACACACCTGGACAACAGGACACTGTGATACACACACCAAGCTGAAGATCACTTCCGAAGTAACAGAGTGCATCAGTCAGGGCTCTCTAGAGGAACAGAATTCACAGGAAGTGTGATTACAAAAGGGTATTTATTAGATGGGCTTCAAGACCAGAAGCTGGAGAGTCCACAGTGGCCGTCTGCAGCTGGAGAGCTGGAGGAACCAGCAGCTGCACAGTCCAAGAGGCAGAAGCCCCAGAACAAGAGGGATCAGCAGTGCTACCCTAGTCCAAGACCAAGGCTTCTGGAAACTCCCTGGAGAATCACTGGCAGAGTGATTTGGAGGGAGCGAGAGTCTGATATCCTCAGATGATTGAAGCAATGATTAAGAACCTGTTCAAGAAGAGCTGAGCTTGCATCTGCATCTGCTTCCTTGTTCTTCCAACTTTCATTCCATCCTGGGTGCTGCCCATGCTTAGGGAGGGTCTCCGCTTCAGTTCGCTATCCCACATGCCAATCATTCCATGAGACATGCTCTCATGGACACACCTAGCAGCCTTTTAATCATTGGCATCTCTCAATCCAATCAAGTTGACAATTCAGATTAACTGCTACACAGGGGTGAAGATGTGTTCTGAGTCTGCATAAGTAGCAGATTAACAACACATTGTAAAGAATGCTGTGGTTTCACTGAGGTAGCCCATGTCGCCTGTCCACCTTCAAGACAACACCTGTGTAGTGACTGTAAGTTTTGGTGACCGTGACTTTTCTGGCTAAAGTGATACGAGGTGGGAATGTAGTAAGAAGGTAGACCACCCATAGACAGAAGGACCTTGAGAAGCAAAAGAGCGTAGGAGAACATCATGGCACCCTGACAGGAAGCACTGGATCTGGAGAACTTCCTGGTGCTTCCCCTGACAGCCTTCATCACAAAATTTCCTTCTTAGCTAGAATACCTGATACTGTTCCTAATAACTTTAGCCAACATAGTCCTCCCTCAGCTACCTTTATCCTGACCTTGACCAGTATCAATAGGTGGCTGCAAAGTAGACTCCTAGCTGAAGTGCTTCTTTTCCCCAAGAGACATGACAAACCACCAGGTTGGACCTGTCCCCTTAATTATGTAAATAGGGATTAAACTTATGCACTTCTGATTGGCATATGAAGCTGGGAGCTTGCAGATCTTGGTTGGTCTATGCTGGCCTTTCTCACCCATCAATCCCCTGTGCTAGGACATCAGATATGCCTTTAAGAACTCATAGACCACAGACTCTCACTGGCGACCCTCTTAGGACCTCCACCCTATTGGGAGCTCTGTTTTCTTTCTGTTACTCTAATAAGTCCTGTTACTCTGATGTCACCCTATGTCCATGGATTTCATTCCTCAAATTCACAAGACAAAGAACTCACCCACCCGTGATCTGCATTGCACTGACACATGACTCAGTGCAGGAAAACTCCTGGTATACAAAGTGACCAGGACAACCTAGTGCCAACTAAACACTGAATACAATGAAGAAATGCCACTCCAATAAATTACCACTCATACGAAGCAAAAAGTGGAAACTCTATGGTTGGATTCTGTCAAGTTATATTAAATATATAACCAGGACCTAAAAATCTACTGACATGTACTTTTGCCCCATTAGGAATTCTATAAACTCATGGAAATGTCTCCCTGGGTGTCCTTGATTTTATTTTTCTTTAACCACCAACTTGTGGTCTTACATCAAAAGCTCATGGTCACTCTCCTTCTGTGGAGTGGCCAGCTTCATCCTCCTGATCTGAAGTGGGATCTTGTGAATGTGCCAATCTGAAGTTTTTCTCCATGACTAACAGGACTCAGAGCCACTTGAAAGATTCCTTTTGTACTAACTCATTTGATTCTTACTCCTTTCTGTTCCTTTTTCTATGAGCAGGGCCATGTTCAGACAGCCACTTCCCCATAAATCATGCTTAACTCGTCTTTGGGTACAATTATAAAATATCACATTTGCATAGTGAATTCCCATTTTCTGTGTTTCCCACAATGCTTCGTTGTCTATTTTAACAAAAGGATGAGGTATTTTTAATCTGCTTCTTGTGAGGCCAGACATTCATATTATTTGGAACACACAGACAGAAAAATGAGGCATGATCCATCGCTGGTGGTTGACAAAACCCAGCCAGCTACGGCCTCCAAATTAGACTTCTGTTTGTAGATACCAGGCTCTTTTCCCCTACATGTTGTTGCTTATGAATTATTGCTTTGTAGCCTTCTGGTTTCTGATTTCTGCTGTATTTTTCTTCTAAAAATGGCGCACACCAGGAGCCAAGTGAAAAATCACCAAAATGACCAAAGCAAGAATGATGTAAAAGACAAAAAAAAAGAACCCAAAGTATAACAAGTACTTGAGAGCCCAGAATGATGTAAATGACTGCTGATCCATTTACATTTAGGGAATAGTTAAACAGAGTAAATAAATCTACAAAGAAGAATATTAAATAATTTATGTAGATACTATTGCACCCCTTTAAGAAATTATGGAATTATTCTCCACTCCTGAAGTTCAGGCTGCGCTAAACGTCTTTCCTAAGTAGGTAGCATGTAAAGGATGAAAAATAACTTCACAGTGGAAAACACACACTCCCTCAGCCAGGTGGCCCAAGGCCAACAACAGTGAAAGTCAGGTTGCTAACTTGTACCTGGAGATGAGGTCAGGAGGAAGGCTCTTCACCCTGGGGGCTTCATCCCATGAACTGTCGTTATTCCAGTTTCATCACTCAGAAAACTCCAGAGAAACCTCAAAGGAGGGTATTCCACAAAATACCTAATTAGTTCTCAAAACTGGGAGGGTCAACCCAGTAGGAAGTAAAGTCAAGTCAAGTCACAGGAAAGAGAAGACTGAGCACTTCAGAGGCCCATGCAACAAGGGACGCTGAGGCAGGGCGGCTGCACTTTCCAGGCCAGACTAGATAACTTAGGGACACTGTGCCTCAAAATTAAAAGGGCTGGAGATGCCACTCAGAGGTAAAGCAGGCCTGGATTCAAATTCAATCCCAAGTACAGGAAAAGAAAAGTGGAAACTAAAGGAACTTGTCAACTGAACATCCTGGATGGGATCCTTGAACAGAAAAGGGACTCCCCCCCCCCCAAAAAAAATAATAATAAGGGATTGTAAGCAAACTATACACTTCAGTTATTACTGATGAATCAATACAATTTTATTAAGAATAAATATACAACACTAATATAGAATGCTAATAACTTTAAAAAAAAAAGTCTGAAAATGATCCTGGTACAGTAGTGCAGGTTTGTAATTCCTGCCTCTCAGGAGGCTGAGGCAGGAGGATTGCAAGTTCAAGGAGGCTGACAAGTCTCCATCTCAAAATGAAAAAATAGAAAGGTGTGGGTAACTCAAGAATAAATCACCCCAGATTCAATCCCTCTACTGAAATTACCATCCCCACCAACAAAACAAACAGGACAATAAAACCACCAAGCAAACTTCCCTCAAAGTGGTATATTCTTCTTTCTCTCTAATCAGCTGCTCATCCTCATTCCACTGCAATGGCTCCCTTATGTACGAAATTTACTAAATTTTCATTCTCCACTAGGTTTCTTATTTCTGTCAATAGTCAGAGTTTTAATTCTTCCACCAAAACCAAAGAATCAGTTCATTTTTTAAAAGATGCTGATAATCTGAGAAAAACAGGACTCAGACTTGAGGCCCATCTTTCTCTCTTCACAAGCAGGAAAACAATAAAGCCAAATCTTGCCAACAGAAGCCTCCCAGTGGCTGCTCCAGCCCCAGAAATGGCAAATCCACTTTAAAGATTAACTTACCAAACAGCAACCCTGAATCCCCTTCCTTCCAACTGCCTCAAAAGCAGAGAATGACCACAAAGGGCTTAAACCCCTAACTGTCTCATCAATTCCAAACGGAAAACTTTGCTTTGCTTTGAAAAGATTGGCATTGCCCAGATACACTGTCCTGATCCCCCCTATGTGATTGAAAACAGATACTGGCCCAGCAAAACGACTTCTTTGATTATAAAATAAATTCCTGTAAAGGGGAGTGGGAATATCGGTGTTGCTTTCCAGCAAACTCCATGTATAGGGAAAGAGGTTAGCCTGGGGATTTGGAAATGAACTCTAAGGTGCGGACGGCAGCACTGTCTGAATATTATGATTTTGTGAAATAAGCAGTCCCCTCCTTACTTTCCTGACTTTCAAAAGTGGGTTTGCTTCTGGGCAGTAACTTCCTAAGCCATTCTTTAAGAAGAGCAAACCCCACTATAAAACAGCAGTTCAAGTGACACTCTGCCAGGAGCCTGTGGTCCCTGCCCAGGGGCTGAGGATGCTCTGCAGTCTGGAGACCTCTCTCACAAAGGTCTCTGGGAGAAGGCGGGACGAGGAGGTGGGCTGGCTCTGCCCGTCATGGTCCTTGCAGCTGAATCCTGCAGGAGGGAGCCTTTGAAATCCTCTGGCAAGTCAGACTCTAAAGATTCCACTGCGGGGAGAAAAATGTGTTGTAGCTGAAGAGCTTTCTGACTTTCTAAGAATTCTGAGAAGAGGTGAAAGGTGCGGAGCTGCCAGTTCCCTTCTCCTTTGTATCTGCTTCTCCCAGTGTGCTGTTGAGGCAAACCTGATCCCATCTGGGCTTCCTTCTGTATCCCCAGGGGCAGAACCGGGAGGAGTCTGAGCACTCCTGCAAGCTTTGTTTGCTCTCTGCAGAGAAACTCTTGCATCTCAAAGTGGATGTGCAGAGGAATCCCCTGGGATCTTCTGAAAAATGCAGGCTGTCCCATAGAGGTCCTGGGTTGGGGCCAGAGAGCTTGCTTTTCTAACTGCTCCTAGGTGGTGTTGAGGCAGATGGTTTACAAGGATCACATGGAGTGGCAGGAGTCTAGTTCATTCATTCTACTGCACCACACAGATTCTCAGTGAATGACCAAGACTCCAGAGGATTTCACCTGAGGACTACCTATTCCCTTTCCTTACACAATCCACTAGATTGGGTGCCATGGATTTAATCCAGGGGCAATTTACCACAAAACTACATCCATAGCCCTTTCTAAATTTTTATGTTCAGGGCCTCAATAAATCACTAATGTGACCTTGAACTTGCAATCCTCCTGTCTCAGCCTCCCAAGCCATGGAGATTACAGGTGTGCACCACTGTGCCTCGCCCAATCCACTGATTTTAAAAATGCTGTCTCCTTATTGCTTCCTTCTCTCCCCATATTCACAGCCTCTCAACCTCTCGCTTTTATTTATTTTTTAAATCTTAGATTATTTTTCTTTTGCTCCTTCTAAATCCATATATATATTCAGACACATTAGCCCAGGAATCTCAGTTTTTTGAAACCAGCACAAGAGATTTTAGTTTTTATCACATTTAAGATCTCTGTATGTAAAATTGAGCTGGGCAGGGGGATGCTGAAATATTCTAAAATTTGTAGCTAGAATTTGTCTTTCATCTTCATACATTTATGTACTAGACAAATTTAGTCCTCATAAGTTTGACTTTGACAATTAGTCAAATAAGAACAATAATGAACTATCCGATTTATACTCTTTGAAATGAGTATATTTTTCTTTAGAAGGAAACTGCAGTAAACTGATCTTAATAATTAACATACATTGAAGCAAGATGAATAAGGATTCCTCAAAGCTGTTCTGGGTTTTCAAGATAATGAGTCCAAATGCCCCCCATAATTTATACAGCCAAATGTCTATATAGACAACCACTGTGAGAAGCAGAGGAATAGGTGTAAGGTAGAGATATTTGCACTAGATTTTACTTTCGAGTTGGCTAACACATTGAATTAACAAATATTTATTGCCGACTTTGTAAAACGCAGTGTGTTGGGTTCTATATAGTGGCCTCCTGGTTTGGTGTCCACTTAATCCTGTATACAGGTCTTCCTTCTGCTCTTTCCTGGCAGTTTCCCCCATGCAGAAAATGGAGTACTAGGCAGTAAGTAACTCACCTGTGTGGACTTTCAGTGTGAATCTGTGCAGATGAGTCCTCAAGCCCATTTCTTTATCGATCAAATGGGAATCATAATGACCTCATGCTATTGGAGGTTGAGTTATGTTTTCCCCAGAAGCTCAGGGTGAAGTTCTCATGCTCAGAGCATCACCATGGGACATGATTTGAAACCAGGGTTGCTGTGGATGTTGGTAGTCAAGAGGAGGTTCTCCGGCACGTGGTGGTTCCCAGGCCAACAGGACTGGAGCCATTGTTAAAAGATGGCGCCTGAAGACAGATGCTCATGGGGGCGCACCACATGGCCACCAAGAGACTGGAATTGAGCAGCTACAAGGGAGGAGGAGAGCATGGAGCACACAGTCCACAGCCAGAGGGGAAAGAGAGAGTCTCAGAGGCATCGCAAGGAGCAAGGCTGTGCTGACCCCTTGAACTTGGACTTCTAGCCTCTGGAACCTGGGACAGCAAACTTCCTCTGCTTGGAGCCATTCCATTGATGGCATTTTGTTCTGGTCATCCCAGGAAACCACTGCACACAGCCACACAGCGTCAGCATCAGAGTTTTCAGGAGACCCTGACACCAACAATCAGTTGACTATACTGCTGAATAATCACCATCATTTTAGTTTTTCCATGTGAAACAGTTAACCAAGAAGATTTGTCTAAAGACTTGAGAAGACCATATTCTCTGAGTATTAAAAAGGTCTCAATCCTACAAGACATGGACGTGGTCAGAATAAGGGTCAGTCTGAGAGAGAGTCAACTGTGGGCATCTTCCCCAGTCATTTGGAAGAAATGACCTGAGGTAGGAGGAAGCCATTCTGCAGAGAGGAATAGTTGTAATGAAAGATGGGATTTGCCAATCTGATTGGAGTCTTCAATCTAGTTAGATCTGAAACCAAATGGATCCACAGTATACATTTTAGTTATGAAAATCCCAATTCAATTTCTTAAGCAAAATCAATATTTGTTTGTGCATCAGAATCACCTGGAATCTTCATGCAGAGTTTCTTTTTTAAATGTTGTGACTTGGAAATCAGTATTTTTCTAAAGCTCCCCTAGTCATTATAAAATGCAGTCAGATTTAAGAATGGCTGAGTTGGTTAAAGGAGTGTTTCTATCATTTGGAACCTGCAGAATCCTTAATGACTAAAGCAGCCTGATAAACCAGCACATGAATATAATAAAAACTTCCCATAACATGAAAGGAGTGCAGAAGGTTTAAATCTTTCTACATCCATCCAACAACCCCAAATAACTTGGCTTTTCTCCCTGGGGGGTTGAAAAGGATCTGTAAGCCACTTCTGGTAAAGGTGCATTGAGGAATTTTCTAAGATTAAAAAGATCCTAAGTATTTATTCAGCTGTAAAAGAAATGAAGTGGTGTTTTAGTAAAATGCACGTCAATAAAAATTGGATATAGCATGTATATTTTCGTCTTCTAAGCATGAAGAGGAGTGTAGAAGACCTTGAATCTCCTACAGGTTTCTAAAATCATTTCTGATACTGACCATTCAGCAAAATTGAAAAACATACTGAGAGAGAGAGAAGAGAGAGAGGGGAGAGAAAGAGGGGGGACAGCCAGGGGGAAGAGGGGGAGGAGGAGGGGGAGAGGAAGGGGGGGGGGGAGGGAGGGGAAAGGCACAGGAACCAGAGAAGGGGGATATGAGAATAAAGAAAAAAGAATCTGTTGAATTAACAAAGTTTAGTACCCGCACACTTTAGCCAAATTTTTAAAGTTCAAGGTTCATTTTGTATTCCACTGACCTTTAAAGCTATGCAAACATAGTCTTCCTTTTTCTTTTTCTTTTTTTTAACTACAGTTCTTGCTCATTTGTCTAACAACTGCACATTTATGATTTATGGCGAGTCGTCATGGAACCACACATATAGCCCGTCGCACTTTGCAAAAACCCACATTCGAACAGTTCCTTCCTCGCCCCTAAATGCTTGCAAAGTAGGAAGCCAACTAGGAGTGAAAGAATTAAAAAAGCACTATTTGTTGTGATGCATCAAATAATATACAGCAAATCTGGTGAAATAATAGCCTCTTAACTTAAAAATCAAGTAGGTCTATTGGTATGTGTTAAGGGTTAATTTCTCTAAAACATCAATTCAGGTTTGTCTCTGGTTTCTCTCACCTTTCATTTCAATTTTGTATACACAAATATGCATGCGCATTTATTTGCTTATATAAATGTTTGTACATAAATGCATATATTATTTTGAACTTGTATCTCTAATCATTAAATGCAGTGAACATGCAATAGGAAAAAGAAAATCGAAACAAAAAAAAATGACTACCTGTGAAATTATTGATTGTCTTTTAGAATGACAGGCTGTATGACTTGTGAAACAAAATGGAAAATAAAAATTTAGGGCATCTTGATCAAATAATATTAAGACTGCCAAGAAAGGAATCTGAGAACATCAAACTTAGCATGGAAACCTTCTTAGTATGGGACCCTGTGTACAGTGATTAAACATCCAGGAAACCTAAATGTCACTAATAATGTCATTAATAAATATTTAAATATAGAGCCAAAATGAAGAATGATTCTGGAAAACTATATCATTTTTAAATTACACATTTTCCTTTGAGAAACACCAGAGACAGATGGATGGAAGTCCTTTCTTGTGCTTAACTGAGATAGCTAATGTATTTGAGATCTATAATTTTTTTTTTAATTAAACATTTTCCTTTGAGAAACACCAGGGATGGATGGATGAAGAGCCTTACCAGACATGTGCTGAACTGAGGGAGTTGTTATGTCTGAGATCTGTACACATTTGCATTGTGTGTATTTCTGCATGACTTGGTTCAGTTGGCTACAATCTTGGATGTCCAGCCAGTGCTTCTCCAAGATGAACATCACAGTTGGGTACCATCTTGGATGTCCAACCAGTGCTTCTCCAACATGAATAGCACATAAGGAAATGCAAATTCTGTGTCATACTCAAATTTCCTGTCAAACACTGTCCTTACATAGGTTTGGAACTAGTTCACTTTTTAAAAGTTCACCTTGGAGTAGAGCTGCCTGCACCAACTTCTAATCAGATAACTTGGTTTGTGGTTGCATATTTAATTTATTTCCTTTCAATATCAGATAAACTCCATAAAACCTGTATAACATTTGAAACAATATTTCAATCTTTGGGACTTTATTGATGAAGTAAGAAATGTTTTATCTCAAAAATAGTAAATAAGAGTACAATTCAAATGCACAGAATTTTAGATCCTACATCAAAGGATCTAAATTTGATATTTGATTCAATGAATTATGCTCTGCCTATGACATTGACTATCATGAAAATATTTTATAAGTTTTACAGAAATTATCTTTTAAGATATTCCTGTTATACTATTAGGGAAAAATATATAAGATACTAAAATAATTTATAATGTGAAAACTAAGTAAAATAACATTTATATGTATCTACAAAACTACTGATGCATTGTTGCATTTGGGTGGATGAGATTATAATTTTTAGTTAAGTTCTTTGTTCCTTTTGTTTCAAGATATTCAGTTATATTTTTGTAATAGATACAGAATTAGCATATTCAAAAATGTTTGTAATTCCTGTGACTCAAAATGTGATTTCAAAAAACAAACAACAACAAAAAACAGGCTACATCCTTATTAAATTGCTTAAACACAATTCAAAATTTGATTGGGGACAATGTCTTGGTTGGCATAAGTCTCATGTTTCTCCTTCTTTTCCCTCCACTTGGGTTGATGCATACCTGGTATATACTCCAAAAGTGGTCACTTGGACCCCTGCGGACCATGCTAATTGATCACTGACCAGCAATTTTGATCAACACAGTGTTGATACCAGAATCAGCCCATGAAATAAATCCATATGTTTCATCCTAAATTCCACCGTTTGGACCAGGCATAAGCAATGTGGTTGGATTATTTTCAGAGCTGGAGAAATGCAGGACACATTCCCTGCACTGTAGGAGGTGTATTTCTGAAGCACAGCTGGATTCCCACCCAAACACCAGGAAATGATCTATTTCCCCAGCACACAGCACTGAGATCCCTTCTAAAGTTGCCTCTCTGCGGACTCCCTTTCAAATTCCAGTCTTGGTCAAAATATTGCTCCTTTCTCCTTCCCTGGTGACATTGAAATAAAATTGCTATGAGCCAAGGACAAAAGAAATAAATACTCCATGTTTTAAAGCAGGGCTAATTTAGCAGCATCTGGGGATTGAGCCAGAAAACATGGTCTGCCGATGTCCTCCTCAGATCCTCTCCCCTCTGCAGTGCAGAACCTCATCAGTTGTACTTTCCTCACTTCCTGCATCCAACTTAAAATTTTAATCCCACTCCTTTATAAAAATAGCTTGTGGCCAAAAGATTTTCTTTAAAAAAAAAAAAAAAGTAAAGAGGAAGATAAATAAAAAGAGAGAATGAGATAGGAAGCCAACACAATTCCCCCAGTGAGACCTGACCATAGCATCCAAAACTTCTGTACAGCCAACTATCAAACCCTGAGAAAAGAGGTGCTTGCAAATACAACTCCATGAATCAGGTATTCAGAGAGCACCTTCCACGTGCTCAGCAATGTTGCAGATACAGAGGAAGAAGGAAGGGAGCAGGAGATGGTCACCACCCTGGAGGAGCTTGCAATCTTGCTGATGGGACGCCCTTTCTCTGCCAAACAATTTGCTACTGAAAGAGTAAGAAAGGCATGATTCAAAACACCCTGTGGACCGAAAGCCCATTTGCTCATCATCCAAGTGTCATTTTAATGGAAGCTCAACCACCTTGTTTTAAGTTTACCAAAGGAAACCACCAGAACACGCATATGCATTTAGCCTTGTCCACATTTCAAGTGGATCATGCTCAGCAAACCAACTTTGCTTCCAGACCCGGAATATACAGGAGCTGTCTGAATCTGCCCCTTGACCTTGTCCGTCAAATTGGAGAGCATTTTTCTTTTTCTGGCTAATGCATTATCACCACGTCCTATTTTCATGATGCATTACACTTACACATCATTGAAGAAGCAATTTGCTTTGGTGATGTACAGACGTGCAATAGATCATGCTTCCAAAGGAGCCAGAGGAGGAGCGCCCTGGAGATCCATAACTCAGGCAGGGATGCCATCCGCAGATGAACAGGGAAACAATTAACTTAAATTATCTGGACAGAAACTGGGCTGACAAAAAAGGCTTTTGACCCTTCCCAAATGTAAAAATAGATTTATTAAAAATGCTTTCCTATGGCTCTCAGAGGTCCTTGTGATGGAACTTCTCAGTGTCTTAACTGTGATGGTGGATACATAAACTCCGCAGGAAATAGCAATCCATAGAACTTACACACACACACACACACACACACACACACACACACAACCAAGTCAAACTAGGGTACTCTTAGTTAGAGGAATGGATTGTACCAATGTCAACACCCTGGTTGTGATGTTAGACTTACAAATATATTACCATTAGAGGAAGCTAACTGAAATTGATAGAGGATCTTTTTATATTGTTTCTTGCAAATGTCTGTGATTATACCATGATCTCAATAAAAATACCAACCAAAATATCTCCTAAATCCTTCCTCAGATGCCAGGTAATAAAACTGATGACTGAAACTTCATTATAGGATCAATCTTTTCCTCTAAGATAATATGCAAAAAACAAATTCAAGTTACTTTAAAAGTCCCTGTTCTAAAAGGAGATATTGCCAATTATTTCATATTAAGTTGTGACACTTTTATTCACATTAGCACCTAACTAGATTTCAATATGAGGCAAAGGTTCTGCTTACGAAAGACAATAACTGGGTTTGGAGAAAGACCTATGGACACAAAAAATCCACATGCTGTTCTTTATTATGAAACAATTTAGCAAATTTGGGCAAAACCTATGAAGACAAATCTAAATGAGCTTAAAGGAAGGTCTGAAGGTGAAATCCATATATAGTTTCCTTTAGAATAGAAATCTCAAGACAAGGTACATGTCCTTGACACCAGATGTATCCTCTGATACCCAACATCTTCATCCAAATCATGTTTAGGTGTAGCTGAATTTATTTCTGGACTATACAGAAACTAAATGGATGGTTACATTATTAGTGTGATGTTGTCCTAAGGGACTGACCCACTAGGAAGAGAATGCAGAGGGAAAACTATATTATTATAAATAATGACTTTCTTGTTTTTAAGGAAATAAAAATAAAAACAATAAACCCAATGAAAGACAGTGGCATGCTGCTGTAGTGGGAACTAATGTGACAAGAGCTAAGAGATTTACTGAATCACAGTAATGGTGATTTGTGAGGGACCCAGGAAAAAAAGTCCAAGTTCAGAGACAACTGTATTATCTCATTGCCCAATGGAAAAACTCCTCTTCGTTTCTTCTTTTAGTTTATCTACTCTCTATTTCTTTATTTTCTTTTTATTGTTCCTCATTTCTTCCTATTTTCCTCATGTCGTTTCACTAATAGATAAACTAGAAGGAGATTGGTAGACCTCCTTGTCTTTTTTTAAAAAGTAAATTTCAAATTTAAGTAATGCATTTGAGTGTTACTGAAGGGCGGTACCACCCACTCATGAAGATATATTGATAAGACAGTTTCTAGACAAAAATACCATATTAAACAATTTTTGATTTGGGGAATTAATCAACAAATTTTTGAAGAGAACTTAAGTCCAGTGTAAGTTTTAAACAGTCTTATTTGAATTTACTAATAAAATTTTAAATTTTATTTCCTCAGTTCTTATCTAATTAAAATCTTGGTGGTAATGCATTAAGTTTTCAATAACACATTAACACAAAAATCGAGCCAATTATTTCAGACCAAGAGATATAGCAATATCCGAAATACAAATTCTGGCTAAAATTATTTTAAAATTTTCCTAATGTAAATATATGGAAAAATTGTGATTATGTATTTTTAAATGAAGAATCTCAGTCTTAGAGATAAAATTTCTGGAATTCACAAGGCTGAGTACTAAGAATTGTTGCACAATTTAGGAGAAAACGATAATTCATTGACCACAAGCAACTTTATATGATATCTAAGTTGGTTATCTAGAAATCAAAATGGCCTGTAAGTTCATTATAAGGGACTACTGTCTGGTGAAGTGGAGGCCAGAATCTCCAAAAGGCAAGAGTTGAAGTTCAGGCAGGAAATGCCAATACCTGCAAGAGCCCAGACTCAGGGCAGCTGTTCTGAGAAGGGAGACACAAGCCCAGTGCAGACTTGCCAACCTCAGTTCCCAACAGGAAGTGGAGGCAGCCATGCTCCTCTGAGGACTTTTCTCCAGGCCCAGATGACCACAGTCCTGCCACCAGCCCCTTTCACCCAGGGACTTGGGAGTAGCCACACCATCCAAGACTCCAGAAACTGGCCCTCTGAGGTTGGTCCTCACTGCAGATCATGGAGCAGTACTGTGACTTGGCTCTAGACTAACTCTGCTTCAGACAGGGACAGCCTTGGCCCAGTGGGTACCCAATGGGAGCCAGCCATTGCTGGGCCTGGTGGGAGGCCCAGCTGTGGACCTGAAATAGCCCTGTGACTCAGACCAGCACTACTCCATACCACTGCAGATTAGAGTATGTATTAGAACACAAAGTGAGCTTTAAAGAATTTAAGAAGACTGAGATTCTATTCCGTACCTCTTCCATTAACAAGGGTATGACTTGGAAATTAACATTGGTAGGAAATTACGAAGTCCACAGGAAGTGATTCAACAGGGCGTGACTGAAACACCAAAGGGTCAGAGAAGGAAGAAAGATGTAGGACACACCAAAAAATTCCTGAAGACAGACAGAATCAGAAACACCAAGTACGGCAACTCATCAGAGGGAGCAAAGAAGTTCTAACAGGGAAATCTGTAGTGATCCAAGTTGAACAGAAAAGAAAGACCTCAAGTAAACAACTGGAGAGTTCAAGGAAGGAAAAATAAAAAGAGCACACTACGCCAAAATTAGCAAAGAAAGAAAGAAATAACTAATGGAGCAAGAATAACTAGAGTAAACAAAACCAAAAGAAAAAAATCAATGAAGCTATGGATTGGTTTGATGAAAAGGTAAAAAAAAACTTGATAGTATCAACACTACTACCAAAAAAATAAATAAATGAATAAATGAGAGAGAGAGAGAGAGAACATTACAATTGAGCATATTGCAACATTGCAATTGATAGAGATTAATGTGAATAATTACATACCAGGCAGTTGGAAAACACAGAAGAAATAAATTCTTAGAAACATAAAACCTAAGACTTCAGAATGAGTAAAGACAATCTATAGAGATAAAAAGTGAAGAAGGATGAATCAGTAATCTAAGCCCTTGGAACCAGTGCCCAGGGCCAGGTGGCTTCACAGGAAAATCTACCAAGCATCTGAAGAATTATCACCCATCCTTTTCAACCTTCCCAAAATTCTAATCAGAGGGAAGACTTCCCAATTTACTTTTATTAGGTCAGCATTATGCTGACACAAAAGCCAGATAAGGATACTCTAAAAACAAAACATCTCAAGGCAGTATCTCTGATGAACAAAGACCCAAAATATTTAACAAAAGACTGGGAAAATGGCTGGATGTGCTGGCGTACACTTGTAAGTCCAGTGACTTAGGAGGCTGAGAGAGGAGGATCACAAGTTGGAGGTCAGCCTCAGCAATTGAGCAATGCTCCAAGCAACTTAGTGAGATCATGAATCAAAATTTGATAAAAAAGAATTTTATATATATATAAAACTGAGAAAATCAATTTAACAACATATTGAATGGATCATATTAAATCAGGTATGTCAGAATGGTTCACCATAGGTAAATTAATAAATATAATACACCGCAGTAAAACAATGAAGGGCAAAAATTATATAACATCAATAAATGCTGAAAAGTATGACAAAATTTAATATTCCTTTGTGATAAAACTCTCAAAAATTTAGGCACAGAAAGAATATATCTCCAACAATAAAGATCATATGTGATAGGTCCACAGCTAACAGTGTCTTAAATAGAGGGTAAAAATTTTCCTTCAAGGTTAAAACAAGAGGGTCTACTCAAATGGCATGGAATCCTTGCCAGAGCCATTACTCGTGAGAAGTAAGTTGCAACTAAATTAGAAAATAAGAATATAGGTCATCTCTATAATTGACATGGATGTATATAAAACCATACAGATAACCCTCCAAAACCTGATAGGCTAATTTAGTAAATCAGGAAAAAATACAAAACCAACTTGTAAAAATATTTTCATTCCTCAACCCTAACAGAGGACTGAAAAAATAAATTCCTATTTAAAACAACTAAAAGACTAAAATACTTAAGAATATATTGAACCAAGGATGCAAAAGTGTGCACTTTGAAAATTATCTTAAAAACTTGATTGAAGAAATTAAAGAAGATGCAGATATGGAAAGACATTTTTAAAAGAATTCATACTAGAGTTACATTCAAAGGAATTTACAGACTGAAGGTCATCTCTGTCAAAATTCCAAAGGCATTTTTCACAAAAATAGAAAAAGATATTTAAATTTGGATAGCACCACAGGAGATCTTGAATAGGCAAGTCTCCCTGGATCAAGAAAATCACAATGGGTGGAACCACAAAGTCCTGGTTTCAAACAACACTACAAAGCTACAATAATGGAAACTGTATGGTACTGAAGTAAAAACGGACACATAGACCAGCACAACATAAGGAGCAGGATTTATTATAAATAAATCCACACTTGTGTAATCCCCAATCTTTGACAAGGATGCCAAGAATACACAGTGAGGAAGGGCAGTAGTCAACTCATGGTGTTGGAAAATCTGCACATTCACAAGCAAAAGAATGAAATAGGGCCTTTGTCTAAGGGCATGCACAAAAATCATCACAAAACTTGATTAAAGACATAACAGGATGTTTTAGTCAGCTTTTTCATTGCTATAACTAAAAGAACTCACAAGAACAATTTTAAGCAGACTCAGGTTTCAGAGGTCTCAGTCCAGAGACAGCTGGCTCCATTCCTTGGGGCTCAAGGTGAGGCAGGACATCATGGCGGAAGAATTTGCTCGAGCAGTCTGGACATCACACCAGGAAGCAGAGACTCCACTGACCAGATACAAAATATATACCCCAGAGGCACAACCCCAACTCCCACCTCCTCCATCCACCCCTCACCACTTCAAATAATCCCTGTTGAGATTATTTCACTGACTGGGTTAAGACTCTCACAACCCAATAATTTGTCCTCTGAACCTTCCTGCATTACCTCACAGGTGAGCTTTTAGGGGACACCTCACACCCAAACCATACACTGTAAGATCCAAAACAATAAATTCCTAGGTGAAAACCCACAGGAAAACTCTTTGGTGTTGGTCTTGCAATACTTTTTTTTTTTTTTTTGATATGCCACCCAAACCAAAGGCAACAGAAGCCATAATAGGTATGTGGGACTTCATGAAAATCAAAGCCTGTTATAATCAAAAGAATTAAAAAAAATCTATAAAATGGGAGAAAATCTTTGCACCATGTATCTAATAAGAGGTGCACATCTTAGAATATATAAGGAACATATAGAAAAAGAAAAGCAAAACAAAATTTAAAATGAACCTACTGAAGTATGGAACACCAGCTTGCCAAAGAGGTCTGCAAAGGAATGACAAGCAGATGACGAGGTGCCCACTGTCACTCATCAGAGAAAGGCACATCAAAACCACGGGGAGATGTCCCTTCACACCTGTAAGTGTGACTATGTGAAAAAGACAAAAGGTAACAAGTGTCAGCAGAGATTTGGAGAAAAGGAAACCTTTCCTCACTGCTGGTGACAATGGAGATGGGTACAGCCATGATCGAACACAACAGGGAGCTTCCTCAAAAATTTAAAGGTAAAACTACCATGCAATCCAGCAACCCCACTTCTGGGAAATATCCACACCAAATGAAATGCTCTCTAAGTGATATTTGTATTCCCCTATCCATTGCAGAATAATTCACAAGAGCCAAGATATGGAAACCAGCTCAGTATCTGTCAATTAATGAATGGATAAAGAAAATGGCACATGCTTTCTGAAAATATATATATCAGTAATATATGAATATTTTCATAAATGTATGAAGATACATATATATGAAATTTTACATTCCGCCATTTGCAGCAGCTTGGATGATCCTGGAAATTATTGTGCTAATTAAAATAGTGTAGACTGTGTCATCTCACCTAGAATCTAAAACAATCTAAAAGCAGCTCAGACTAGAAAGGTGGGGTTTGGGGTAGGGGACATGGGGCAGTATTGGTCAAAGGCTACCCAGCTTCCCTTATGGAAGATAAAATTTGGGAGTTCAATGCACATCACAGTGTGTGTGTGTGTGTGTGTGTGTCTTTTTTTTTTCTTTGTACCCCAGGGATTGAACTCAGGAGAAGTTTACCACTGAGCCACATCCCCAGTCCTTTTTATTTTGAAGCAGGGTCTCACTAAGTGGCTCAGGGATTCACTAAGTTGCTGAGGGTGGTCTTTGAACTTGAGATCCTCCTGCCTCAGCCTCCTCAGATGCTGGGATTGCAGGCATGCACCACCAGGCTGGGCTCATGGTGACTAAATTTTGCAGTGGCTTTTTGTGTGCCTGAAATATGACAGTTTAAGATGCAATAGAGAGAGCTCATAATGAGGTGGTAAGAGCAATATTTTGTTAAATAGTTGAGACTTATTACATAAAAGGCAGAAAGCTTTGATATCATCTCAAGAAAAGATGCTGGATCAGGGCATGAAAATTCAAGCCAAGAGACTCTAGAATTTCGATTTCAAAATGGAAATGGTTTCCTCCAGTTTTGGCGAGTTTCTGGTCATGGCAGAACTTTCCCTAGTGCTTACATTTCCTCTAAATCTGATACCCTCTGATTGATCACAAGCAAAGTCATACGGAGGAAAATCTCTTTTACAGGAACAAAGAACTTGCAGTTTATCAGTGCAGTGAATGATTACTCAAATACTTCTAGGAACAGCCTGCCAAGGTCTGTCAGTCAGATCTTGACTGACACATCTTAGCAGCTCTTTCAAGAAGCCAAAGTGTACCTGGATCCCCAAGACCAACATTGCTGACCTGATAGTCCTAGGTTCTCAAGTGTATTAGCTTTTTTTTTTTTTCTTCTTTTTATTGGTTCTTTTTTTTTTTTTTTTTTGGAACCAGGGATTGAACTCAGGGACACTGGGCCACTGAGCCACATTCCCAGCCCTATTTTGTATTTTATTTAGAGACAGGGTCTCACTGAGTTGCTTAGGTCCTCCCTAAGTTGCTGAGGCTGGCTTTGAACTCACGATCCTCCTGACTCAGCCTCCCAAGTCGCTTGGATTACAGGCGTGCACCACCACACCTGGCTTATTGGTTCTTTCTATTACACATAACATTAGGAAACACTTTGACATAATTATAAAAGCATGGAATATAATTTATTCTAATTCAGTCCCCGGTACTTCCCCTTTTCCTCCCACCTCCCTCCCCCTGTTCTGCCTAAGAAATTCAACATTGCTATTTCTTCAAAATTAGTACTTGTACCCAGATAGTCCAAATTTTCGGTACCTATTAAACATCATTTTTCCATTGAGGTAGTCTATAGATGCACAGAAAAACAACCCAATAATAACTGTATGCCTTCAGAAGAGAAGTAGAAAATAAGTATGGAATTGATTAGATTTTTTATTATCATTTATAATTTTCCTAACTGAAAAATTGTTGAATCATAAAAGAATGACATTAAATGCTGCCGTTAATTCACACACAGGCTAATAATGTTTTACCATCAACATCCAAATTCTTTTTCAAATTTATTTTAAAATTGATCATATCACATAGTTCAAGGACTTCAATAGATTTTTTGTATCTAATAAAGTCCTGAAGATTTTCTCTCTTTAAGAAACATGAATAGAGATTGTACTCAAAGATACAATTACACTGAGATGCATTGCACACATTACAATAGATATTTGTACATATATTTTTGGTGATTGGACCTGAGTTTGTTAACAATAGCCTGGTATCTACTTGGATTCAGTTTAGCTGGAATAATCACTGATCAATCAGAGCATTGAACATGTTTTCATTTTTTGGCACTGTAATTGGAAGGAACTCATTTATTGGAATTCAGGTCTCTTCAAAAACAGAATAATGCATGTAGAAAGAACAGAATCACAAGTTCCTAGATTATTCACATCAATTTTAAGCATGACAATATTAAAAGGGTAAAGACAAAATGGAGGATATTTTAGTGCTAGGAGATGTGACGAGAGGGAATACAGAATCAGGATGTCACTGATTGCCTGAGGAGCTGGGTCCGCTCCTGGCCCCAGATGGCACTGGAGTCTATGCCAGCATTGTGCAACACCAAAGAAGGCATTGGGCCCCTTGATGGAAAGTACCAGAAGGAACTTTCAGTTCCATGTGAAAATATGAATATGTACTTCCCTAAAATGTCTGTGAGTTTCTTGGTTTTTCTATTTTTTTAAGAGAGGAGTATTTTATATAAATATATAAATGTATATAAATAAATATATTTTATATATAAGCATATACAAATATTATATATATAAATATTATATATGTTATATATATAAAAAGTTAGCAATTGGCCAGGAAACTGTAGAAGTGTAGGATCTTCTAATTCTTAATACCCATGATTGTGACTAAGGATAAAACTGAATGATCCCAGGACCAGTCCCACAGGGATGTCCATAATCTCAATGACTCAGGACCCTGATGCAGGAGGATCACAAGTTTGAGCAATTGAGTGAGAGCCTGTCTGAAAATAAAAAAAAGTAAAAAGAGCTAGGGATGTAGCTCAAGGGTAGAGCACCCATGGTTCAATCCCAAGTACTATATAAAAGAAATTGATCCTAATTACAGGACTAATGATACATTAAGACAGTGTTGGTTTCGACCCAAAGGACTTAAAATCAGCACACTACATCAATGCAGCCACGTCAATGTTCATAGCAACTCAACTCACAATAGCTGAACTGTGGAACAAAACTAGGTGTCCTTCAACAGAAGAATGGATAAAGAAAATGTGGTATATATACAATGGAGTACTATTCAACTTTAAAGAAGAATGAGATTATGGCATTTGCTGGTAAATGGATGGATTAGAGAATATGCTAAGCAAAATAAGCCAAACCCAAAAAAGCAAAGGCCAAATGTTTTCTCTGAAATGTGGATGCTAACACACAATAAGTGTGTGTAGGGAGCACTAGGTAAGAAGAGAGTTACTTTATAATAGGTAGAAGGGAGTGAAGGGAGGGAAAGGGTATGGGGTAGGAAGGATAGTAGAGTGAAACAGACATCATGACCTCATGCACATGTATGACTGAATGACCATGTGATCCTGCAACATGTACAAACAGAAAATGAGAGATTGCACTCCATTTATGTATGATCTATCAAAATGCATAAATGCATTTTATTGTCACGTCTAAGTAACTAGAACAAATAAAAAAATCTTTAAAAGTGTGTTATAAAAAGAATTAAGAGTCGGTTATCAAGACAACTTGGCAGTATCACCTTATTTCTCATAAACAGAGAAAATCCAGCCAGGCACAGTGGCACAAGCCTGTAATCCCCAGCTTTTGGGGAGGCTGAGGCAGGAGGATCACAAATTTCAGGTGGGTGTGGATCACTTGGTGAGACCCTGTCTCAAAATCAAACATTTTTGTTTTCCTTTTTAGGAAAAAGGGTTGGTAATGTGACTCACTGGTAGATCACTTGCCTACTCACAGTCCTGGGTTCAATCCCAGGTACCACAAAAACAGGAAAATAAAACCCCAGGCAATCCACAATTTAATGGTTCAAATTACAATGTCCCAAATTTGCAATGGTGTGAAAGTGATACACATTCAGTGAAAAAGTGAAAGTTGGATAATAGCAAAGAGCTGAGTTCCCAGTCAGTGCGGGATTATTGGGGTAAACCCCAGGTACCTTGCAGTGGACCATGTGGTCAGCATTACCTAGATATTCATTTACAGTTTTTCACATCCCATAGGGTCTTCAAAACCCCCATCTGGGTGGGCACAGCAGATGTTCAACACTTTACTGGAGGATCCACTCCGTGTTCATTGATTTTTGGTCAACTCTGGGTTAGCACGAGTTTTGAGTGTTTAAGGTTGGCAAGGCTGAGCCAAGAAGTCCCACAGGATGAGTGCATTGAATGCATTTCTGACTTGAAGACATTTTCAATTCATAATGGATTTATCAGGACCATCTATATATATTGTCACACATTTAGCTAACATATCTGAATATCCGAGTACCTAACAAAGCTTCACAGTGGGTTCAGTACAATATATCATATATTCAAATAGAGTGAGGGGTTTCACAAGTACAAATTTTGTTATAAATATTGACAAGATAGATAGAAATTTGATTGAGTACTGACAATGACCTACATGTTTTTCTAACACTTTCACACAATAACTTATTAACTTAATAACTTATTGCATTTTATACAATAACTGATTATTGAGTTATTGGAATCAAAGCAGTAAAAGTTAGAGAATTGCTCCTAAGGTTGTCCAGTAAATTCTAGAATGGGAACTTGAGCTTCAGTTGAGCTGCAACACACATGGGGCATGTCCCTATGATTATATCACTTTAGCCATGATAGTTTTTACTTTTTACACTGATTCACCCCAATAATTATTTCACTCTATCTGCTCTGCATAGATAATATATAAGGGAATTTAGCTCAGATACGCATGTGTGTGTATGTGTGTGTTTATACATATGTACATATATATAATATCTACATAGATAATATATACAATATGTGTATATTTATACAAACAATATGTAGTTTATGCAAACTATATTATATATACACACACACATAGTTCATCTCACTCAAGTAGTATAATTCAGGCAAAATTGTTTAGAACCAGGAGTGCATGCAAATATTTACTGCATTTCATATAATGAAGATAACAATAATGGCTGAGGAATAATAAGTATTATTTTAGAATTTGCAGAAAAATGTATTCATTTGGTTGGATTTTTGTCTTCCTCTGTGTTTGGATGGGATATTTTGTCAAAGCCCAGGATGCTTCAACTGGAGTGATGAATAAGTCCTTTGAAAATGGAAGGCAACTGCCTCTGACCTTTGCCCCAGGAAAATCCATGAGCCCTGACTCTGCCTGCCTCTCATGTCTGCCTGTCTGTCCTTCAGACTTAGGGCCCCAAATAAGTGTATCTACTGGCTTTTTGGTGCTCGCCAGTGGCTTCCTGGGGGTCAACAAACTTAGTAGTCAGTTTCAGTTAAAATAACACAAGGTCACACATGACTTGACAATTTTGTCATAGTTTTATTTACATCCTAGGGGATGGAGATAATGTTCCTTTTTTTTTCTTTTTGGTCTTATCTTTATACATAAAATTAAAGGGAATTATTGAAATCGAGACCCCCAATCTGGGTAACTCAGGCAAAAATAATTAGGGCTCTGTGGGAATTAGCAGGATTTCTTTAATATAATGATTTAATATAATGATCCAACATTGGTCAGAGGATTACTTCATCTTCTGAGTTGTACAGCCATACTTTAATTTTTTGATTCCCACCCAGGCAGAGGAGACTAGCCATACTTGGACATAAAAGAACAGAACACTAAGACACCAAAAGCAATGAAGTTATTAAAAATCATTGGAGAAACCTAGAAAACCCAGTTGTATACAAAGAGAAATAGACACCATCAAGGATTGGAAGACCTGAAGCTCAAGCAGCTGATCTGTGATGGGACACAAGCCTGCTTTCTATTTCCCTTGCATAGGGACTCCCCAGGAATGGTGGCTCACTGACTTGCTGCCCATGACACAAAATGCAAGTGATCATTCCACGTTTTCATACTTCTTCTGCCTGAGGTCAACAGTAAGCACCATACTGTACCATAGAGTAGTGTGTGAAAGGTGAGCCTGGAGGGGGTGGATCAGAGACTTTGCAGGTGGGGAAATGTCCACTAAGGCTGTACTCCAAAAACGTGCATCAAGACAGCTCAACGTGTCAGATCTCAACCACCCAAATACACACTTAGACAATCTCTTCACACATACTAAGTAGATTCATGATAAAGCTGAAAACGTATGACTTGTGGTAAAGAATGATTTTAAGCATCTCTTTCCATTATTAAAATATGGCCCAACAGCTAAGATTTCCGTTATCATAGAGAGTTTTCCATTAAGTTTTCATGTTTGCACCTCATGTTCACCAAGAACACTGAGAAAAATGTCATCTGGTCTAAGGGAGATGGTTCACCCACCATATGCTTTTTATGATCTAACCTATGTGACAAGCTCTGAAAATTTCCCATTTTAAAAATGGTGTTATGGTTTAGAAACAGGTGTCCCTGCAAAACTATTGTGTGAGGCCCTTCAAGAAAGTTTGGAGGTGAGATGATTGGATTATGAGAGCTTGACCTAATCAGTGCATTAATTTCCTGATAGGGATTAACTGGGTGGCAACTGTGGGTAGGCAGGGTGTGGCTGGAGGAGAAGGGTCACTGGGGTGTGCCTATGGATATGCATTGGTCCTTGGTGAGGAGTATCTCTGCTTCCTGATTGTCCATGTCCTGACCTGCTTTCCTCTACCACACTCTTCCGCCATGATGTTTTGCCAGAGCAATGGAGCTGGCCATCTGTGCACTGAGACTTCTGAAACCATAAGCCCCTGAAATAAACTCTTCCTCCTCTAAATTTGTTCTTCTTCAGTTTTGTGGTGACAGCAGTGAAAAAAAGCTGACTAAAACAAATGGTTATAATAAATCCATTGTTTTTTTGAAGATGTGACTATTGTCGCTAGCATCTAATGTCTGTGTTGAGCTCTGCGTTATTGACAATGTCATAAAAAAAACCCATCTATATGCCTACCTGTCAATCACTTATTTTCAAGTGAGAGTTGATATTTGTTGGTGCAAATAAATTCAGTGAGTGAAGGAAAGTGCCATAGTTTGGATCTTGAATGTCCTCCAAAGACCCATGTATTATAGACTCGGTCAGCATGATGGGGCCACTGGGAGATGCAAGAACCTTTAGGAGGTGAGGCCTATTGGAATGAGGTTAGGTCCCTGGAGACATGTCCATCAATAGAATACTGGGACTCTGGCCCCTACTCTTCCTTCTCTCTTTCACATTCCAGCCATGAGGTGAACAGCTTGTACCATCTTAAGCCCCTGGCCCACTATGATGGGCTGCCTCATGGAAGTCCCAAAAGCAATGGAGCCAATCAACTACGGACTCGAACCCCTGAAGCTGTGAGCCAAAACAATTTTTTCTTCTTTTTAAAATTGATTATCTCACGTATTTTGTTACAGTGAGAAAACTGACTATAGAAAGCCTTTAAGAAATGGTTTTAAGACCAATAGATTACTCTACTGGGAAAGAAAAAGAAGCCTTGCCTTTTAACTCACTCCAGACACAAAGTGAACTTAAGAGGAATAAATTGTATAAAGCTCAGCCATAAACCTGCTAGAACAAAACACAAGATAATAACTTAGTGACAATAAAGTAGGCAAACAAATCACAGGATTAAGAAAAAAAAAAGAAACCCTGACCAAGAAAAAATATGAGTATAATTGGAATGTATAAAAATTAAAAATTATAGATCAAAAGATAATATTGAGAAAATGGGGATGGAAGGCAGACTGGGATAAAATAAATAGCACATATATCTGACATAACTTGCCATTAAAAATATATGAACACTCTTGCTAATCATTATAATGACTGACAAAAGACTTAGGGAGGAATTCTTTACAGGAAAAGAATATACAGATGCCCAAAAAACATATGAAAAGGTGTTCCTCGTGATTAGCCATCAATGAAATGCAAATTTAAATGACATGCTAAACTGTTATGCATATGTTAGGATGGGAAAAAAAACAATTAGAAATCAGCAGCACAACGTTGGCAAGGATTCATAGTAAATGAGTTTCTTACTGCTGCTATAACAAGTTATCACAAACAGTATCTCAACACAAATTTTTAACCTTATACTTCTGGGGATCAGAAGTCCTGTGTTATGGTTTGGATGTGAGGTGTTCCCCAACAGCTCCTGTGTCGATGGAGGAATGTTCACAGGTGAAGTGATGGGACAGTGATTGCTGAACCTAATCAGCCCATCCTGGTTTGAATGGACTAACTGGGGGTAACTGTAGCCATGGTGGGCATGACTGGAGGACCTCAGTCACCAGGAGTGAGCCCTGGAAGGGTGCAGTTTTGCTCTGAACCCTCCTTCCCCAAACCCCAGCCCCTGCTTCCCAGCCTCCATGTCCTGAGCAGTTTCCATCCATCATGCCCTTCTGCCATGATGTACTGCCTCACCCAGGTCCCAGAGCAATGACCTCAGCTAACCATGGTCTAAACTTCTGCGACTCTGAGCCAACAATTAAAATCTCCTACTCTAAGTTATTTCCATAGAGTGCTTTGGTCCTAGCAATGAAAACTTGACTACTCTCCTACAATGAAGATATTGGAAAGGTGGGGTCCCTTCTTAAGGTTCTCAGGGACCTGTGCTTTGTAACTTCTAGAAGACACCTGAGTTCCCTGGTTCATAGCCTCTTCCTCCATTTTCAAAGCCAGCAGCACCACATCTTTCATTTTTTCCTTGTGTCCTTCTTGTTTCTCCATTTTCCATCTCCTTTTCTAACTTTCTCTCTGGCTTCTCCCTTGTGAGGACTCTGTGACTTTACTTGGTCTGTTAGACAATCCAGTATAACTTTTCCATCTTGAGTTCCTCAGCCCAAACATATGCGTTCAGTCTGTTTAGCCATGTAAGAGAACAAATTCATAGGTTTTTAGGATTAGAATATTTTGGGGGTGCCGTTATCTTGTCTCCAACACAGAATGACTTGAATTTTCAAATAGATGGTGGGAACATAAAATAGTACAATCTCATTGAAAACCCATTTTGGAATTTCTTAGACAATTAAATATAGCTAAATGTATGCACTTAGATATGTAGCTTTATGACCCATTAATTTTTATCAAGGGTGTTTAATCAAATAAAATGAAAGTATATGTCCACCAGCTAGCTTACCTGAGAATGCTCAGGACAGTCTTAGAGTAGACAAGAACTAGAAACTACTTAAATATTTACCAAAGAATGGATAAATACATTTTAGCATCTTTCTACAGTGGTACACTCTTTAGCAAATGAAAAGGAACAAAATCACTTATACATACAACAGAATTCATCAATTTTAAAAATGTTTTGCTGAGTGAAAGTCGTCAGACACACAAACAGATCCCCTGCATGATTCAATTTATAAGAATCCAAGAAGAGGAAACACTGGTTGGTTTGGGTGGAAATCAGCAAATGCTTTCCACTTTTAGGTGGAAATTGAAGAGAAGAGTACAGGAAGGAGGTCCCTAAGGGGATGAAAATGTTCTGTGTTCCATTGAGGGTGTTGGTTACATGAGTGGATGCAATTATCAGAACTCATTAAGATGAATGCTTAGGGTTTAGGCATTTTAAAATACAAATTACATGGCCCGAGAAAGTTGATAAAAGTAAATGAATTTTGACCAACCTAGGGGCAGACTCCTACAATCCCAGCAACTTTGGAGGCTGAGGCAGGAGGATCCCAAGTTCGAGGCCAGCCTCAGTGTATTAGCAAGGCCTTAAGCAACTTAGTGAGACCTTTCTTAAAATAAAAAATAAAAAGGGCTTGGTTAAGCACCCCAGGGTTCAAATCCCAGTACCAAAAAATTAATTATAAAATAAAAGAAAATATAAAATAAAATAAAATAAAATATAAAATATAAAATAAAATAATAAAATAGTATATTAATTCTCCTGTTTTAACAAAACTTCAAGATTCCACATTACCTACTTTTCCCCCTACTGGTCTATTTTTCACCTGGTAAAAATTTCACTCTACTGGATTTGTGTGAAGGAAAACATCCACTGTCACAAAACTTTATTAATTATGAAAATATCTGTGCAATAATGTCCATTTTCCTTTCTATTTCTTCTCTTCATTTTTCAGAAAAAAAGTGAATTACAATCACTGAAAGCAAGAAACTTGATTTAATATGTAGGAAAATATTTTTCTCCACTTTTACTGCACCACAAAAAGTCCCATAGCAAAATATTTTTTATTAGAGTCAATTCTAACGACATTTGGATTCTGAAATAAAATCCTTTCTATTTTTGACTGATGCTTTTCTTTAATGTTAAATTAAGTGAAGACAGGCTCTAGACCTGGAGTCAATCAATGTTTATCGCCATCTCTATCCCTGTCTCCCTACCTATGCGGAATACATGGTTTATTACATACTCATATTTTTAAATTTTGCAACAAACTTTTCTGCTAGTTCCTTTTAGAGGGTTCTTTGGAATATGACATTTATTCATGAAATTTACTGATTCCACCTAAGAAGGAAAGCATTTGTAAGACCCACACTGACTATTCAGCAGATCCTATTGAAATGTGAGCATACAAAGGAATTCTGCTTTCTTTTAACCTGAGTGTGTTTTTTTTTCCGGAAATGCCAGAGCTTTTTGCTCACTGAGTCAGGCTGATGACAGATTCTTGTTAATCATTTCGACAAAACCAAAGCAAACACCGTAGCTCTCCAAAAACTCCTCGTTTGGGATGCTGGTGATGCAAAGCACAGGTTTCCTACATTGAACTCAAACACTGTCAAATCAACAGTGGCTTCCAGGGCGCCCCTCGGAGTAACTCCAGCTAATGATGCCATCCTTGTTTCTGAATTTAGTCATCAGAGACAGTTTTTTCCACATCTGTAGAAGTGTTCGTGTTGCTGAATTGCATTCTAAATTGCATCCATTTATGACCAGGGATTTAATGATGAATTTCAAAACTGAAATTCAATGAGATTTGAAATGATCTTTGGGAAGCTCTCAGTGAGTGTCGAGGGTCGCTGGATGCAGCTGCTCTCCTTGTGAGGATCAACCACGTCACTTCATTGATAAGAAGGATGGTCCTCCTATCCAAAAGTGAAAAGGGATGAAGTGGGAAGAGGGATGGGTAAAGAAAACAGGTCTACCACTGAAGAGGCCTGGTGGGCTGCAATTGTGTTTTGGAGAGTCTAATCTCTCTGCTCCTAAGTACTTATGTGATCCTACCCTCATTTAATTGAAAAGTAACAATTATTTCTACAGATCAGGGTGACTTTCTTAGAATTAAAAATTCTGAAAAAATAAAGAGAAATCCTTCCCAGATATTTTGTACTTTTATAATGTTCAGGGCCATTTTAAATGACGATGAAATTATTGTCTCTTAAATTCTCTTAGTGCCACCAAAACTCACTGTCCTTTAAGAATGCAACCGTGTGTTCAGATGAAGCATTTGATTCCAAAGTTACAATAATTATTGCTAACGTTATTATATGTATATGGCTGCATGAATATGCAAAGTATTTACCAATATCTTTATGTCCCTCCAATTTCCTCTAATGAGATGTTAGTTTGCTAAGCTTCTTAAAATAATTAATAATTATTCAGGTTCATCGGCTATTGAAATTTACGGTTGGTCCAAAAATTAAACCTGTGAGTTGTGAATATACATTTATAACTAATGCAGCCTAGGTATTAATTACATTTCAACCCTAGCTTCCCCAGCTAGTGATCATATGGCCCAAGTCCTGGTTTTCAACCTAAGCATGCATGATTTTTTTGTTATAGGATTTCATAATGTGCTTATCAATTGTTTTACTCTTAACAGTTCATTCATCAAAGATGTCATCTGTGCCATTCTCAAAATACTCCTCAGTCTGGCCATTTTTAAAAAATGAGATACTTAATTGCCAGAGAAATAGGAGAGGCCACTCTGGATAGATAGTAAAGTCCTCTACACTTAATGGAAAAGACATCAAAGACCATTCTGGGTAGGTTTGAGACAATATGTTCCTCTGCAGGGGTGGTGAATATAGACCCCATACTTGCAACTACTATTTATCATCAACTGAAAAATTGCAATGGTCTTTTCTCTGGTCTATAAAGCTATAGTTTTCTATGTTTAAACTTATCATCTTCCCTGCAACTTGCATTTTCTTTAATAAATATAAGAATGTAACTTCTGCTTTAATACAAGCTTAGAGCTTTACTCTACAGCTGACTCATTTCAAGCCACTTTCATTAGACCTTGTTTCTTTTTCTCTCATTATTTCTCTCCAGGTGTTTTCCTAACCAAGGGTTTTGTCTTTTGACCACTTCATACCATCATTTCTTAAGCATGGTGCATTAACTTTCTGGACCTGCTATAGCAAATTACCACAAAACAAGTGACTAAAAATAACAGTAATTTATTATCTCAGAGTTTGGAGGCTAAAGTTCAGAAATCCAGGGTTGTTCATCCCCTGGAGACTCTGAGGATGTCTATTGCAAGCTTCCCTCCTCGTTCTGAAAGTAGTCAGCAATCCTGGGGGTTTCTTGGCTTGCAGTTTGATCATCCCCATTTCTTTGACACCTTGTACCCACCTTCCCTTCCTGCGTCTGTCTTCTCACGTGTTCTCTCTGTGTACCTTCTCATAAGGACATCGTCATGCTGAATCAAGTCCAGTCTTCAGTGAGACACCGTCCTAGCATACATCTCAATTACATCTGCAAAGATCCCATTGCCAAGTAAGGTTCCAAAATACAGGTGATGGAATAGTGCTTTAGTCAGCTTTTTCACTGCTCTGACTGAATGATCCCACCAGCACAATCATAGAGGAGGAAAGGTTGATTTGAGGGCTCGTGGTTTCAGAGGTCTTAGTCCATAGAAGATCAGCTCCATTCCTCAGGGCTCCAGAACATCATGGCGGGAGAGTGTGGCAGAGGGAAGCAGCTCACATCATCAGGAAGCAGAGAGAGACTCCACTCTCCAGATACAAAATAGGTACCCCAAAGCCACATCCCAATTCCAGCTCCTCCAGTCACACCTACCACTTCAATTAATCCCATCAGGAATTAATCCACTGATTGGGTTAAGACTCGCACAACCCAGTCATTTCTCCTCTGAACCTTCCTGCATTGTCTCCCATGGGAGCTTTTGGGGGACACCTCACATGCAAACCATAACAAGCAGAGACCCCCAATTCAAAGATCAGCATGTAGGATACATGTTAAGGGTCCCTGACATTTCATGAATTTCCTTTCCTGATTCTGTTATGCCTTGCTACCATGTCTACTTGGAAAATTTCTTTGGCTTAGACTTACACTCTATGTCCAATGTCCATTCTGTTGACAGTTTTCTGTCATCATCCTGGAGCTTGATGTGATTACTCCTCACATCAATTTTCACAGAATGATTTTCACACAAGGACTTAGAACAAGCATCTTAGCACCAAGTCTCATATGTGGTATTTTCATAATGAGTTTTTAAATAAGTGGCACTTTTATTATAATTAGAATAACCTACTTGGCTAGAAATCCTTCAGGATATAAAACTGTGTCTGATACTAAAGCCAGTTGTTGATGATATTTATATACTTGGATTGAATATTTTAATGTTTTTATTAATGTGTTATAGTTATGCATATACTGGGTTCATTTTGACATAATCAAGTTGCACGGAATATAATTCGTTCTATTTCAGGCCCCCTGTGCTTCCTTTTTCTCCCCTCCTTCCCCATTTCCTTTCCTCTACTCTACTGGGCTTCCATCTGTTTATTTATTGCTTTTTAAATTCATTCTTCAGAGATAGATACAGAGGTAAAACTCCTTGGGGTATATTCATGCATGTACACAGCATAATTGGCTCACTTCATTCTACCATTCCTCCCTTTTCCCAGCCTTCCTCCATCCCCTTCTCTCTCCTTCCTCTGCTCCACAGATCTCCATTCTATATTCATAGGATTCCCCCATTTTTGTCCAGTGATTTCTCTCTAGCTTCCACACAAGAGAGACACCATTTGAACCTTGACTTCCTGAGTCTGGCTAATAATATTTCACTTAGCATGATGTTCTCCAGGTCCATCCATTGACCAGCAAGTGTCATAATGAAGTTCTTCTTTATGACTGAGTAAAACCTCCATTGTGTGTGTGCGTGTGTGTGTGTGTGTGTGTATGTGTGTGTTGCAATTTCTCTACCATTCCTCTGTTGACAGGCACCTGAACTGGTTTTGCAACTTGGCTATTGTGAATGGCACTGCAATCAGCCCTGATAGGACTATATCACTGTAGTGTAGTTGTAGGTCTTTTGGACAAATATCAATAAGTAGGACAGCTGGGCCACTTGGTGGTTACATTCCTATTCTTTGGAGGAATTTCCATAATGCATTCCAAAGTGGTCATACTAATTTCCAGTTCCACCAGCAATGTGGGAACGTACCTTTGCCCCCACCTCGTGATTTCATTTATTACTGTTTCTGTTATTGATGATCATCATTCAAACTCGAGTGAGGTGAAATGTCAATGTAGTTTTGATTTGCATTTCCCTGGTGGCTAGGAATGTTAAACATGTTTTCATACATAACTTAGGTATTTGTATTTCTTGCATTTTGCATTATGTATCTGGACACTAAATGCTTGAAAATCAGTCTACCCCTGTGTAATTTCTCAAAATAATAAAAATCATCCTTCAGAAACAAAAAATATTAACTTTTAGGGTTTATTCCTTCCCATCCATGTCTTGGATTTAATAGATTTGCCCATTGTTTTAACTGAAGATAAACCAAAAGCACAATGTCTAGTTTCTGATGGAATATCATGGAGACAAATAAGAGAAATTTTATAATTATGTGCATTACTTGAAAAGCATTTTGATCATTCTTAAACACAAAGAATTATTAGAAGTTCATAAGCCAAAAATATCATTAGGAAGTTATTGTGGTTGTTTCTCTGAGTGTGTAATCTGCAGATCAAATCAATTGTGAATGGGCCATTAGAAGAGAAACTTCGGAATTTATAAGGGACAATAAGAAGGTTCCAGGGAGACTTTTAGTCAATAGCTCTGTGCAAAATTTAACTTCTACTGAACTGAAGTTTAAAGAAATATGTTTCCTAATTGGGCTACATGTTACCAGAAAATTAGCTGGCTGTACCTAAAATACGTGTTAAGTATGAGGGCACTGAATAACTAATTATATTTGTTCTTTTTTAAAAAAAAAATTACATGACATGGAACAAAAGGTAAAATTTGTTTTCCTCTTAGTGTTAAAATTTGCATAAATTGCTTTTCTAGTACCCTAGCTGTTCTCTCCAAAAATGTAGGCATTGGTCCATATTTTCAGCAACTAGTATACTGTATTCTAATAAATACAGATGCATTTGACTACACTAGCTTCTCTTTGATATTATGTAGTTATTCTGTATTTACTTCCATGTTCCCAGTGTAATATTGATGATTATCTTTGATGTACCTGATCAGTCCCATTCATTTATTGGCAAATTCCATAATTTCATTCTTCTTTATGGCTGAGTAATATTCCACTGTGCATATGTACCACATTTTCTTCGTCCATTTATTTGTTGAAGGACACCGAGTGTGTTCAAGGAACAGGTTTCCCCAAACCTATCAACTATAGTCCAAGTAGTTTTCCATTATTTAAATTAATAGCACTGGAGTACATGGACAGATTACACAAATATGTTTTTGTATAAATCTGTAGGTTGGTTTATATGAGTGTATTTTCTTCCTGAGTGTATTTCCATTCTTTCTAAAATCTACGGTTGGCAATGTTATCTTCATAGAGCATGAAATTCAGTTTGGTATTAATGTCTCGACTCTTGATCGCTAGTTATCTTATCACCTCCTTACCCCATAACTGCCCCCTGTGCTTGGGTTACACATACAACTTACCCTTCCATCCTCTCCTCACTGCACTGGACCACCAGACCATGACTCAAGCACTATGGGCCATTTCCAAGGTCACCTCCTTCCTGAAGTCTTTATTAATCTTCCCTAGGAGAGCCACTGGCTTGGCTCTCAGGGCTTCTGTCTAGTGTATGTAGCCCACTGTCTGCTTCCCAGGATGTTAATCGTCACAAGAGATGCTTCTCTGCTTCGAAATCATAGGTTCCTCGGGACATCCATTCCTCTCGTCATCTTTATGCATCATGAGGTGGCAGGGTGCCTGGTCCACTTTGGATCGCCAATGAACATTTGTTGAAAGGAGTCAGCTGAAAGTGTCTGATGCAAATACCAAAAGTAGATTCTGTTATTAAAGGAACTGTGCTCCCTACAGGGAATGTTCTCCAGCTTTCTTAGGAGGAACTTTAGATCTATGTCTAACACATAAAGTTTAAAAATTAGCATTAGAGGGCTGAGGACATTGCTCAGTTGGTAGAGTGCTTGCCTAGCATGCACAAGTCCCTGGGTTCAATTCCCAGCACCACCAAAAAATATATATATATATTAGCATGAGAAATTGAAACAGATCTTTTAAATAATATTAATCAGTACCCACTATTTAGCTTTCCCCACATTACTGGACAAGATATTAAGTATTTTGTATTTCATGGTTCTCATCTTTTTAAAATTTTTATGTATTTTTTGTTCTTTTTAGTCCTACATGACAGTAGAATGTATTTGGATATATCATACAGACATGGAGTATGACTTCCCATTCGTGTGGTTGTGCATGATGTGGAGTTTCCCTGGTTGTGTATTCATATGTGAACATAAGAAAGTGATGTCTGATTCATCCTACTGTCTTTCCTATTCCCATCTCCCCTCTCTTTAACCCACCTCCCATTCCCCACTGTCCAGTCCAGTAAACCTCTACCAGCCACCCACCCTGCCTATTTGATTCAGCATCTACATATCAGAGAGAACTTTCAGCCTCAGTCTTTGATTTTTTGGGGATGGGCTCTTTTTTCTTAGCATCATGGCCTCCAGTTCCATCTGTTTACTGGCAAATTCCATAATTTCATGCTTCTTAAAGGCTAAGTAATATTCCACTGTGTATATGTATCATGTTTTCTTTGTCAATTTATCTACTGAAAGACACCTAGGTTGGTTCCATAGCTTAGCTATTATAAATTGGCCTGATATAAACATTGACGTGGCTGTGTTACTGTAGTGTGCTGATTTTAAGTCCTTTGGATATAAGCCTAGGAGTGGGATAGCTGGGTCAAATGGTGGTTCCATTCCAAGTTTCTAAGGAATCTCTCCATACTGCTTTCCAGAGTGGTTGCATCAATTTGCAGTCCCACCAGAAACATATGAGTGTACTTTTTTCCCCACATCCTCACCAACATTGAATGTTCTTGTATTCTTGGTAATTTCCATTCTGGACTGAGAATGTGCATCATTCCTTTTCTTAGAAGTGATAAATGTGAATTCCCACAGACTGGACCAGCAGCATGTGGAATTGGAGGGGAAGCACACAGTAGGAATGAAGCACCACTGACTGGATCTCAGATGCTCAAGACTCCCAAGGAATACACTATGTCTTCAGACTATACCTGTTTATGCACCTAGTATTTCCTAAGAGTCAAACATCAAATCCCAAAACCAGAGGCCTCAGAAGGGTGTTTCTGACCTAATTTCATTTTAGCAATAAAGAAAACAGACCAGAGCTTCCAAGGTAGCTGTTATAATTTTAGAACTTAACAAAGACTTAAAATTTGACACAAATCTATAGAAAACAGACTCAGTGCCTACATTCTCCTTTATGGAAGAATTCACCTCTCTGTCACCCAGATCATTTTTTTCTGAAGTCAAAGAGCACCATATTGAGAGCAGAGGCTCCAGAGAGAGCCAGGTCTCCGCACAGCAGACCTTCTACCTCATTTACCAATTGATACCTCGCATTAATACGTGTTAGAGATGCTCAGGTAATCAAGAATCCAAGACCTCTGAGGCACCCCAAATCACACAGGGACAAGGACAGCATTCAAGTAAAAGAAATGTGTGAATAGCCACAGTGACAATTCATAAGTAATCAATTGTAACTGAAGCAAAATTGAGTAAGTGAAGCTATGCATTGAAATCACTCATATATCATCATTAAGATGGAGATGATCGGAATGTCTAAAATATAGTCCATGGCTGGGTATCTAGGAGGAATATCGTCTCAACCTGCAGTTGGTGTTATTCGCCTTATCTTGTTGTGTATTAAGTCACCTATGTTAGACGGAATCAAGGGATTGCTTTCAGGGGAATGAAAAGATGACCCCAAGTAAAACCAGTATAATCTCAATAAAAATTTGGAAACATTTCCCATGAGTACACAGGAAAAAATTGCATCTAATTAAAGCAAAAACCTCGAATGATCATTTTCTTCTATGATCTTTGCTTGGAGATAGAAACAAACACCTTTTTTTCCTAGAGAAACTAAGAAAACTAAAGCCATGTTATACTTTCAAAAGGAGTTTAAACCAACCAGCTTTTTAAAAATAACTTATTCATATTGTACACAATGAAATTTCTAGGCATTTCAGGAGTATAACATTAAACTTTCTTATTTTTTGGCTTATTAGATACTATTTTTAAATTAAATGAACTTAATGTCAGAGGTTGCTTTTTATCATTTATCACTAATTTTTTTTTTTTTTTTTTGGACCAGGGATTGAACCCATGGGCACTTAACCACTGAGCCATGAGCCCAGCCCCCACCCCTTATTTTAGTGTATTTATTTAGAAACCAGGTCTTGCTGAGTTTCTTAGGGCTTGCTGAGTTACTGAAGCTGGCTTTGAACTTGTGATCTTCCTGCCTCAGCCTCGGAGCTGCTGCCATTTCAGAAGTGCACCACCATACCTGGCACATTTATTAACTTACTTAAAGCAAAATTTATTTTCTGGTTGTACCCAAATCTGTAAGTTTTAAACATACATAGGTTCTAGTAACCACCACAACTGACAGGAAAGCTTATAAAACCCAATACCAGGGGATGCTTGGATGCCAGAGATTTGTGGGCAGACTCCTCCCTCAATGGATGAGAACAATGGATGAGTTCCCTTTTCAGAATCCCATATTATGGATAAACCTATGGTTCCATTAATGTAATGAGATGCTACTTAGTAATACATACCCAAATGCTCAATCTAGTTAAGAAGCACATATATGGATAAATCCTAAATGCATTAAGGTTAGTGAAAAAAAATCATATTCAAAAGGCTACATGCTGTATTTACATAAGAGGATGGGAAAGTCAAAATTAAAGGAAAGAAAGAAAGAAAGAACCCTGATCAGTGGTTCCCAGGGGGCAGGATTGGAGAAATCTGGCTACAACACAGCAGAGGTGCATGGGAAGTAACAGGAAGGACCTCTACTTTGGTGGTGGTAGTGAGTGTTAGGTGATGGTACGCACTTGTCAAACTCAGAACAACACATCCCAAGGAAAAAACTCACGTCCCTCCTACCTCATTAATCTGTCTTTAAAAATAAAAGTGGTGTGAAGATCAGTGGAGATGAAGAAAGAGATCCAGAGGGAAAAGGAGGGACAGGATGGGAGGAAAGGCGGAATGAAATTGAAAAAATCATGCTATGTGCACGTATAAATGCACCCCAGGGAATTCAACCTCTGTGGGTGTGCAGAAACTACCGATCAAAAATAAATTAGCATCAAGCAAAAGGAAGATCAGCAGAGGAGTGGAAGGAGAAGAGAGGGAGGGAGAGGGGAGGGAATATGGGCGGTATGGGGACTGAAATGGAGTAGGTGGAATTCCATGCACAGTTTTCTCGAAATGAACCTGACTACCATGTATAACTAAAATGCTCTAAGAAAAAATAATAAATACTCCAAGTAGAAGGACAAAAGTTACACTTTAATTTCTAGGATAATTTTAGGGAGTCTCTACCTGGATATTTCCCTCAATCTCAATTTTTTTGAAATGTTTTTTGGTGGAGATGGACAGAATACTTTTATCCATATTTTTTAATTTTTTATTTAAATGTATTTGTTTTGTTCTAATTAGTTGTGCATGACAGTAGAATGCACTTACACATTTTGATAAATCATATATAAATGCAGCATAACCTTTATGTGGTGCTGAGGATCAAACCCAGTGCCTCAGACCTGTTAAGCAAGTGTTCAGCAGATCCCTCAATTTCAATTTTGGAAGCTCAAGTTACACTACAATGAGAAAAAAATATATACCCTCTTGTTCTGGTTAAAAAAATAAAAATATATATATATTTTATATATATATATAGGATAACTGCACAAAAAATAGAAATCAGCTTCTTCTGATGTTGACTGTATTTCTCTTTGTATTTACCCTTATTTGAGAATAAAGTGTCCACCCTCATCTTAAAAAAAATAATTAAAAATAAAAGTGGGTGAGATAGATATACTCTTGAGGACTTTGGAAGCCATGCAAACCTTGATGTGACTTTTTTCAGACATTGAACAGTTGGAGGAAGAGTTAAATGAGTGGAGGTTTGCTGAGCAATGATTGCTGTCTTTGAAACATACAGGATGAATCATTCCATAGATATGATTAGGGAGAACGTGTGCTATAATTTCCCTGTGGCGGTTGTTGCTAAGGAAACCTCATGCCTGGTGAACCTGTCCACTTCTCCATTCAGAAGCAGCAAAGTGTAAGCACCAAGGGATCCATCCAGGTTATCCATGCCCCATACCTGCGCCAATCCATCCATATTGGCCTGTGTTATTTGTAATTTAGCAAACAAGAGAGGTGTATTGTTTTAGTTTATACTAAACTAGTTCATACTTGTAATTACTCTGCAAAATTTGATATTTAATACTATAATCTATCACTATTATAATGACCTAACCTACCTACAATTAAATCAACATTTTTACCCAATCTATCTAAAAGTACAAACATTGAATAGAAATTTTAAGAGCTTGGTAGGAGTTTCATGACTTATTGGAAAAAATACAGGCATTGGAGAAAATTGCCAGGTAATATGAGACCTCTGTTATATGTTTATTGGTTGATACAGTATAACTATATGCAGCTAAACTGTACTATTCTGTAATTGAGTAAATAGAGATAGTATTAATACATTCCTGCCACACTATCTTATCTTATTTTGCTTTCAAAAAACTTATGCAGGGAGAATTACTATACTTAATAATATATAAGTAGATAGATAGGTTCAGAGAAAGTCCTCAGTGTTCTATTTGTCATGTCTGATTTATTTTTCATGTCATATTAATCTCTCCTCTATCCCTTTACCTAAACTGTGAAAACTGACATAGTTGAATACTGTTATTTACCCTCTAACTCATATATTTGGTTGAATTAAATAGTAAACAATGAAATCAAACAATTAACATCTACACAATGTGCTGCATTTTTAAGGATAATATGGAAACTCATTGCTTATAATGCATTTATGCTCCATTCAAATTAAATACATAGATATTGAGGGCTTGGAATATCTAATGTTTAATATATTTATAATTTTCTATATATCACTCAGAAATGATATTGAAGAGGAAAACCAATGTTAAATAAAGAAGGAAAGTTGGCTTATACCCATGTTTTGAATGATTATTTTTTTCAAATGAAGTTAAATGGATTAGGCAGATGTTTCTTCTAAAAGAAAACTAAACAAAATCTGTAGCTGCTCAAAAACAGAGAAATTCCTAGCATTTGGAAGAGTTTTTTGCTAATATCACTATCCATCTTACGGCCTGAAGGATTATTTATTCAATCTGTATGTCAGTCACACCATGTCCACAGCAAGGATGCTGTGGAATAGCTGTGGGATGGACCAGCTGAACATCACCTCTCAGCATGGTTAGCCTTCTCCTAGGATTTTAAATTTTCCCTTTAGGAAAAGAGCTCATCTCTTGTCTTCTTTAGTACACTGGATTCTATTCCTGTTTCTGAGAATGACCTTAAAACGTGGTGAGGCAATCTGAACATCAGTTCACCCCATCTTTTGTCACTGCTAGGGAACAATCTTTGTGCAAACCCATGAATGGAACCAGTGGTCGGCTACAGTATAACAGAGGACATTTCTTTTTTATACGGGGATTTTCACTTGGGGGAGCTTTACCACTGAGCTACATCCTCAGCTCTTTCCATTTTTTTTTTTTTTATATTGAGATAGGGTTGAAGTAAATTGCTGGGGGTGACCTTGAAATTGGGATCTCCTGCCTCAACCTCCCATGTTGCTGGGATTACACAGGAGTGTGCCACCATTTCCAGGTAGCTGATGACATTGTTTTTATTGTTTGTTCTATTTAGTGATGCATGACAGTAGAACACATTTTTATTCAATGCACACAAATGGGTTACAGCTTTTCATTTCACTGGTTGTACATGATGTACAGCCACACCATTCGTGTAATCGTACATGTACACAGGGTAATGTTTGTCTCATTATACCATCTTTCCTTCCCCTTGCCCCCTCACCTATGCTCATTTCCTTCTACACAATCCAATGTTCCTCCATCCTTCCCTTACCCCCACCTTTCCCCCCATTATGTATCAGCATCCACTTATCAGAGAAAAGGTTTGGCCTTTGGTTTTTTTGGGACTGGCTTATATTCATTTGGCATAATATTCTCCAACTCCATTCATTTACCTGCAAATGTCATAATTTTATTCTTTTTTATGGCTGAGTAATATTCTATTGTGTATATATATCACAGTTTCTTTATCCATTCATCTATTGAAGGGCATCTAGGTTGTTTCCACATTCTAGTTATTGTGAATTGAGCTGCCATGAACATTGATGTGGCTGTGTCACTGTAGTATGTTGATTTTAAGTCTTTTGGGTATAAACTGAGGAGTGGGATAGCAGTGTCAAATGGTGGTTCCAATCTGAGTTTTCTGAAGAATCTCCATACTGCTTTCCAAAGTGGCTGCACCAATTTGCAATCCCACCAGTAATATATGAGTGTACTTTTTCCCCCACATCCTTGCCAACACCTATTGTTGCTTGTATTCTTGTTAATCACCATTCTAATTGGGGTGAGATGAAATATTAGGGTAGTTTTGATGATTTGCATTTTAAAGATCATGCATAGAAAGTATAACACTGATCATATCTTAGGCCAACAATTACCCTCCTCTAAACAATGCTTTGGAGAGATTTGGGGAGACAACATTTTGTGGTCACATTGCTCTCAGCAAGCCTTTCAGCAACCACTATCATTGTTTCTTCCAGAAAATTTAAGAATGGCAGAATGAATTGACTTGGTATCTTTTACTGTTCAAAGTCATATAAACATTGCACCCATATCTCAGTAGGATAGGAAAACAAGGATACTGTTGATATCCAAGTAGGCACACATGTGCATATATGTGTGTAAAATGTGTGCAATGCATTTTGAGATAACAAAGCAAGAAAATAATCATTCTACCACTTTGGTATCAAAAGAAATGGAACCCAATTGACATTTATTATTTAGGAAAAAGTCCTTTACATATCCTAGAGATTAATGCTTTATCTGAGCTGCATGTGGCAAAGGTTTTCTCATAATCTGAAGGCTCTCTCTTCCCATTATTGTTTCTTTCGCTGAGAAGCTTTTTAGTTTGAGTCTATCCCATTTATTGATTCTTGATTTACCTTCTTGCCCTTTAGGGGTCTTGTTAAGGAAGTCAGGTCCTAGGTTGACATGGTGAAGATTTGGGCCTACTTTTTCTTCTACTAGTTGCAGGGTCTCTGTTCTAGTGCCTAAGACTTTGATCCACTTTGAGTTTCATGCAGGATGAGAGATAAAGGTTTAATTTCATTTTGTTACATGTGGCTTTCCATTCTTCCCAGCACCATTTGTTGAATGGGATATCTTTTCTCCAGTGAATGTTTTTGGTGCCTTTGTCTAGTATGAGCTACCTCTATTTGTGGGGGTTTGTCTCTCTGTCTTCTATTCTGTACCACTGGTCTATGTTTCTGTTTTGGTGCCAATGCCATGCTGTTTTTATTGATATAGCTCTGTAGTATAGTTTAAGGTCTGGTATGCAATGCCTCCTGCTTCACTTATCTTGCTAAGGATTGCTTTGGCTATTCTGGTTTTTATTTTTCCAAATGAATTTCATGATTGCTTTTTCTAGTTCTATGAAGAACTTGGACTTAGAGAATATCATTCTAAGTGAAATAAGCCAAACACAAAAAAATAAAGGCCCAATGTTTTCTCTGATATGTGGATGTTAATTCACAATAGAGGAGTAGGGGGCACTAGGGAAGATTAGAGGTACTTTAGGTGGAGGGGAGTGAAGGGAGGGGAAGGGGTAAGGGAGTAGGGAAGATAGCAGAGTGAAACAGACATTATTACCTCATGCACATGGATGACTGTGATGTGATCCTACAATATGCATAATCAGAAAAATGAGCCATTACACTTCATTTATGATCTATCAAAATGTATAAACACATTCTATAGTCATGTACAACTATTTAGAACAAATAAAAAAATTTACAAAAAAGAAAAAATATTTTACTCCTATTTTGATATATGAACTCTGATCTTTTTGTGTATTTGAGGAGTTCTACAAAATTGGGTCATACTGGATATAAAATTATTTAACTTACTTTTTCCACTTAGCAATATAAGATAAACATGCTGTCCTGTCATAAGGTGCCGTATTTAATCGACTCATCATTGACTCACCCAATCTCAAGTATTAAAAATTCCCATCAGAGTGGTTAAAAAAAGAAGCATGCTAAATAAAAATAAATTTACATCGTTCAAAGATGAACTAGATATTTGGACTGTCCAGACTTTGCAGTATCCAGGGAAAAGGGGCACTGCTATTTTTGAATCACTGTTCTATCTTATAATTTTATTTGGTTGGCTTGGGTGATGGAGAAGACTAACGTAAAGGTTAGAAAGGAAAGCAATGGAAAAATTTAGCTTGTTCTCCTCTGAATATCAGGTGTAGACCACAGGGCAGATGTCCCCCTAAAACCACAGGTGATCTGAGAAAGCACATTTGTGGGCTCATGGTTTCTCCTGCTGGGGGTTAGGAGAGATGGAAGATCTCACCCCCACATGTGGGATGTTTGTGGACACTGAGGGGATCGCTCAGTTTTTTGTTTTTTGTTTTTTTTTTAGTACTGGGGATTGAACCCAGGGCCACTCCACCACTGAGCCCCAGCCCCAGCTCTATTTTGTAATTCTATTTAGAGACAGGGTCTCACTGAGTTGCTTAGGGCCTCGCTAAGTTGCTGAGGCTGGTTTTGAACTCATGATCCTCCTGCCTCAGCCTCCCAAGTGCTGGGATTACAGGCGTGCACCATGGTGCCCGGCAAGCTCAGTTTTATATATATATTTTGCCCCTAATGTTATCTTTGTCTGAGGAGAAGGAAGATTCTTCTTATGCATCTTCCTTGGTACAAACATTTTCCTAAGTCCCATTAACAGACCCCAAGCCACTTCTTCCCATTTCCTTTTGAACCTCACTGGGAAGATTTCATGCCCTGTGTGCAGGAGAATCATCTCTGGAAGGATGGTTTTACCTATATTTTATAGAAAGAAACCAAATAGGAAATTTGCTTTCTGAAGCACTTTTTAATAATATATATAACCATAGTTTAATTTGGATAATTGATCGAAATAGGAATAAATGATTCAGAATTAGCATATTTTTAAGGGAATAGGGTTGTCCTCAAAAAAGTCAGTTGAAACAAAAAAATGAAAACCCACACTTTTTTTGTATTGATTCTATCTCTGATGCACTTTCCTGTTCTTTAATCTCTTTTTCTTTTGTGTCACTTGGTTTTTGAAAACTTAATTCTCTGTGCTGTACTTGGGGCAGTACCAAGTAAATCCAGAATGAGAAAACTTCCTCAATTTGGCTTTTTATTGGAGCGAAGACCCTTGAGTGGAACAGGAGAGAAACCGACCTGGTAAGATTGATGGGGTAGGAGAAAGAGAAGGCCAAGTTGAAGGAGCTAAGTGGCTAATTTGGAAGATTTTCTTGGTCCTGAGCTGCAGAGCATCCTCTAAGGCCAAGTGTGAATACCTCATTCTCTTGATCTAGGTCCAAGAGCCTCCTCTCTATTCTCCTGCTGGTTCTCAGCAGTCCCTGTTTTCTATCAACATGTGGGGAAGGGATGCTGAATTCAAAGTAAAATTTCTGATCCAGTTTCCTGAATGCTAAAAGAGGTTGTTGGCTCCTGGGACTTTTTTTTTTTTTTCCAGTAAATTTATAACAGGCCATTTTAATTTGTTTCCTTCTATAAACCATCATGGATGTCTCAACTGGACTTGAATTCAGGTTTTATTTTAAAGTGGTGCATTCAAAATTACCCCCCAAAATTAATAGGCAGATTCATCAGGTCGATTTAGGGAACTATATCTGGTAGGTTGATCATGGACAAAGTCTGTGATGCAACAGGTTGAACATTTTGGAATCTCTGTAGGATTCACTGCAAAGCATTCTAATTAGAATAAATCAACAATTGGCAGTATGAATTATTTGATGATTTAACCTATCTACCTATTAACAGTTTGTTTCAAACGTTTCCTTCTTAGACACATCAGAGAATTCTGAAGAGTATTCTACATTTATAGGTTAGCAATGATTTACAATGGCCCCTGGTTACTTTTGGTGTGTACTGGATACTCTTTGTGGTCACTGGGTACTGCTGGAAGGTATGTGGTACCGCTGGTGGACACAGTGTACTATAGGTGAATACTGAGTACTGTTGGTGATCACTGGGTATTCTTGATGGGTACTGGTAGCTGTTTGTGGTCACTGAGTACTGTTGGTAAGTGCAAGGTACTATTGGTGGGTACTGGTACTGTTGGTGGCTACTGCATACTATAAGTGAGTATTGGGTACTGTTGGTTGTCACCGGGTGCTTTTGGTGGCTATAGGGTATTGTTGGTGGCCATTGTGTACTCTTGGTGGGTACTGAGTACTGCTAGTGGCCAGAAGCTGCTGTTCGTGGGTACTGGGTACTCCTGGTGGATACTGGGTATTGTTGGTGGCTATGTGAAACTAGAAGGAATGATTCTTTCTTTTTCACCTGCCTTATCAGACCCAGGATTCCAAACTTCTCTCTTTAAAAGTTTGACTACTATAACCCCATTGGCTAGTTCAGACCAGACAGTCAGAACTTCTGTTTCAGTTAAGTAGCTATTCCATACAGTACTCGTGTAAATAGATTTCCCTTCTTATTAAGCATATAAACTACAATTATTACCCTGGTACTGGAGGAGGTCTTTTACTTTGTGGTTTTTAGAGTTGAATTCAGATTTTAAATCTGCCTCTGCTGATTTAGCGTTGTGTCAGCCATTAACCTCTCTAGCACTTGGTGGCTCTTGCTTAGCATGGAGATAATAATATCCAATGTAGACAGCTGTTTTCTGGAGTGAGATAATCCCATTGAGCCATTTTATCTACTGGCCCCATGCATGATGGATTTATCCAAGTGTCCACTCAAAAGCTTTACAGAAGCAGAGGTCCATTCACAATAATTTGGCAACCTCACCGGTTCACACTGTGTGGACCATCACAGTGATTTAATATGAACATCAAGAAAACGGAGTCAGTAAAGATCTGTTCACTTTAGGATCTACTCATCATCACATGCTAAGTTTTATTTTCAGCCTAATTTTATTTATTTCAGGCCTGACAGCTGTTGTCTTAGGTGGGTTGGCAAAAACTCTTTAAAACATCAGACCATTAAATTTGGAAATAGCAGTAAATAGCACTTTGGTGGAGATTATTTCTTTTTTCTCCCCCATAAAAATATATGCATACATATTCAGAGTGTTTCTTATTCTTTAATCTTTCTCTCATGTTAAATACATTCAAGTAAACAGATAAGAAAAAAATATGTACCTATGAGATCATCTCTCACTTCCAAGCATCTGAGAAATAAGCAGGATATGGCACTCACTCACAGGCAAAGCCAAAGTTGAGATTTTCACACAAAAATATAAAACTGCATATTATTATTACTGATAAGTTAGAAGTTGAAATCATTTTCAATCCAGTGAAGAGTTGTCTTATGTGTCCAAAAAGATATCTAAATCTTTGAACGTGTTGCTGTCGATATGCATATTATATCCTCTTATACTAGAGAGTGTTGAAGTGGTTTTGAAAACGTTCCTCTTATTGTGATCATCATGCTACCTGTGCTGGGCATAGAAGTCTAGCCTGAGCAAAAAGAAAACATAATACTGAAATCTAAGTCTTTGGAAAATTATCTTTAAGTCGAAATAATTTATGTTAAAAGGGTATTTCTGTGCATGATGAAAATTACATATTTAAAAGTAAAAATTTTAATAGAGACATATTTTTCAGAAAACTTCACAGATTTTAAAAATATAAACTAATAAATCAACAATGATTAAGGGCCAAATCCTTAACTACGCCTGAGTAATAAATTGGCTCTTTGCTAGGAAGCAGAAACATGGGAAAATCAAATGAAGATCATTGTAAGTCCAATTGATCAATCTGGCTTCTCTGACATAGGCTGTTTTTCAATGTTTATATCCTGCCCCAGGGTGGATTATCCCACTTTGTAGGGACCCCATAATTGATGGGTTCAAAGGAGAGTTTCAGCTTATACAGGGCCCAAGACAACACAGCCAACCTTTTCCAACATCCAATTAATCTCAGCACCATACATAACTTCTTGAATATTATCACCATACCCTGGTTCTTGATTTCCAACTGTCATTAAGGACAATTCTCTAGGAGAGAACAGGCAGCGTACATTGATAAATGCAGGCAACACTTTCCCCAATACCAGAAAATAAAGCATTGTGTGACCTATGCTTCCTTTACCAGTAAAGGCAATGGAGTGAATATTGGCTAATTGCTCTCTTTACCTTGGCAGTCCCCCAGTGCGGCTACCATCTTTGACCACAGTCTTCCCTATGAGAGAAGAATTGGTGGGTGTGAATTGTGGCACTTTGAATCATAGCCAAACGCCTTGTGAGACTCTGTTAGCTGACCTATGTCTTTTTCCAACTTACTCTTTCATTTCTTTTCCTTTGAATTCTGTGTCTCTGCTACTTTGTCTCAGATTTGACAAAAAGCAACCACTTCTCTCCTTGGGACTTTACACATGATATTGAAAGAGGAGCCAAGTCAGAGTCTGATTCCAGATGGTAGCTTCATCCTGATGACACAGGATATGGAGACTCCATACTTCCATTATTATCAGTCACTAGCCAAGGGTCTCTGTTTAAAAAGGATGCTAACTCCCATATGCTTGACCTTGCAAGACTTGTGGTAAATATACCCCTGGTCCTAAAAGACTGCCAACTAAGACATTCCAATGCAGATGATTAAGATACAAAGCACACTGGAACTAGAGGGGCCGTGCTCAGGAATAAGAAATAGGGTAGAGAAATCCTGGGCAGTCTCTATAGGGTCTGTGACATCCATCCACCAATCCATTATCCATTCATCTCCACATCCATCCACTCACCATCCATCCATCATCCATTCACTCATCCACCCATCTATCTCCTCTTCCATTGTTTTTTATCTCTCATCATTATCTTTTCCAAATATTTGCCCTTTTAGCTACTTTGCTCAAAGGAAAAATGTCATCCATCAATGAATCACCCAAACCAACTTGGCACTTGGCCTTGGAGTTGTTAATATGAAGTATTAAACAAAGAATTGAAAGACAGAGGAAGAGTGAAAATATTATCAATCAAAACAACAGCAGAAGTGGTATAAATAACAGCAAAGGCAGAGTTCCTTAAAAATCAAGAGTACAAGAAAAGAGAAATGACTATGGTCTCAGAAGACATGTCTAAGTGACTCCCAGCTTGGAAGACCTTCTCCTCTGTTGGAAGGAGCCCTCTTTAATCATCCCGATAGCCCTGTGAGCAAGAGAGATATGCTAATTGAATGGCTGACCCAGTTTTCTAAGACTGAGCAATTACTTTATTTCATAAACTGTTTTTTTTATATGGTCTTCATAGGCAAGGAGAAAAATAGCACTCTATTATATATTCCAGGTAAGAACTTCTTGGAATACAAAAGAGGATTCATAAGACATGTTGAAAAGAAGACAAGGTTGCCATTTTCCCTTTGATCTCACAGAATGCCACACCCAACATGGAAACTGGCAAGGGCAATGTCCAGGTTCTTACACCATCATGGCAGGGCATACCCATCCACACTGGGGATTATTTGGGGTTCATGGTCCCTCATGGATATTCTGTATTGTTTACTAGAGTTCTGTTTTTAGATCATGGACAGGTGATGAGTTCCCCATTCCACATTCTTTCCATCATCTTTGGAACTAGGATTTTAATTTCCCACTGGAGAATCGCCTCTCTCCACCACAAGCAGTAACAGGAGGCATCAGTCAAGAGGATGGATATCTCTTAGGCCAGGAGTGAATATGTTATTTTAAATTAGGGCAATCCAAGTTCTTCCTCACCCATTTCTGGATTCTGAGTCAAATGGAGGAATCCAAAATGGAGGGAAAAAAACTGCTGGAAGAGATACCTTCTAGTGTCAATGCCTCAGTCACTCGGAATCCTGCTGCCTGGATGACTGGACTGGCCATTGTTCAGGTCTCATCCAGGCCCCAACAACCAATTGTTCCCTCAATTCTATAAGCAACACTATCAACTCTAACAGACTCGTTTGATACAAATAACAATAGGTGTTGGTGGTTTAATTAGTCAATCTCATTCTTCTAAGGTGCAAACTAAACTTCAGCATCGACATCTCTCACAATTTAATTAAACGGAAACTTAAATAGGTTGAATGAAAGTTTTAGTCCTGAAATATGTTCCCCAGAAATAATATTTATGAGGGTATCAGTCTTAACTCAGAGCTGTGCAGAATACCGATTAAAAATTTGTCTATCAAAAAGCAGGATGCATGCCTAAAATCCCAGTGGCTTAGGAGGCTGAGGCAGGAGGATCTTGAATTCAAGTTAGCCTCAGCAACAGTGAGGCTCTATGCAACTCAGTGAGACTCTGTCTCTAAATAAAATACAATACAGGACTGGGGATGTGGCTCAGGGGTCCAGTGCCCCTGAATTCAATCCCTGGTACCCTCCCCACCCCCAAAAAAAGCAGGTGTTTAATGCACACATAATTCACAATAAACTGTGCAGAGAAACAAAGATCAAGAGCTATTTTGAGTGAGTCATTTAACACTGTGGACTTTTGCTTCCTTAACTTGAAATGAAAAGCCTAGATTGCAAGCTAAATAATCCTATGCTTCTTTAAAATTTCTTTGCCTTTCCCAGCATCATTCTTACTATGTGCAGGACCCCAATCTTAATTGTATATGTATTATCTCATTTAATACTTACAAAGTAAATATAGTTCTTTATAAATATCCTTTATCCAAAGAGAAAGACATTAGTATCCCTTAAGTATGCACTCAGCTATCAGTGGCAGAAGACTATTTCAACTGGCTTAGACTCATTATTTTTTCTCTTTCCACAAGAAATCTAAGAGTAGGCATCTGATATCTTGTTGACATCAATGTAAGAACTTCTGAAATTCTCTTGGATTCTACCCTGCAAACTCAGCTTCTTGAAAGTTGCCCTTAGCTGGAACAAACAGAGCAAAGAAAGTCCTGTCCAAAAACTAGATCTTCCTTTTTCTCTTTCACATATCTAGAAAGAAAAAGCTTTCTCTACTACCCACAGGTGAACTGCACTTGGATCTCATTGGCTGGAACGATTATAGGGCAACTCTTAGTGTCAAAGGAGCCAGAGAAATGGAACAGGCAGTTGGACATATTCCCAGATCTCAAACTGGAGTTCTCTTCACAATGAGAATGGAAGGAATACATATTTGGAAAATGACTACAATTTTCACCTGCAATGCTTATGAATTTCTATTCTACAGGTATGGAACGAAGACACCAAAAAACCAGTCACAGCAGAACACAGTGATGCAATGGTGAGGAGATGGATTTGAAGCACATCGGTCTTACAAAAACATCAGTGCTCTTAACAAGGTCAAGGTCAGAGTCAGCCACTGCCATTTAGAATGCCCAGCTGTTCTAATCACTGAGCATGCAGCAGAAATGAACTAGATCAATGGGGCCAGATATTTTTTAAATGACTTGTAAATCTGTGTTAATTGTGGCAACAGCTATTTTATTTGCCAGCTTCTTAACGTATGTACTGTGTCTTAAGTCAGATTCCATTCAGAGGAATTGCATGAAGCATTTCAGATCTCCTTCTTTCAAGATTGTGCATCCCATCTCCACACACTTCGTGAGACTTTGGAGACCTAAGAGGGTGACCTCCCAAACAGCTTTGGGATGTCAAAACTAGGTTTGAAGCATGAGCTATCCTCATGCAAACACTAGTATTAGTTCATAAACTGCAGTAAGCATCAGCTTATTAATGTGTGCAACGATAACTGATAAATCATTTTGCAGAACAGATAAAAGGCATATAAAATCCCTATCATATTGCATGACACCTTTTCAACAACACAGGGCAAATATTGATTAATTATTCTGCCACAATGAACTGTGATGGCTCTTTTGATCTCTGGTTGCTCCTTTTACACAGCAAACTCATTTGACTTTGTGAGTTGGAGTACTTCCCCAAACTCATCATCGTCAACTCAATTGTTACATTTTCTTCTGTTCCCTTCATTATCCTCTGTTTCTTTATATAATATATTAGATGCCTGAGTTTCTATTAATATTTTTATTTTATTTGTTCTAATTAGTTGTACATGGCAGTAGAATGCATTTTTACATTTTGATAGACCGTACATGAATGGAGTGTCATCTCTCATTTTTCTGATTGTACATATTGCAGGATCACATGGGTCATGTAGTCATACAGGAACATGAGATCATGATGTGTGTTTCCCTATCATTCCTTCCCCTCCCTTCACTCCCCTCTACCTGATATAAAGTATCTCTATCCTTCCCTATCCCCCAACCCTCATTGTGAATTAACTTCCACATATCAGAGAAAACATTCGACCTTTGGATTTTTGGGTTTGGCTTATTTCGCTTAACATGATATCCTCCAACTCCGTCCATTTACTAGCAAATGCCAGAATTTCATTTTCCTTTAAAGCTGAGAAATATTCCATTCCACATTTTCTTTATCCATTCATCTGTTGAAGGGTGAACCTAGATTCAATTCTTCTCTTTGATGTGGTTACTTCTCTTTGTAAACATGCATTTAAAAAAAAAAAAGACTCTTATACTCTTTGTGGATTAATCAGGAGAACAGTTTCCTTTTGATTTTCTCCACTGTGTTTGGATTTGGACCACAATCTCTACTTGGAGTGGGATACAGTGATAGTGTAGCTGCTTGGCTCTCAGGCTTCCTCCACCAAGTGACAGAAGGACCACTGTCTTAATGTCAGTACCAACAGCCACATTAAGAGTTGTGAATTTCCTCCAATGATTGCCTTGCTGATAAACCTAACTTGGGGTTTCACTTGAAAATAAATATCATGGGCCTGTGGTCCAAGCCTGAGTGTGGGAGAGCTACTCATTTTACTCACTGTGCATAATGACCATCCAGGGACAGGCTCCATGTGCTCTGTTGTAACTACAGCCTCTGACTGACTCCCCAGCTTTCAGGGATTTATCCATCAAACCATCCCTACCCTTCCCAACCTCCTGTGGCTGCATATGTGAGTCTCTTCATATTTTCTCCCTCCTTACCCTATTCCCATTCATGTTTCAACTCTCATTCGGTTGTTATTATTACCCTCTAATTTTCTTCCTTGTCACCATAGAATAATTATCAGTTGAGTATCTCCTATTCAAAATGCTTCAAATGAGGAGTGTTATTTTGCATTTAGAGCATTGACATAGACACAATGAGATATCTTAGGAAAAGGACCCAAGTATACACACAAAATTCATTGAAGGTTCATATACAGGAAAAGGGAGACAAAATGGAAACACCATGGCCCTGAATGACCTTTTAGTTCCCAGGAACCTGACCCAGTCAAAGGACAAGGACAGCAGTTCCAGTCCAGAAATGCCAATCAATCAATCAATCAATCAATCAAACAAAACAAAACAAAACTACAAAAACACTGACCTCCTGTCGTGAATGCTGGGAACCAGGACAAGTTAGTTGCCCCAGGAGGATTCTCTTCTGTATGCACACAAGGACACACTACTCCTTGGGATGCTGGTCATACAAGGAGCACAACTAAGCACCAAGCTACGGCTGAGGTTGTTGCTGCTTCTCTAGCCCAACTTACAAACCCTCTCCCTGGGGCAACTGGGCAATCACACCTACAAGGAGAGTGCATGGCTCCCCCAGGCAGCCATCCTAGACAAAGCAGAGAGGGATAAGAGGAGCTACTTCCTGGTGCTGTACCAGAACCCTCTGTGAAGCAGGGGTGCACTTGTTCTGCCCATCACCATGAGACTTCCTGGCAAAGCACCTGTCCACCAGCAGGGTGCCACTGGACCTGCCTGTGACATTTCTCAGTAAACCCTAAAGTCTCATATCTCATCTCTGGGTGTCTATCTTGGTCTCTGGCAACCTATCCTAATGTCTAAGCACAACTGAATGGTAGACAGCACAAGGCAATATCGTAAGATATTTTTAGTAATCTCGTGCATGGAATCAAGCTTCATGATGCAAAATTTTCAGTTGGAACATCGTATTAGCACACAGAAAGAATTACATTTTGGAGTTTTTCAGATTTTGGATTTTCCAGGTAGGGATACTCCATCTGTACTTTGAAATGCTGGCAAAAAAACAATGTTTCAACATCTGACTAACAAAATCGGTAATTTCCAATTGGTTGACATACGGACTGCATCCATTCTGGAAGTTGAGCTTTCTCTTCTAGACTTTTATTTTAATCCATACTCAGAAAGGATAGAGACTATGGGTAAGCCATATTTTCCACTGAACAGGAAACTTATTTTTAATGGGAATATGCAAGAATTTGTAATTGTTGAGTTCTGACAGAATACAGGCCTGGCAGACCCTTTCCTTCTACCCCAGGGGACTGAACGGGTCACATAATAAGAAAGAGGACTTTTTTCCATTCAGTATTATTGTTCCACCTAAGACTTGCATATTTTGCAGCTTTTGCTTAAGAAGATCCTGGGGAATTTTAACCTGGGAATTTTGTTTCTTACCCAAAACAAAACAAAAATTTACAAGACCCAAAGTCCAACATACCAAATAAACAAATAGATAATAAAAACTCCTGCACTTCAAGGAAATGATTTTTCTGTAAATACGGAAGCTCAGATTCAGTTCAAGAGTGAAAGACAGGCTGTCTTCCTTGGAAAGAGAACATAAATAGCTAAGATGACTCAAATGCTCAATAGTATTCCCATGTCCCTAGATAGGAAGACACACTGGGATGTGACCATGTGGTAGGAGGCCAGGAACACAAAGCAGACACATCTTGCTGTGTTTATGTGGCCCGCAGGATGGATGAGGCTGGATGCAGCGGAAAGAACAGGGTCAGGTTTAGGACTCCCTCCTAAGGCTGCCTGGCTACCTCCAGATTGCTGTGTCTGATTTGCAGATTTAGCATTGCCAATAAAGTCAAGGGAAGGAGCTGTGAATGAGGGTGCATGTTTGTGTGTTTACAACCTTACAACAGCCTCCCAGAAGCATAGCAATGAGACCTTGATGCTTAGCAAGCCTCAGTTCCGGCGGCCTGAGAGTCTGAGAAGGCAGAGCTCCGCATGAGCTCCACCCACAGTCAGAAACAGGTTGCAATATGAGTCCAAGTCATTATTCACAATATCTTCATTCAGAAGGCAATTTATGTGCATTGAATTTTCATTTTACACTTATCCTACAAGTAAATTCTTCCAGGATCACCCAGACCTCCCTGTTCTCATTATGAAGATGCTTAATTCCTCAGATCAGTCTCTATCTGATGCAGTAAACTCATTGTCTTGGCCTGGTTAACTCTACATAGGATGAATTGATATTGTATTCTGATTTTGAAAAGGAAGAAGAGAAACTGGAAATAGTGATCTAGCTTAGATTGTGGGTGTGCTATGGATCCAGCCACCTTGGCAATTGAGCTATTTCTAAATTGTGAACAAGTGTAATAGAAATCTGTAACTTCTGTGACCCTACATCAATGGTCCTGGATTCTGGTAACAGCTCCCAATTGTGTTGTGATGAATTGGTCACTTAGTGCAATTGTCTGTCATGATATTCTGCACTTTCCTCGTCTCTAAGTGGGAGGGTGATACACAGTTGTCCAATTGCACTTAGAACAGAATCTCAACCTTGAGTAGAATGATCAAAAACCGAAAATGTTTATAGGTGATTCCTCCCAAAGATAGAACCCTGAGTAATTTGATCATAATTTCCCCTTCCCAGGCATCTGTAACTGTCTCCAGTTTTGTTCAACCCAGAATTACTTTTTAAATACTCTTTTTCTCAATTTTCAAAACTATCTCTTATATGCCAATACATTTACTATCTGCTTAAGAAAAAGAGCTCGTTCCTGAAAGATGTTAAACATGCCATTAGTGATTTAGATCAGGGATGCTCAAGTATCCAAAAAAATTAGAAGCAGATGTGCGAGGACTCTTCTCCCTCATAGAATGTTTTTGACCAATTTTGACACTAGGTAAATAAAGCATGAGGTTCAACATTCCTATTTGAGGAACAACTCTGCCACCAGGTTTAGACACAATCTTATTTTTAATGAATTGTGACTCACCCAACTGAAATGCAGTAGGTTCACATTAAACCACCACATGAATTTTGCATTACATATCTGGCCAAATAGGTATAAGGCTAAAAGGAAAAGTCAAAACCAAGATTCAACAAGACTTTGGAAAAAAAACTACCCAATTTTTTTTCCTCTAAACACATGCATGGAAACAGTTTATTGCTATTTATAGCAAAAAATGGTATCACTATGCACAAACCAGTTAGAGAAGCAGCAATAATTTTAAGGAGAAGATCTAAAGGACACATATGTTAAAGGAATGGGGGAAAGAACAACCTGGGCTCCAGAGAGTAATAGTGAGTCTGTCTCAGTCAATTCAAGATGCTATAACAAAATACCACAGACAAGTTAGCTTGTAAACAACAGAAAGCTGTTTCTTATACAGTCAGGGATGTCAAATTCATGAGCAGATTATATGTCTGGAGAGGGCCCACTTCCTGGCTCAGAGATGACAACTTCTCCCTGGGTCTTCACATGGTGTGTGGGGGTGGGAGGCACTCTCTGGAGCCTCATTAATAAGGACACTGATTGTATTAATAAGGGCTCTCCTCCCATGATTGAATCACTTCCCAGAGGCCCCACCACCTAACACCATCCACTGGTGATTATGTTTCCAACATGAATTTTGGGAGGATTAAAATGTTTATAACAGAGTTCAAATTAAAAACAATTTTTAGACCCATCTGTGTGGCAAGACCTGGCTTCTCTGAGGTATGTTGTCCCTAACAGGAACATGATTAGGATACTGGGTACTATGGAGACAAAGGTAATGGGATACTAACTCATGAAGAACAGGAATGAGTTAACACTGTACATATTTGCTTATGAAGGGCAATCTAAAGATCTGTTGACATAACAAAGTGGGTCAGAAAATTTCACATAGTGAATCCTTTCTATTAAAAATTAGTAAAAGTGCTTTGAGTTCCCCACATGTTACGGTTTGGATAGGAGGTGCCCCCCAAAAGCTCCTGTGTGAGACAACACCAAAATGTTGAGAGGGGAAATAATTAGATTAAGAGTAGTGACCAAATCAGATTAATTCACATGAAATGGATTAACTGAGTGGGGCAAGCAGGTTGGGGATGGAGGAAGTAGGTCACTGGGGTGTGCCTTTGGGTTTATAGTTGGTCCTTGCTGAGAGAACTCTCTCTCTGCTTCCTGGTGCCATGTCCTGAGCTGCCTTCTCCCTCCACACCCTTCCACCATGATGTTCTGCCTCACCTGGGGCCCAGAGCCATGGAGTCGGCTGACCATGGACTGAACCTCTGAATCCATGAGCCAAAATAAACTTTTTCAGCTCCAAATCACTCTTGTCAGGTATTTTGGTCACAGCAACACAAATTTGACTAAAAACACTAAGTCTTTTTAGCCAAAGATCTACTTTAATATGTATTTCATATGTAATATATGCCATGTTTAAATAATACTTAATATCCACTGCTTATAGAAGTGTGACTTTGTGCAAATTCTAATAATTCTGTTCCTTCATCAATGAAATTAAATTAAGTATAATGCCCACGACATTTAATTTTTAAGGATAAGCCTATTTAAGGCACTTAGTACTCATATTATTATACAAATGAAAAATTTCATTTTCCTTTGATGGTGGAAAATGCCTCTCATTCATATATGCCTATAAAATTATGTGATAAAATGAGTGACAGAAAAAATAATTTCTATTTCTTTTCTGAGTTAAAATCTCAAAATTTTGTACTGTACAGATTTGACCCAATAGTAGACAGGCCAGATGTATAAATTCGATCATTCAAACAAGCAACATAGGCATCTATTTCTGCTTGGGTGTGTTGTATATTAACCAGATACAAATAAAAACAAACAGAAGCACACAATTGCATCTACTGCAAATGCTCAGGTACCAAGGTCCAGTCCTTTCAAATGAGCGAAGTTGGAAGAAAAATTCACACAGAGGGTATGAATATAATGCATGTGTGTGGCCTGGTTTTTACATAAGCTGAGCAATGAACCAGATAAGCTCTCCATCCTAGGAAGGACTTTTGTTCTCTAGATCTCTTATGGCCCCTGTACTTAACTCTTTTTTAAATATGAAGAATCGAAATTAAAATAAAATTGACTCAAAAATAAAACAACTAAAAAAAAAAAAAAACCCACCTTGGTACAGTGGTATTCCCAATGACTTAAAAGAATGAGACAGAAGAATTGCAAGTTCAAAGTCAGCCTCAGCAACTCAGTGATACCCTGAGATAAAGTAAAAAATGTAAAAGGCTGGGGATGTAGCTCAGTGGAAAAGCAACCCTGAGTTCAATCCCCAGTACCAAAAATAAAAATTAAAAAACAAGTAAAAAGGACAAAACGTCAACCAAACCAGAGAAGATCTGATGTAAATAAATAAAATTAAATTAAATACAGGTTGACTCACTTTTTCTTTCACTAGCTATATGTATATATAGAGAAGAATTTAATCAATTTCCCAAAATATTGTACAGAAGTTGTGAGGCTATCAAAATGAAGAAGGTCCTTGTTAGAACATTTCTATAAAACAAGTGCATGCCTTCGGTCTTTCAAAAGTATATTCATTGACTTGGTTAATAACTCTCCTCCTTGGTTACAAAATAGTGCTCTTCTCTGATTGCAATGACTTCCTTTTACATTTGCTTCCAGTTGCTAAAAAGATACTCATGATATCAGATTGAGTCCAACAATAACCTGAGCTTCTGAGAGTTCACTAGAGGAAGGTGTACAGAAAGTTTTAATTGGAGTTTTAATATAGTTTTAATTAATAAATCTAATAAAAGAGATTATCTATTTATATTAACCTAATTATATGAAACATACAATAATATTGGAATTCTTTTTGGATATTCATTAGGTCTTATTACTAGACATGATTTGTATCATCATTTTCTTATCTGCTACCCAAACAAAAGGTATATTCTCTCTTCCTGCACTGCAGAATCTCCAAAGTTTACCAATGCCTTTGTTGAAGGCAGACTCTACTGTTGAGCTGATCTGTGAGTCAAATATATGTTCCTCTTATGTATTGGGATCTTAAAAATCTTTAAAATTTACTAGAAATAAATAATGTTATATCTGTTCAGTATTTCAGTATTTGTAAAAATCATTCATCATTCATCTCCATTATTGGTCTGGTTTAGTTTTGAAATGCCTCCCTAAGCCCTGTGTGTTACAACTTTGGTTGGAGCCTGGGATGGCACTTGGAGCCCAAGGAAACTTGAGGAGGTGGGAGCTGGTGGAAGGAAGCTAGGTCACTGGGGGCATGCCCTCGAAGTCAGTTGTGGGGCCTCAGATCCTTCTTGACTCTCTCTTGCTTCCCAACTACTAAGAGGTGAGCATCATCCTCGGCCATGATGGGCTGCCTCACCACTGGCCAAAAGCAAAGGCCAACAAGCTGTGGACTGCACTTCCCCAAAGTGGACCAAAGTAAATCCTCCTTCTTTTCAGGTTGGCATTTTGTCACAACAATGGACAGCTGACTTTATTTGTGATTTGATGTCCATTTATTAGGATGGGTATACTAATTACATAAGCTTAAGTTGAATAATTATAAATGATTGCACATCATGAAAAAATTCCATACCATAGGACGTACCAGAAATTTTCATTCCTTTCCAAAGGGCTGAGATTTCAACTTTGCTAAAGTGTGTTAAAGATGGAGAAAGTTGTTTTTTTTTCTCTTCAAGCTGAAGCCCAAAGCATCTCTTTGCCAATGTTGTTACAAACTTTTTTAGTTTATTCAGCAAATTTCCATCTGTGCTGCTTCTTAGGAAGAAGGATGGAGATTTTTTTTCTGCAAGAATTCATCATTTTCCCATGTCTCCCATGAATTCTGAGTAGATCAGTATTTGGTTATGCATTTAGTTATTCTGAAAAGTTAATATAAAGTAGACTCCGGGGGTCACTGTGTAAGCATTCACCCACCAGGTTGAGATGTGCAATGATTCTGGGCAGCTTGTTTTATGTCAGCTACTCATTTCCAGAGCCTGACCTCACTTGATAAACATTTTTCACTTTTAGTGGAAAGGAGAAGAGGTGAAAGAAAGCAGGTCTCATTTGGGGGATGTTATTGTCACATCTACCCACTGTTCCCACTGCCTTTCTCACACCTAGAAATGTGTGAAGCTACCTTGATAGTGTGCTGAGGAGTCTCAATTCCTTATTAGCATTCACTTCCAGGGGTCTTTCTGTCAATAACAAAGTGATTTTTCCCCTTGGAAATCACCATAAAACAGATGTCTCTTCCTAATCATCTTTCAGGCAAAAGCATGTCAGAGCTATGATTCAAGGTGGCGGGTTTGTCTTTGCCCTTCTTTTTTATTCAATTTTTTTTTTTTGTATTTTTGGAAAAAATTATTCAGCTTCCTTGCAAAGGATTTCTGAATGAGGACTTAGGTAACATTTTTAGATACAGAATAGAATCTCAGATCAAGAGAAACCAAATCAAGTGCCTGGAAGGGAGAAAACGGTTGTGCTTTTCTTAACTCTGGACACCAAGGACCATGTTTTCCTTAACTATTCAATTTTATCTCATCCTCGGAGGTGTACTCTGCAAGGATATTGAGAGAGTCTTGGAAAATATCAGTGTGTTTGTAGCTGCAGTATAGGTGGAGAGAAACCCATGGATGTACAAGCAAATTCCAAATTACCTTTGTGACATGTTCAAACTGGGATCAATCCATTGGTGGAGCTACTTAAGAATCCAAACTCAGGCTCAGTTTCTCTTGCAGAGAAGCAGTGACTGTAGAAGGGAAAGAAAACTTCCCAAACCCTAGGACTGTGATTGACAAGACAAGGTGTTTGCAGTAGGCAACTTGGGGAGCTTCTATCTTCTTTCTGGTACACAGAAATTGTGGTTCAAAAGGCTGAACATCTCCAAATCACCCATGACCAGAGAATGAAGAAATTGAGAGTTAAAAGGTATCATTTCAAAGGTATCATTTCATCCAGGATTAAAAGGATGGGGCTAGGGATGTGCAGAATTTAGGATTAACACAATGTTTTATGACCACAAGACCAGAGCGATGGATTCACAGTTAACAGCTCCACAGTGAGAAATATCATTTTTCTGATCTCTTCTAGAAGGGAGCAATTTATCTACCACGGGAAAATAAAAATTGTCTCCTTCTTATAATTTAGCAGATGGCCACCACCACCTCAAATAAATAATTTGATAAGTTCACTTAAATCATTTCAAAATAAAATGGCAGATTATCAGATAAAATTTAAAGAGATCTTAGAAAGCATAATGGGATAGCTCTATACTTCCACATTGCAGTGGGATCAACATTTAAAATTTAAAGACTGAGCCAGGCATGGTGGTGCATGCCTGTAATCCCAGGGGCTCAGGGGGCTGAGGCAGGAGGATCGTGAGTTCAAAGCTAGGCTCAGCAATGGAGAGACACTAAGCAGGTATTTTATTTAGACCCTGTCTCTAAATAAAATACAATGCAGGGCTGGGGTTGTGACTCAGCAGTTGAGTGCCCCTGAGTTTAATCCCTGGTACAAACAAACAACAACAACAGATGATGATGTCAAGTTTCAGGGAAGCTCTAGGGCACATGGCAATTATGTACTGGAGACTGTAGATGTTTTGGACATTTTCACCATTATCTACTAGAATCAGGCACTTGCACACTCTTTGACCCTGAGATTTCTCTCCATAAGAGATAATCAACAGAAATATGTGTACATGCGCGTCAAAAGACATGCACAAAAAATGTCATAGTATCATGATTTTTAATAATCCTGTACTCTGCAGAGAAACAGAACCCATAGCAGAGACACTTACTACAATGTTATATACGAGAGAGAGCGGGGCAGGTAGGTGGTGAGCAGAGACCCAGGAGAGCCAAATCCAGTTCTAGTGTGGAGGGGAGGCATGCTCAAGATCCTGAAAGAGCTAATAATTCAGTATGAGTCTGAAGACCAGGAAAGACTGATGCAATCAAGCATGAGATGTCCCTCTTCCATGACGGAGGATCAGCCTTTCTGTTTCATTCAGACCTTTAAATGATTGAACAGCAATTTTGTTTTCCTCCAACTATCCATTCAAATGCTCATCTCATCTGCTTCACCCTCGAAGAATCACCCAGGATCATGTCTGACCTAATATCTGGGTTCTCTGTGGCCTCGTCAGTTGGACACATGAAATTCAAAATGAAACCTCCAAACTGGCAAAGTCCAAGGGGCATCAACGTCTGAAGGGATAAATCACATCACATTGATATAATGTGACCTAAAGATATTGGTAATAATGAAAATGCAGCTGCACAAACTTCAAGCATATACTTATTCTTTCATTTGTGAAATATACAAATTGAAACAAATATTAACTCAGAAATTATATGCTGGCAGAATCTTGTTCTTTGAAAAAATATACAAAGCATGGGGTGGGGGGTGTTCCAGGAGAGTTAGCGAATGACTATTTGCTGACAAATGTGATTGCATAATAATTTACAGAAGTTATAATGTTGGCATGTTTCTCTTTCCTTTTTAATTATTTTTATTTTATTTTGTCATGCTGAAGTTAAATCCCAGGGATCTTTACCCCTAGTCTATCTACCTAGTTCTTTATTATTATTTATTTTGAGACATGGTTTGCTAAGATTATGAAGCTAGACTCAACACTGTGATCTTCCTTCCGTCTCCTGTGTCTCTGGGATTAAGGATGGGTACCTCCGTGTTTGGCAATATTTGCATTTTCTAACTATGTTAAATGTCAAAATATGTTTTAAAATGAGACCTTAGATGTTGCACAGTAAATCTAGGCTAGACTTCCTATTTTTCAGATAAGGAAAGAGACCCGGAGATGTTTAGATATTTAGATACATAAATAGTACAACCAACACAATCATGAGCAATTGGTGAAAATAAATCCAAAGCTTTTTCAGTACAGATTAAAATTCACATTAAGCAGCTTGTATGAGTCTCCCAGAGCTGCTATAACAGACTGCCAAACACCAGTTGGCTTAAGAAAGTGGAAGTAGGTTCTCACAGTTCTAGAGGCTAGAAGTCCAAAGTCAAGCTATGAGAGTTGTGCTCTCTCTGTTGGCTCTAGGGGAAAGCTCTGTCCTGCTTCTGCTTGCTGTTGGTAGATGTCTCATTCTTGACACATAGTCACATAGTTATGGGGTCCCTGTGTTTCTTTTCTTTTTTTTTTTTTAAAAAAAAGATCCTGAGATATCATATTTTTTATACCTTTATTTTACTTTTTTTATGTGGTGCTGAGGATAGAAACCAGGGCCTCATGTATGCTAGGCAAGCATTCTACCACTGAGCCATGACCCCAGCCCTAGGTCCCTATGCTTCTTAACAATGTCTCCTTTTGTGAGCCCAGCTCTGGGTCACATTTCTCCATTCCATAAGCACTCTCATGCCACACCAGGGCCAACTTCACCCCAGGCTGATCTTATCTGAACTAAGTATATCTACTACAATCCTATTTGCTAAAAAAGTCACCTTCGGAGTTACTGATGCTTAGAACTTCAATGTATCTTTCTTTGCAGGGACACAGTACAATCCATAACACAGCACCTCATTCTCAGTGTGAAACTGTGGAACTGAAAAATGGCTGGACTTTTTGGAAAGCTAGCTTGAAAAGGTCTGCTTGCTCCCTGGGTCCTTTGAACCCACAGCCCTTGCAATGCTATGCTGGTCTGAAGACACTGGGTGCCAGCACCTGAGAGTGTCATTTCCACTGCTGGATTTCTCTGTCTCTACACACAGACAACACTGCCCAGTCTTGAAAGTTGTGTATGCACCTGGATAACCCAAATCAGCATCGGCTTGTATACTGTTTTCCATTTACAGGATTAATCAATGAGTGTAACTCAGTAAGAGGCAACTTAGCACGAGAACAACCCACCAGGGAGGTGTGTGAGGCAGGCAGGCCTATATCCACACTCTTCTCAGACAATGAGAGTATACAGCAGAACACACCTCAAGGAGGACCAGACAGGAAGCTGCTTTCACTCCTCAAGGCCACATTCTGGGCAGCCACACCTAAGTGCCTGCAGGTGCATGAGACACAGGACCATCAGTGCCTAGGGAACACAGTGGGCAGGCCTGGGGCTTAAGAGTCAGGTAAGGGAACACAGGGGGCCAGCCTCAAGTTCAACAGTCAGGTAGGCGCAGTATTTCCGTACCTCCCTGGCTTACTCAGCTCTTTGGTAGCAAAATGAGGTGTCTGAAGTGGCCTATTTAAGAAAACAGGAGTTGTATTTAGTCCACAATTCTGGTGGCTCAGAGTCCAAAAGGTATTGTGTAGGTTCTGTGGTGAAGGTGCCACTCGGTGGTGCCCCTTCCTGGTGACATCAAGGATAGAAGCGTATGACACCAAGCAGTCACATTGTAAGCCAGAAGGCAGAGAGAGCAGGAGGGGCCAGACTGACAATTTCATAACAGCCCTTGGCAGGAATTGCTAAGGGGTCACAAGAGGACTTCCTCATGCCACCAATGGCCAAGGGAACTCCCACAATGCCCATCCCTTAGAGGTTCCACAGCACATCCCAAAAGCACTGTCCAGGGGACCAGGCTTCCACACGTGAACCTTTGGGGGAACACAATTAATCCATATCCTGTCCGTATCATTTCCATCTTAGTTCCTGCCTCATCTGTTCATATTCTGAACAGTCTTGCTGTCTCTGGTTTCCCATGACCCAACCATTTTTATCCCATCATTCTATGTAGAATGTAAAACATGGGATTTAATGGGTTCGTTGATTTTGTTAAGTATTTGCAACCACTTTTACTTTGTTATGGTTTAGGTATGAAGGGTTCCCCAGAAGCTCATGTGAAGCTATGCAAGAAAGTTCAGCAGTGAAACAACTGAGTTATGAAAACCTTAACCAAATCCTTGAGTTAATCTATTTGTTTTTTTTTTGTGTTGTGTTTTGTTTTTTAAAGGTGCATTGCAATAGTTTATGAGTGACAATTCATCACAAGTCTTTATATAGCATCTTTTTTTTTTAATTTACATATTGATTCATTGAACACAAATGGAGTACAGCTATTGTTTCACTGGTTGTACACAAAGTAGAGTCACCCCATCTGTGCATTCATGCATGTACACAGGGCAATGATATCTGTCACACATTCTGTTATTATTCTTACCCCCCCACCCCGCCCCCACCCCTTTCTTCCCTCTATGCTATCTATCCTTCCTCCATTCTTGCCACCCTTCCCCCCCGCATTATGCATCATCATTCATTTATCAGAGAGACCATTCGGCCTTTGGATTTTTGGGATTGGCTGATCTCATTTTGTGTTAATCTATTTGAACGGATCAACTGGGAGGTCAATGCAGGCAGGTAAGGTGTGGATGGAGGAGGTGGGTCATTGGGAATGTGCCTTTGGGATACATATTTTGTCCTTGATGAGACGAGGAGTCTCTCTCTGCTTCCTGGTGCCCTATCACCAGCAGCTTTCCTTCACCACACTCTTCCGCCATGATGGGCTGACTCACCTCAGGCCCCAAGGAATGGGGTTGGCTGTCTATGGACTGAGACCTCTGAATCTGTGAGCCCCAAATAAACTCTTCTTCTTTCAAAATGATGCTTGTCTGATCATTTGATCACAGCAGTGAAAAAGTTGACTAAAACACTCTCAGTCACCAAATTTTGCCACTTCTTAATTCAATTTTGAGTTAAATGATGATAGGTATATTATAACCCTGACTATTAATGGATGAAATTCATTACCCATTCTCAAAATATCCTTTGACCTCAGAACATTGCTTGATTTTGGTAAAGCAGATAGTTTGTGCAATGATGAAGAACTTTGGTTCGATGGGGGTCAAGATACCCCAAGATGTGACTATCAGAGACCAGAATTTGCCACCCCCAAATATGCTTTTGGGGCATAAGATTTATTGTAGCTCATTATTTTGAGACTGTTGCCAGAGGAGAATCTCTGAAAACTAGGGCAGAAGCTAATGATTTGTAAGAGAAATTTGCATGCATTTTTAAGGATGTCTCCCTTGTACAAGAAGAGAAGGGTAACTAAATCACTAGACTTTCACAATCAGAAAGACTTTGACTTAAACCTGTGTAACAAACCTAGCTCTTGATCCCTGTGCTCAACCTAGCCATCTCCACATCACCAGCCTCCCTATGCCCTTCTTTTTGTGTTTCAGTTGAAGATCGTATTGAAGGCTGACTGCAAAGCCTCATTTTTTTAGATGAACTTGTTTTCCCTGGATATCTTCCATGTGTGATGTTCTAAAACCTTCTGTTTGCTTTTCTCGTGTTAGTCTGCCTCTTGCTGCAGTGCTTCATTCTTGCTAAGAACTACAAAAGGGAGAGAGAGAGTTACGTTTCCTCTCCTTCAGGATCTTGACTTAGCCAGCTCAGATTCAAATCCAAGCTGTGACACTCGTTCCCAGTATAAAATGGGGACGAAAGACATTCTGGTCTGTGCTTTTTTCTATTCATCTGTAAACTGTGCTTAAATCAGATGAATCAAAGCATCTACCTCACAGGATTGTTGACATGGACCCATGAGCTAATGCAGAAGTACAAATGCTTTTCCAAAGTGGTGCATAGAAAATCTTTCCTAAGCTGGGTGTGGTGGTGCACATCTATAATCCTGGCAGCTTGGGAGGCTGAGGCAGGAGGATCGAGAGTTCAAAACCAGCCTCGGCAACAGCGAGGCGCTAAGCAACTCAATGAGACCCTGTCTCTAAATAAAATAGAAAATAGGTCTAGGGATGTGGTTCAGTGGTTCAGTGGTCCAGTGTCTTTGAGTTCAATCCCTGGTATCCAACCCACTCCAAAAAAAGAAAAAAGAAAACCTTTCCTATCAGCTCTGTGTTTTAATTGTATAATTGCACAATTGTGAGTCAGATAAGATTACACTTAAAGGTTAAACAATGCCAACAAATCCAATTGATTCTCTACTTCTTTTTGGGCACTATATTCTTTGTTAGATTTTTGGAGATTTATATGTGTCTTGAAAGAAATACCAGCTTAATGAAAGAGAAAGACAATACATCAGAAGTTACGGTAGGATAAGGTAGTTAAGGTAGGATATGGATAAGGTAGGATATGATAACTATCATACTGATTTCCTATTAGACTTGCTATTTTCATATAAGGACAGGATGCAGGAGAGGTTTTGTAAACTTGGAAATATTATTACCAGGTATGGTGTTTTCTTCAGTTGTGCATGGTAGATAAATTTTCCAGGGTAAGGAAGGAAAGGCTTTTTATTAGGGTCTGACTATCCTCTCTTCTCCAGCCCCTCTTTTAGGTATGCCACACTTTACTTGCCCAGACAATGAGGTAGATATGTTTAACTAACATGCTTCATAGGTGAATAAGTCCTTTTTTAATATTTTAACATTTTATTTCCCTAACCAAAAGCTGGAATTGTGCAGTGAGAATTTAATTTGAGGTTGGTTTTAAAAAAAAATGTGTGCATGCATATACATATATTATTAATTTCTACTTTAATTTTGGATGTGTTCAGAGACATTCTGGGCAATTTATTACAAACATAATTTTATCTCAAACCTTGGCTCAGTGATTCTACTTTTTATAGTATACCTGGCCCTGTATTCTCGGTAACAGTCAAGTGACATTTTAAAACGCACTCTGTGTTATGCATTTTAACATGATTAAAAGGCAGATTTAAATAGGAACCTACCTCCATGAAGTTTTTTTCCTTCTTATTTGCTTCATAGATTACAACTGAAGGTTTTTAAAAGAACGCTGTAGATACTGACCAAGAAGGTTTTGTTCTGCTTTGTTGAGGGAGAAGTGGGGGAGAACTTCCAAACGCCTCTGCTGTTTCTGAGATGTCAGGGTGTCATATTTTGGGCTAGAGAGTCCTATACCCCAACAATGTATATGTCACTCTACTTTTTCTCTGTTAACTAAACAAATGGTGCAATTAAAGACCAAGGTCCCTACTGGTCATCAAAGTCACTACTAATCTTACTCTAACTTCCTCTAATGCTTTGCTAATTCTTAGCTATCTATAAACCCAGCTCTCTACAAACTTTCTATGCACAGTTCAAACCACAGATGCTGCCCTTTGCAATCTGCTGTGAAATCTGTTAGAAGATATTCCCAAAGTAACCAGGTAGAGGAGGAAGGGCAGATCTCAGTCTGCTTCCCATTCTACAGTGAAGCTACTAGGGAAGCACAGATGGTCTCTTACCCCTAATTTGTTGGAGAGACTGAGCTTCCCGCAGCCATCAGAGCAGAATGTGTGACTTCTGTTGCAAAGAATTCAACATTGACTGCTAAGTCATATGTTTGCTGAGTAGTTTCAGGAATGACCTGTCCTCTTTTTCAGTTTTAAATCAAGTTAATGAGGGAAGATCTAGAGACAACCGTGAGAATCTCAATGTGTTAGCACTCTAAACACCACAAAATGAGATTTGATAACCATTATGAAGGGAAGCATTGAGTGAAAACACAGTTTTGAAGTCTCATGCATAGGCTCCACAGAGGTTGTCATTTTTTTAAATCAGGTGGAATGAAAGTATAGAAGTTATTATGTTGAACATCATCAAGAGTTTTAGCAACATGAACATACCAGAGTCCATTTAGTATTCATCCACACCTTAAGTCAGATTTGTATCATTGACATCAGTGAAAAATCAGTGAAATGTTAACATCAACCTGAAATGTTAAACAATATTATAATGGTTAATCTGAATTGTCAACTTGATTGGATTGAGAGATGCCAATGATTAAGAGGCTTCTGGGTGTGTCCATGAGGGTGTGTCGAGGAATGATTGGCATGTGGGATAGCCAACTGGAGTGGAGCCCCTCCCTAAGTGTGGGTGGCACAGACCAACAGGATGGAATAAAATCTGGAAGAACAAGGAAGCAGATGCAGATGCAAGCTCAGCTCTTCTTGAACGGGATCTTGATCACTGTTTCCATCGTCTGAGGGTCTCAGACTCTCACTTCTTCACTCTTCCAAAGCAGACTGCCAGTGATTCTCCAGGTAGTTTCCAGAAGCCTTGGTCTTGGACTAGGGTAGCACTGCTGATCCCTCTTGTTCTGGGGCTTCTGCCTCTTGGACTGGCAGCTGCTGGTTCCTCCAGCTCTCCAGCTGTAGACGGCCACTGTGGACCCTCCAGCTTCTGGTCATGGAAGCCAATCCAATAAATCCCCTTTTTATAATCATACTTCCTGTGGATTCTGTTCCTCTAGAGAACCCTGACTAATACAAGTATCTACTGAGGTTTCTATTTAACTGCTATTTCACCACTATATAGCAATTCATAAATTAAAAAAAAGTTGATTGCAGACTTTGGAAAATTATCTCTAATCAATAGTTTTGATATGCCACTTAGGCAAAGGATTTTAAAGATCCCAACATTTTTTCCTAAATATAATAGCAATGCAATACAATGAAATGTATAAATACAATGAAATGAAATAAATGTATACAGTGAAATCAAATAAATGAAATGAAATAAAGCACTACAATATTCATACCTCACATATATTTCTACTATCATTCTTAGTGTGTGTGTGTGTATATATATATATACTTAAACTGTACATGGCAGCTCATATAGGTATATATGTATGCACATATATCTTAGTGTGTGTATATTATATATTATATATTTTATATATTTATATATATCCATATATATATATATACACACATATATATATAAAACTGTACATGCCAGCTCATGCCTGTAATCATACCTACTTAGGAGCTTGAGGCAGGAGGATTGCAATTTCAAGGCCAGCTTCCAAACTTAGTGAGACTCCGTCTCAAAAGAAAAATTTGGAATATAGCTCACTGGTAGAGCACCCCTGAGTTCAACCTCCAATCCTATCAAAACAAACAAAAAGCACATATATATTTTATGAAATTGACTTTTGTTTTCTTAATCTGGATCTGTCTTAAACTTGAACAAAAGAGAAAATTTTTTTTCCGGTTTTGTGATTGTTTTCATTTTCATAATTTATGTACACAATCTTTAAATACCCTCAGAAAATGATACAGACATTGATCTAAGATTTTGAAAAGTCTGAAGCTATGTAAGAAGAATGTAGATTTGAGCATGTTTGTTCAAAAAAAAAAGAAAAATTTTAAAATATATGAAAGTTCTCTGCAGAAACTAAAATCTGCAGAGATGAGAATAGAGTCATTCTAGTATTAAAAGAGTGCAGAATTGGGATAAATGTGTCTGCGAGTCTTGTGAATCTTAATGCTCTCTGGAAATGCAATGAACTCTATAGGTAAAGAACCCCCTCTCCCTGGAGGAACTCAGCTAATGCACAGAGATGATGGAAGTTGTCTCATCTCCAAAGCATCTGCTAAGGCTGATGTTCTATGGTTCCATAAGCTGAGCCTAGAACACAATGTCAAAATCATCATCCAATTTAAGAAAATGGGTCAATTATATTAACATGGTTAAAAAAAAACCTTATTTTAAAAATTCATCCCATTTTGCTGTCAAAGAGACACATAAGAGCAAAGAGCTAGGTCAGGACGTTTGGGTCAGTGAAGGATGGCACTGGAAAGGTTAGAATATTCTCTCTCCTAGTGATGTCATAGCTTTAAATATGCTTAACGATGTTGGCATGGTAACAAAACCGCCATCAGCCCAGTCATTAAGCACTGCATGACTGCGTTTGCTCCACTCTCCTTTCTTACTCCTGCTCCCAGCCCTACTTGCAAAAGAGGAAGGTTAGAACTGGAGAGAAAATGATGCCCATAGTAACTGCAGACTCATTATCAGCAGGTTTCAAGCCAGAGACCTGTGGGAGCTTGCTCCATTCTCTTCTCCCTGTAGGTATAGGGACAGTTTTGCAAAGTGACTTTGCTAAGGGTCACATCCTGTGCCTTCCATGAGGTGAGCCTCAGCACAACTTGCCTAAGTTTCTACAATTTCATGAGCCGGATACCTAAGGACTAAAATAAGCTCATCATACAGAGACAGCCCTCCCACATACTCAAAAGACACTTTTCAGACAATTTTAAGATAGGCTTTGGTTTTCCCTCCTGTCTGAAGGAAGAGCTAATGTGCAACAATTACATCATAGGGTATAGAAATCTATAAGGAGAATCTGGGTTTGTATCATTTTCCTATCATTTTGTATTTTCAAAAGATTTAACTGAGAAGGTAGGGAGAATGAATGCCCAGTGTAACTTCTAAAAGACAATCATAGACTGCATGTGATGCAAGATGAATCAGGGTGCTTTTGTCTCCTGACTTTTAAACATATCATTGTGTTCTGTATTGGTGGTTCTTAGAGATTCTCCACTATTGAGAGCTTCTAACAGATTTTTCACTATATAGAGAAGAGATTAATATGAGCAACAGGAAGAATAATAACTGAGCTAAAAATGAAAAAAAATGGACGTAATGTGGTATTTGCATTGGGAAATTCACTACATTTAATAATGAGTTTCCTTCAACTGGTTTTGAGGAATCCTATATATTCAAAGATAAGTGATTCTCTAGGTAGAAGCTGATGTGTTCATTATAATCATATGATTTATTCTGTTATCAGTTTAAGCATGGTGTTTAATAATTTTTAAATGATGATATTGTTTCAAGCATCACAATTAAAAAGCCCTTCAAAACACGACGGAGAAATCATTAGTCTGGTAGAGTATATTTTTGTATAATTGATGGTAAGTGTGTAATGATGTAGTAAGCTGGTCATTAGGCATAATTTGCTTATGCAAGTGAGCTGAAAATAACGGGGATCAATATTCAATCTACACCTATGTGAAAAGCAATTAGCTTAATTGATGGGGGAGAATACCCTCCACAATGGCTAATTATGCCAGACCGACCTCAAACACTCATGCAAATTAGGCGAATTAATTATACATGAATGATTTGATTTTATAAATCATTCCAAAACCTTGAAGTTTCCATAGTTTGTCATTCGTAAACTGCAGCAGAACAGAGTTTAATAAGATAAGGGATGTAGCTTAGAGAATCATCACCAGGACTGCCCATAATCTGTGGGTGTGATGCTATCTCAAAACAGATAAGAATGGATGCAAACAAAACATGTGCTATCATTTCCCACTCAGGCATAATCGTTTTAAAAAGACACATTTATCCAATAAAACACTATTTTACATCATTGCTATTTCTCTCTCAAATCCGAGTCAGCATCTACAGGAATTCCTTGGAGACTAGTAACCATTTCCTATTTCCTATGAAGGTAAAACTTGAAGACTCTGATCGCTCATACCAGCTCTGGATCTGGTTTATGAAAGGGGTAAAGATTGATTCTGTTCTCATTCTACATCCTGCCCTTCCTGGGACAATGCCAGGCTTATCATTGCTTCAGGATAGAGACAGAGTTCCATATATTATCTATATTATCTACATGAAATTAACTTTAATTCTGGGATGGGTTCCCATGATCCGTCTATTGTCTCTGCACCTAGGGAGTCACTGCCTGACTTCACTGAACTCCAAAGACATGGTGGAATTTAAATACATCAGGGGAAATACCAACAAACCAAAGCAAGTACTCATGTCCAACTCCATTCGTGGATGCCAAACTATGAAGCTGAGATCCTCAAGAGGTAAGAAATCAGATTCAACAGACATCGTTCCTCTGGGGCTGGGGTTGTGGCTCAGTGGTAGAGCACTTGCCAAGCATGTGGGAGGCACTGAGTTTGATCCTCAGCACCACTTAAAAATAAATAAATAAATAAATTAATTAATTAAAAATAAATAAATTAAATAGAGACCCAGGAGCCTTCTCCATCAGCTCTGCTAACACTCAGAGCTGTATCATGGTTTGGTTCTGAAGGGAAGCCCCTCAGAGAGGAGGTGAAAAGTTATCTGCTGTCAAAACGACTGGATGCGTCCCATGTCATGCAAGTTTCAAACGTGATCACCGAACACAGGTTTGCATGGACTATTCTGACCTTCTCCAGAGAATGAACATGTCTGAACACAGATCACAGTGATGAGCCTTAAGCTCTGTCGCCGGCTCCTGATCATGGCTTTTCATCGCTGGTTACTGATCCTGTGAACCTCGCAGGTAAGAATCTTGTGATTCACCAGAGATCTGAGTCCTCTGGGTCTCAGAGAGTGACGTGGGGCATAGTTCTTCACTTAAGTATTGCACTGGGAATTTCAATTCATTTGCCTTTCTGATGGAAAAAGAGGAAGGAATCCTACCCTGAGAAAACAAGTTTCTTGGCTGCCATTGACTCTTGGCCTCAGAGCTAAGATTAATCTGACACCTTTTCTCCTGGCATGGACTTGGCCAGAACAGGCCATATGCCTGAAGGTTTGGTAGGGTTTGCTTAGCATGGCCAGCAGAGATTCGCAGTCTGCAAAAATCCCAGATATATAATATGCAGCTTACACACCACATATTGAACCCCTCTGATATTTAGAACAATTGACTTCTAAGTTATAGGAGTTTAGAAAACAGAACAGAATGCAGAGAATGTCTAGAGCAGTGGTTTTCCATGTTATCTGCACTATGTGGTCCCCTGGGAAGTTGTAGATAATGATACCCACAGACATTCCAGTTTGATTGGGCTGAAGTGCACCCTGGATATTGGGCTTCTAAATCTCTCCAGTTGGTTCACATGTACGTATGGTATGGTGTGGATGTGAGCTGCCCCCAAAACCTCGTGTCTGAGACAATGCAAGTAGGTTTGGAGAGGAAATGATTAGGTTATGGGAGTCTGAACCCAGTCAGTGAATGAATCCCTGGTGGGAATTGGGAGTGTGCCTTTGGAGTGTACCTGGTGAGTGGAGATCTCTCTCTCTTCTCCCTGAGCATCACATGAGCTGCTTCCCTCCACCAACACTCTTATACCATGATGTTTGGCCTCACCTCAAACCCAGAGTAATGGAGCCTATTGTTCCTGAACTAAGACCTCTGAAACCGTGAGTCCCCAAATAAACTTTTCCTTCTCCAAAATTGTTCTGGTCAGATCTTTTAGTCACTGCAGTGAAAACACTGACTAAAACAACTTCCAAAGTTGGGACCACCAATCAAGAGGCAATATTGCAGGAATTAAATATTATTGATTATCAACTTACATACTTATAGGAGTAAGAAGCTTCACGTATATGAGTCAAAGATGGAAAGCATAAAAAAATAACCATCACAGGGTATGATTAGTTTTTCCCATTTCTGATGTGAATATGGGTAAAAAGCAGCAGTTCCACTATAAATAAGAATATCAAAAGAGCCAGCATCATGTCACATGATGACTGACATTGATATTTTAGGTTGGGAGGTAACAGAGTGTGGAGGTTGTATTTAATTAGAATGCATGAGCAGTTAGTAGGCAAATGCTCTGAAGTTGCAGCTGCATTTGGGTAGAGAAATCTCTTCGCACAGATTATAAAATGTATTTCTATGCAATATTTCATATTTCAAGTGTTGATTCATTTTCCTGAAACAGAATGTCCTTCAGAGAACATGTATCACTGGGTTACATGTGATCCATGAGTTCTTTACAACCACAACTTTGAAACCTCTTCATTGCATAGGGGTTACAAGTTTACCTCCTGGCTAATATAAATATGGGTTTGAATCTTAATTACCCCCTTAACCTGGGGTGTTCCTAAAACTCTCCACAAGCTCCAGGGCTCATGTGAAAAATCAGGATAATATGACTGAGGATACTGTAAGCATCAAAATGAGATCATGCAAAGGGTTCAGCACATGACCTGACACACAGAGGGCATGCAATAAATATTTTTTATGATTGAAAACAGACAAATCCCTCTATATTATCAATGACAAAATAGTGATTCCATAGAACTGCTAAATATAATCCCAAGATCATGGGACAAAGTAGAGACAGAGAGAGAATAAATGGATGTCTCCATTTTCACTCTGACGTGGTTCTTTACTATCAATGTCTGCCCACAAATTTCCTATCAATAAATTATATTGTAATGATATCTGTCTCATTCCACCATTTTTCATACCCCTGCCCCCTCTCCCTCTCGTTTCCCAGACATCATTACTCTATGTACATGTATGATTAATATGAATGGTATGAATGTACATCGTGCACAACCAGAGAAATGGAAAGTTGTACCCCATATGTGTACAATGAATCAAAATGAAGTCTGTAAACATTTAAAAAATAAAAAACAAATTTAAAAAAATAAATAAATTATAGGAAACCCCCATCTCTTTGCACATACTGATGGTTTTAACAACAAGGGACACTGCTGAGGTTGTGAATCAGCTTCACTGCTCTTCTGTCACAAAACCACATCTAGTTAAAGGTCTTATAAAAATTTAATGTCACTCAAAGTATCAAGCTTTCAGACTTCTTCATGCTAAAGAATATGACCATTGTGTGTAAGATATGCAGAAATAAACCAAGATCCTGCCCATTGGACCTTACTTGGGAAGAGGGTCTTTGTAGATGAAATCAACTAAGCTAATTTTATACTGGATTAAGATAGACTCTCATCTGCAGACTGATTACCTTATAGGGATGGGACATTGGGTCAAAAACAGATGAAAAGGAGTCATGTGAAGGGACTAGCAGATTGGAATTTTTCCTGTGAACTTGATATTACAGAGAATACCATGAAACTATGAGAGGTGTGTCAGGACACTCTCCCAGGGACTCAAGAGGGTGCATAATCCTATTGCAAGTAGATTTCAGATTGCTGACTCCAAAACTATAAAAAATGAATTTCTGCTGTTTAAGACCCCAATTCTGGTGATTATTAGGGTACTCTTAGCCTATTCATGCAATGTGCCTGATGCAAGACTCTCAGCTAAGTTGTCTCCATGTCCATTCTTACCTCTGTGTCCTTGCTCACTCTCTTGATATTGAATTTATCTAAGCCTCCTTCACCTTTCAAGGTCCAGCCCAAATCCTACCGCCTACATCACCTCATTTATTCCCCTATAATTCATGAGTATAGACTATACAACTTAGCTTTTCTCCATTTGCATTTCTTATGTTATTATGATGGGTTGTTTTTTTATCAATGCTGTATAAGTCAGCTTTCTGCTACTGTAACATATTACCTGAAATAATCAACTTTAGTAAAGAAACTGTTTACTTTGGTTCAAAGTTTCAGAGATCTTAGGCCATGGTTGCTTTTGAGTCTGGTGAGACAGTAGGTCGTGATAAGCATACATTTTCCTCACAGTCAGGAAAGAAAGAAGAATGGGGTTATGACGTTAATATCCCTTTCAAGTGCATGCCCCCAGTGACCAAAATCTATCTCATGAGTATCCAACTCTTGACAGTTTCACCACCTAATAATAACACTGCTATGGATTGGGGACTCTGACTTTCACATGTGGGTCTTGAGGGGACACTTATCCAAACCATAGCAATCTCCTTCAGAGAAGACGTCGTATCCTCTATCCATTTCTTGCCTCTGCCAAGATAAAGATTTTGGTGATTGTAAATAGGTAAATGTACTTTGATTGGACAAATTGAAATTTTGAATGATATTTTTATTACTGTCCAAATTAATGAAAACACACATTTAATATCTGGTTGCAAGAGGTGATCACTCTTGTCACTTTTGATTATGATGTTCTGCATTTTTGTGGTGGTGACTTATTTATTTGGTATTAATGATTTTTGTACAACCGCATCATACAGTGTTAAGTTTTATTCTAAGCATCAAGCACAATTTAGAATAATCCAGAGGAGAAAGAAAGTCTATTGTATTTACCCAGATATTTTATTCTGTATTCTTTCTTCTACATGGACATCCCCAGATTCTGTCTTTTATATTTCCTTTTTAAGAACTTCTTGAAGACCTTCTTTTGAAGACATTCTTCAGAAGAGGTCTTCCAGTGACAAATTCTGCTAGGTTTCTTGCATCATAATATATCTTGGCCTGAGGTGTATAGCTCAGTTACCTAGCATGCCTGGGTCCCTCAGTTTAATGCATACCACTGCAAATAAACACCTAAATATGAGAGAGGGAGAGAAACAGAGAGAGAGAGAGAGAGAGAATACTGACAGTATAATGATGTATCTTTCATTCTTAAAGGATTAGGGTTAGGGATAGTATAGCTAGGTATAAAAGTCTGGACTGCCACATCTTTTCCTTCAGTGTCTGAAAAATATTGTCCTTTCTTGCAAGCAAGACTTCCTGGATTCTGATGAGGAATTCTCTATCTTTATTTCTTCTACAGGGGAAGGTGCTATTCTCTTATTCCTTATGTATTTATTTTCTGTCTTAGGTTTGAGAAGCTGAACTACGATGTACCTTGGTGTGAGTATCTCTGTGTTTTTCCTGCTTGACTTCATTTCACTTCCTATGTCTATCAGCGTATGTCCTTGGGTCAAACATGGAAAATTTTTAGCCACTGTTTCTGCTGATACTTCCACAGCCTCGCCCTACTTTTCCTCTTTTCAGGGGACTCTGGTATCATAAATATTAGATCTTTTGTTATAGTCCTCAAAATTCCTTAGGCCCTATGTTGTTCCCCTTCTTTTTCTTAATTTTTCTGGTCTATTCTTTGTCATTTGAATGAGTAATTTCTGATGTCCTCTCTTAAACTAATTCTTTTCCCCAGTCTCTTTATTCCATTTTTTTTTTTAACAAAGGAAAATAGGACATAGTTTATTAGATATCTTTAAAAGTCAAACCCTCATTTATAGTCATGATTTTTATTATACAAGTTAATGACCATGTGCTAATTGGTTTCACTATGAAGACTAGGATGTATTTTATTACAATTAATATTTTTATTGCCTTGTTTTACTATTTCGACAAGGTATAGAACTTAAAGAAAATACTTTTGAATCTTTTTTCTTTCTTAAGAAACAGAAGCAAACAGCATTCCTGTTCTATCAGGAATACTAAACCCCAGGAATCTGGAAATAATAGAAACAATGATACCAGGACCTATTTTAGTGGCCCAGATGGTTGTTCTACACTGGCATGCTTGACATTTGAAAAAGCACATTTGTTTCAAGAAGGAGTAAGTTGTGTGATTGATAGATAGATAGGTATATTTATATCTATCAAGTAAAACAAACTGCACTAAGAAATTCTTCTGGGGACTACACAATTCCATTTTAAGTTAGTTTATAAAATAATTTATTTTTTAAAAGTATAGGTTAAAAAATCAACAAAACAAGCAACAACAATAATAAAAATCGGTCCCATGAATCTAAAAATCTAAAGTAAGAAAATCTTTATTCTGATTGAATAAGAGGCTTGTGTGTGTGTGTGTGTGTGTGCGCGCGCAAAAGTTCTGAGGTTCCTCCTGTCTTGATATTATTTTATTAAACATATTAAGTATCTTCCTATATAATATTACTTCTATGTTAAATGTGTTATTTCCTGACAAGGACCTTAAAAGGGAAAGGACACCTTGTTCCTTACCCCTTTTCCTCCTCTCTGGAATGTGGTTGTTCTAAACTGAGCTCCTACAACTCAGATGGAAAACCTCAGGAAGGGTTTGGGAATGGAAGCTGTGTGTGGAAGTGTATCAAGACAGAAGGAACCTCAGATCTTTATTCTACTTTTCAGTCCATCTATAGACACTCATTTATTTTTTGAACTTTTTTTGGTTTTTAAGTTACAGTATTTTTCTTTTTAAAAATTTTTTTACTTATTTTTATTTTTACAGATTGCTTTTTGATTCATTGTACACAAATAGGGTACAATTTCTCATTTCCCTGGTTGTACATGATGTAGAGTCTCACCATTCATTTAATCATACATGTATATAAGGTAATGATGTTTGTCCCATTCCACCATCTTTCCTTCCCCTGCCTCCTCCTCTCCCCTCATTTTTCTCTACAAAATCCAGAAGTTCTTCCATTCTTTTCTTACCCACCCCCATTATGTATCACTATTCACTTATCAGAGAAAACATTCAGTCTTTGGTTTTGGGGATTGGCTCATCTCACTTAGCATGATATTCTCCAACTCCATCCATTTACCTGCAAATGCCATAATTTTATTCTTCTTTATATCTGAATAATATTCCATTGTGTATATATACCACAGTTTCTTTATCCATTCATCTATTGAAGAGCATCTAGGTAGGTTCCACAATCAGCTATTGTAAATTGAGTTGAGATAAACAGAGATGTAACTGCATCACTGTAATATGATGATATTAAGTCCTTTAGGTATTAACCGAGGAGTGGGATCACTGGGTCAAATGGTGGGTCCATTCCAAATTTTCTATGTTTGGCTCTTCCTTATATTTTCTATTCCTTTGTTGAAATATGCCTTTCTTTCCTGAGACTTTCACCCCTTTTGATTGTTCCAAGCATGATCATAATTGATTATTAAAGCAATTCTATGGTGACTGCCATGCAACTTTGTCTCTGGAAGATGGTGTTTTATTCTAGGCATGACCAAGTTTTTCTGTGGCATTAGGGACTGAAACCAGAGGTGCTCTAACACTAACCTACATCCCCAGTCCTTTGTATTTTTTTTTTTTTACTTTGAGACGGGTAACTTTGATCTCACCAAGTTGTCCAGGCTGGTCTTGAACTTGTGATATCCTACTTCAGCCTCCTAACTTGCTGGGATCATTGTTGTTCACCAATGTGCCCAGCAACAAGTGACTTTTTTCTATTGAAATTTGAACACTTGTAACATTACGTCAGCAGACTCTGGATTTCAATGCAGTCTTGTATTAGCAGGCCTCCTCCGACATCACTCCAGTGGAGACAGAGGAGCCACACCTCACTCATTCCATGCAGGAGTACTACTCCATCCCCCATTTGGCCTCTTGGCACCCAGCTGGGAGTGGGTGCTACTGCTGGACAGAAGTGGTTGGGAGTTCCAGGTTCTGCTGTCCCCATGCTCACCAGGAAGGGGAAGAGTGCCTTGCTTCTGCTTCATGTTCTCCTCTGACACCACAGTAGGCATGGCTTAGTTATAGACGGTGGTGGTTACAGTCCTGAGTCTCCTCTGGGTCTTCTTTGGCATCTCCCAGTGGGGAGGAAGAGCAGCACTTCATTGCCTCAAGGCTGGGACAGAAGTTCATGCTCCATGTGTGATCTCTGTACCATAGTAAGTAAGAGGAACTTCACGCCTGACAGGGAAGAGAGACCCATGTTCCTTCTCTGCCATCTTTGGATCCCCTGATGGGCAACTGTAGACCCTCATTACAATTTTATAAGAGGGGGAGTCCAAGCACCCCACATACCTCTTGCTGATGGGAGTGGGCCTGTGGTCTATTCAGCGGGGTTGACACTCAGTGTCTGAGAGACATCTGGTTTTCTTTGCTACCCTTTTCTCCATTCTTTGTCTAGAGAGGGTGCAGGGTACTGCTGAGGATGTTTTTTTTTGCCATCTGGCATGACTGAGTTTCTGGATTTTTCCAATTTGTGATAATAATTATCAAAAAGAAAACCCAATGAATTAACCACCATGGTATATCTTACATCCCAAGATTTTTAATTAGGCCTCCTAAGTCTCTGTCTTAGTGGTTGTTTTGAATGTGATAGCCTTTCACTTCTGCCTCTACATAGCAGAGGCAAATGGGAAATATGTCTATTCCACCTTCCTGGAAGTAAAAGTCTAATATAATATGCTTTTAATATTACTCAGTTTTAAAAGAAGCATAGAATTATGGCATTTGCTGGTAAATATATGGAGTTAGAGAATATCATGCTAAGTGAAATAAGGCAAACCCCAAAAAACAAAGGACAAATATTTTCTCTGATATGCAGAAGCTAATTCACAATCAGGGGCAGGTGCATAGGGAAGAATAGAGTTACTTTATATTAGGTAGAGGGGAGTGCATGGAGGGGAAGTGGTATGGGGGTAGGAAGGATAGTAGAGTGAAACAGACATTATGACCTCATGTGCATGTGTGACTGCATGACCATGTGATCCTGCAATATGTGCAATCGGAAAAATGAGAGATTACACTCCATTTATGTATGATCTGTCAAAATGCATAGGCATTTTACTTCCCAGTACAACTAATTAGAACAAATAAATTTTTAAAAAGAGGATTTTAGAATATCATTTAGTAATCACTTGCAGTATCCCAAAACTCTGTTGATTAAAGAACCTCTCTTTGTATGCAAGTTATTTTTTTCCTTTCAACAATCTCTGATCATTTCCAACAGATTATTAGTACTTGGTGCATAAAAATGTATTTTCATTCAGTAAACTGCTTTTTCTTTCATGGCACAAAACTAGAAGTCTCACTGTTCTACTATATTGTCTAAGAAATTTAGCACACAGCAATGTGTGTTTACAAAGCTCACTGATGGTCTCACCCTGACTATATTGAGTTGGATTATATGAAAATCCCTGAATTTTTATGGCAATCTCACCTATTTTTCTCTTCCACTGATATTTCGAATTTCAAGCAGAGTAAACAAATTGGAAAAAAAAAAAAAACAACCAGAGTAAGCAAAACATAAAACAGGATCTATGATTGGACCCAAATTCTAGAAAATCTGACAAATACATTTCATTATTTTTAAAACTGTAAAATAAGAGACCACATAAATAATATGGTAAAAATCTTTCATAATATGAAAGATATGAAATCTATTTTAAAAATAACCATCTGGATACAAATCTCTTGTAGGCCTTTGGAATCACCATATTGTGCCTAATCTGTGACTATTGTCATTGTCACTAGAGCTCCAGCAGAATCGCAAGCTTGTAAGTGCATCACTACCTAGAATGATGCACATATTGTCCCCAAAATACACTATGCATCAACACAAAGCATACGACCACTTGTGGATTGGATGCTGAGCAAATGAAACCGGTGCTCATATCCCCTCTCCCAGGTTCTTATTTTGACATTTAGGAAATGTCTAGAGGAGACATCTAAATTTCTCTAAAATTCTAGAGGAGTACATCTCAGTCCTATCCACCACATTCAGTAAATGCTTTATAGCCATCGGGGAGTGTGCACACATGTGTCACTTTATTAATATAAAAGTTCCCCTTCTTCATTTCCTTTCTCTCAATCTAACATCACATTGACTATGTCAGTTCCTTAAGATGCTGCCTTGTCCACCTCTGGACCTCCTTCTGTACTTTCAGTTTAACAAGCGTTTGCACTCAGTTCTACCCTTACCGATTTTACATTAGCATGCAGCCCATCAGGATCATTTCATTCACCTTTCCCCATGTGGTACTGGGAGTCAAGAAGTATGTGATTGGGTAAGACTACTGATCTCTTTTGGCTGTATGTCCTTGAGAAACAAAGGCAAACTCTCAAGGAACTACCTAGCACCCACCTGATATTGCAAGGGAATCAGCAGCCCTTACACAGAATATGAGCCCATTTCAGGAAAATTGAGGGTAACCTAATGCCAAGCCAGGTCAAGGACAGTGGTGTCATTCAGCTCACAAGGTGACCACATTTACCAACAAAGATGCAAAAATATAAATACTTAAAGACCACCTTGTGGAATAGGAGTGAGACTTTTGCTAGACACTCAAGGGCAGAATTTCTGTTGACCTGGGGAAACTTCAAGCACATAAACAGACTTCATCTGATAAAGATTCCTCTAACTGAACAAGATGAGTAGGGACTCCCTCAGAAGACAATGGAGTCTTCACTGAAGCTCTTTAAGGTGAGAAATCAAATCAGAGGTAAAAAGTCAGTTACTTTGAAGGGAAACACGTCTACATGGAAATTAGCAGGGTTGGGTGAATCTTCCTCCTAATGGAGGTTTTCCAGGATTTTATCAGCGATGAGCAGAGATTCCCAGAGTGTGCCTGCAAACTCTCAGAGAAATGAAGAAACCAAAAGGGAAAAGAAAGCTAAGCATAAAAAACTGAAAATAAATGCTAACATAGAAGTAACACCTACTCTGCTCCTAATAACAGGTGTGATTCTGCTCTAATTGCACTGCTGGGAAGGTGTCTCTTCTTTTTAAACTTTCTTCCAAGATGGCCAAGCCTAAACCTACTTTCCAGCGGTTCTTATGAAGGGTTGTATTTCAGAGTTGAATTACTAAGTTCCTATCAGCCCCTGTCATTATTTTATTTGATTTTATTGATTTCAATAGCATTCTCAGGTGATACTTCCCAGATTCATGAGGGGGTTATTTGCAGAGAGGAAAGTAAACACATTTCTCTTAATGAAATGCATTAAGGAATTAACTTTACATTGGTCTGTTTCATCGAAGTGGTATTTCTAAGTCCTGTTAAAATAGTTTTATAGAGCTCCTAACTGCTGGAACATTGGAAAGTAATCACATCAGATGTTTCTGGCTGAGCTGGGAAAGACTTGATCAGTAGTTTAAAGGAAATCTTCCAACAGTATAGTCAGCTCACCAGTACTGGACAACTATAATTGAAATAACCTTCCTGCACCATTAGTCGAAATGAGAACTTCTTCCCATTTATGCCTCATTTGATACCAAGACTAACAAGATGACACAAAAATAAGCTTTGTTATAACTGTGCCCTGGAGTGTCAGGATGATGAGAATTTATTGCAGGTGTGCTTTCTATTGATTTTAAAATTTGTTGCCTATTGGATTTTGATGACAAGTAACTATGATATGCACAGTTAATTCATAAAAATTTCTATGATAAGCTGGGCGTGGTGGCCCACGCCTGTAATCCCAGCACTTGGGAGGCTGAGGCAGGAGGATCGCAAGTTCAAAGCCAGCCTCACCAACTTAGCGAGGCCCTAAGCAACTCAGTGAGACCCTGTCTCTAAATAAAATACAAAAGAGGGCTGGGGAAGTGGCTCAGTGGTCAAGTGCCCCTGGGTTCAATCCCCAGTACCAAAAAAAAAAAAAAAAATTCTATGATAAATAAACCCCAATATGGCAATTCCAATTGACCACCATCAGATGACAATCATGCATACTTTATGTTCTCTTGACCAAGCCCCATCCCCATGTTGTATCATGGAAATCATGCCCAAGTGCTCTGTGATCCCCACGTCCTGGTATTTCCTAGTCCTCCCTGATGCTGTACCAGTGTTGGTCTGTGTGAACAGAGAACACAGCCCAGGTGTTAGTAAGTCACCTTCCAGGTAAGACTGGATTCTCTCACTTGCAAGACTCTTCCCACATTGTGAGGATATAGTAGCTTATACAGAAGGTCAAATGGCAAGGGAGTGCGCTCTCTGTCCCTTGGAACTGTGTGCAAAACATGCATGTTTGTTATTTTAGCCAAGTTTGGGACTACTTTTTAAATGCAGCAACAGATAACTGAATTGAGACCTGGGCATTTAGAAGAGGGATGCTATAATAAAAACTTCAAAACATGGGACTGAGTTGGAAACCAAGGAGTGGAAGAGGAGACAGAAGCTGAGAAGTTGTAAAGATTTTGGAGAGAGTGCAAGTGGAAGCTTAGAGTACCATCACACTAAGATTTAACGGAAAAGAAAAACAATCTTCCTAATAACTATAGTTGAGCAATATTATTGCCTGCAGTAACGTGCAAGGCAAGAGATGTGCCTATGTCATCTAAATAACAGAATTCCCATCCAGAGTGCTGTGTTCCCTGATCGCTCCATGTTGCTTTAAAAAGGAAATATTGGGGCTGGGGATATATAGCTCAGTCGGTAGAGTGCTTGCCTCACAAGCACTTAAGGCCCTGGGTTCAATCCCCAGCACCGCAAAAAAATAAAATAAATAAATAAATAAATAAATAAAAAAGAAATATTGTAATAGGAAAGGGGAAGAGAGAAAAACTAGAGTATTGTTTCACTAAAAGAAGCCATTTTCGTACATATAAATATGCAACAAAATGATGTGAAATTCACTAAAATATGCAAGAAATTGAAAAAAATATAAACTCTGTCTGTCTTTTCACAGTGAATGTTTGTGTCTCTTCTCATCTTATAAGGACATCACTCTCACTGAATTAGGGTCTACCTCGTGGACTTCAGCTGTACTTGATGGCATCTGAGAAGACCTTTTCTCCAAAACAGAGCTCAAGGACAGAAACGAGTTTGGGCAAAGGTTTAATTGAATCACAAAGAATCCCTAGGTATCACGTGAGCTTCCGATTGGATCTGGGTGGTATGACAGATCTTCCATGCTTCAGACATGGCTTCTAAAGTCACTACTGTCTCTGCAACATCCAGTCAGTAAGAAGGGAGGGTTGGTCAGTGTTCACAACAGATGCTGTTTCAATGTGGAAATAAACAGTGAGTTAGGTTAACAGTCTTACCATCATTCCATTTTCCATGCTTAGTTCCAAAACCCCAATGCATTAGAAAGGAAGTCTGACTTGAAATACTGGCTCTTTGTTGGTAGCTTGCATCAAAGTGGAAGGGAGGAGATACTGAAGGGAGAAGTAGTTTTCCAGAGATGGTTCAACATCAGGAAATCATGAGTGAGAATCATCCACTTAAAGAAATAGGTTTCCCTAAATACTGATTTTAATATTCAATACTCAAGTGTGTCTTCCTTTAAACATTTGTGATGAAAATGTCAAAATCTCTTAGCAAACTAAGAGAACCAAGAAACATTATAAACGTGGTAAGTTTATGTAATAAAAACTCATAGTTGATAGAAAATAATTTAAAACCATTGTCTTTAAAAATAAAGAAAAAGACCTGGGTGCAGTGGCACACGCCTGTAATCACAGTGACTCGGGAGACTGACGCAGGAGGAGCTGGAGTTCAAAGCCAGGCTCAGCAACAGTGAGGTGCTGAGCAACTCAGTGAGACCCTGTCTCTATTTAAAAAGACCTACTATTATGATTATCTTTATTAGCATGCATATTGAATAATGTGCATCCTGGTCAATGCTATACAAAAAGAGAAAAAAAAGTTCAAGTATTGGATGGGAAATGGAAATACTGTTTTTATTGCCAGATGATATGACAGATTTTAGGAAAACTATTCAATGTGACCAACAAACTATTAGACATTCATATATGAAATATCATTTTTTATACATTTTAATAGTTACTTTCAATGCAAGATAAACAAAAATAAAACCTGTCACTTATTATAGCAATATGATTACAAAAGCATGTTGAACCATATAAACTTACCAACTCCCAACTCTTCTAAAATTATAAAAATGACAAATTCACATGGTTCTACCTACTCTCTGGGTATCTACTCATTTCATGGATGAAAATAATATGCATTTTTAAAAAATTCTAAGGAAAAAGATACTTTCTTATTTAAGAGTATGGAAATGACATAAATAAGGAAGTTACATACAAAACCTGCAGAAAGTTAATGAAATCTCAACCCAAAGTACCAATTAGCATTTTAAAGATTCCATAACATAGCTGAAAAATAACATTTAAAAATATCACTCTATGGACTGATGTCAACTTTGAAAGAGAAAATAAATAAATAAATAAATAAACAAACAAACAAACAGTGGAGGAGATACCCTAGGAGAGTCTATGAACTCAAAGAATAAAACCACTATATACTGATGAAGTTAGAATGAGATCATTCAGTTTGGCCCTAAGCAAATATGACTGGTATCCTTTCAAGAAGTGAAAAGATAAACACACCTACAGGGGGGGCCTGTGTGAAGCCAGAGACACAGATTTCCTATTTCTTGCACAATTTAATAAATCTCTCATGTCATCTCTTTTCCTTACATATTCATTAGCACAGAAAAACGCCAAAATGATCCAGATAGTCACCATGCACACAAACACACTCGGGAACTTGATATTTAATGATTGTCCCACAATTTAATGGATAAAGTAAAATAATGTTAAGTAGATGGTGCTGACAAACCCAATGCACTACAGAGGGCAGGGGAAGGGAAATGAGATTTCAACTGTGATCAATTGTAGGTGTCACCTTGACAGAAGGAATAGTTAGGTGTCTCCTGAGCAGATAAGCAGATGAGACTTAGAGGAATATCTGGGGAAAGTCTTTGGTCAGCATGGGTGGGCACCATCCAGTGGGCTGGGATTCCAGATAAAACAAATATAGAGAGCAAACTGGTGCTCTCACTGAGAGCTGGGATCTCTTCTGCTGCTGCGTTGGACACCAGAACTTCATTCTCTGCAGTCTTTGAACTCCAGGACTTATACACCATGTTCTCAAGTCTCCCTGTTCTTAGGCTTTCAATCTTAGAGCACAAGTTACACCATTCATTTTCCTGGTTCTGGCCTTTGGACTTGGACTAAGCTACTGCAGGTATCCCAGGGTCTCCAGTATGCAGATGAACTCTTGGGGGACTCCCCAGTTGCCCTTATCACATGAGCCAATTCCCTGAACCAAGCCCCTCACATTCATCTGTGCATGCATCCTAGGGGTTCAGTCTCTATGCAAAACCGTGATGGAAACACTCACCTAACCTGTGTATGCAATAGAAAATTTAAGATAGATTGAAGATCTCATGGACAAGTTAACCAACCTAACAGGGAGGAGCATTTGCACTGACCACAAAGGCCAGGTGTCTACATCCAGAATACATCATGAAATCAATAAAAAGAGCTTCGAGGTTCCAACTGGAAAAATTGAAAAAGAACATGAACACAAATTTCCTAGAAAGACAAAACCACATCTCTAAAAAGAATAGAAACTCTTTTTCACACAGTGTAGTGCCAATCATTAGAGAGCCGAAGTGGTGGATTCTGTGGATGGCCTCTCAAAATCCTTTCCATCTTCTGTTTATCTAATGTGTTTTTCTGCAACACAGAGATGGTAAAGCTAAATCTGCATTCCCTACACTCCTCTCCCACTAATATTTAGCGACAAGATAAGTTGTACCAGTTAGCTGAATGGCCACACACTTAGAAGATAGAAAATCACAAGTTCCTCTTCCTATTCTATTATTTTCTGTTGGCAGGAATTGGTCTAGAGATGTGAATCACTTCCGCAGTGATGTTCCATTCTCTAGCCTTCCCAGTGTCATTTGGGGATGCTTAGGAATGTCTGCCTCTAGAAATACTGGGAGCTCTTCTCTAACTGTAGTTTCTGATAGTTGGATAAGAGTTCATAGCAACCTGTTCTTAACCTCAAAAGTTCCTGAATGATCCCCAAGGTTGCAGCTCTTATTTATAGTTTATTCAAACATTGCTCTGATGTCATTTCCAGGGGACCAGCCTAGACTTGATTTTGCATCCCATCCACTGAGACTTGATTGGATCCATTGGTAACACTGTTTGGTAGATGGTGATCACCAAAGAGCTTCACATTTTATTACTGAGAAGGGTAGAATAATAACGCCATTCAGGAGGGTCGCTTAGAAGTTCTTAGTCAAGCTAAGTGTGTGTATGTGTGTGGTGTGTGTGTGTGTGTGTGTGTGTGTATCATAATGCAACTCATTCTGGTCCTGAATATATATGTGTACAATGAATGAAAATGAAGTCTGTAAAAATAAAAATTTTAAAAAAAGCATGCTAATAACTCTGTAAGAAGATGTTAGCAAGAATTTATTCCAAAGATATTGCGGTAGTGGGGAAGCTTGAATAAGAATCACTACCCTTGACGAGGAAGTTGTTTAAGCAAATTGTAATACATGTGCACCCAGCACCAGTATGCTTCAATAAGAAGAAATGAACTGTATGTGCCAATTTAGATCAAAACATGTTTTTAGATTAGATAGCACACAATACCATTTATGTTCCCAAAATTATGCACACAATGTAGACTGTATAACATGTCCAAAAATATACTTATCAACTGCATTAAAAGTTTGATTGTTTAAGGAAAAGATAATGGAAAGTGACCATAGTGATAAAATAGAATAAAATAAAAACTAAATTAATGGTTTCATTTGTCCATAAGAAAGGACTTAAGCATAATTGTACTTAGGAGTATGTTAACTCTTCCCTCTCTAGCTGAAATCAAATCATTGCGATTCCACATGCCCAGAGGACACAGTGTGTAACAGAGTAGCTATGCACTAAAGCGGGGGTTTTAAGACACATTACAGTTGTCTGGATAGAATGGATGGTACCCCCCACACTGTAGAATCTCTGTAGCTAGATGGAATTGAAAGTCCCCCCGGGAGCCAGGCGAGGTGGCACGCCTGTAATCCCAGCACTTGGGAGGCTGGGGCAGGAGGATTGCGAGTTCAAAGCCAGCCTCAGCAACTTAGCGAGGCCCTGAGCAACTCAGTGAGACCCTGTCTCTAAATAAAATACAAAATAGGGCTGGGGATGTGGCTCAGTGGTCAAGTGCCCCTGGGTTCAATCCCTGGTTCCAAAAAAAAAAAAAAGAAAGTCCCCCGTATAAGAAGGACAAAACTGATGGATTCCAAACAGCATATTCTCATTCTCCCTCTATTTCCACAGACATCACTGCTGCTAATTCAAATATATATGTCTTACCCCTGGCTACAGGGATGGCTTCAGGGCTATTTCGACCTGCTGTTATCTCAGGATTTATGCGGAGAACAATGGATCACAAGTTTCCCGAAACTGTCATTGACCTTTAGCAAACACGACACCTGCCTACAAGTAAATCTGGGCCACTTGAACACATTTCCAGGAGACTCACAAGAGCAATGGCGCCAGACTTCACGATTTCATGAGCCAATAAATCCCCTCAAATGTTTAAGCCAGTTTGAGTTGAATTGTACAGAACAGCAAGCACCCTGATTCGAGCAGTCCATGCACACTGCTTGGTCTCGGATCCTTCTGCTCTACTTTCTGTGCACAAGTGTGCACGTGTGCAAGGGTGTACTGATACACCCACACGTACACTTGTTGGCTGTAGGAAGACTGCACACCAAAGGGAATATCAGACTTAATATCTGGATATTAAGATCCAACATTTCTTGGCAGCTGCTTTCCTTACTGATCTTACAAACATAAAGAGGAGAATTACTCTGAGATTGCCTCTGTGCTCTCTGGGGAAAAACAGACTAACATCACCTATTTCATGTGCACCATGGAACTATTCAAGGGAAATCATAGGGATGCAAGGGTTTTCTAAACTCCTGATGATTACATAATAGCTATTATTATTACCTTGCCTATGATGTGCCTAATAAAAGCATTTAAAAAAGTAAAATGCCCAATCACCTTGAGATAATTCTGCATTCAACATCTCTCATTTCCGCAGTAGCGCATGGGAAGGACAAAATGTCACTCTCAACTTTGGATTCCCTGTCTTTTGTCAGTGTTTCCCAGACTGAACTTCATTTCAGCATCGTTCAGTGGTAAATGTCTGTCTATACCCACACTTTTCAAGTTGCTTAAAGATATACCATAATTGGATGTACCTTTAACCTAATGGTTTAAAATCCTAAAGGATTGGTGTGCACACAACATCTTCCAGTATTAAATAGCCTGAGATCAAATAAAACGCAATGAACAATGCCGGCTCCTACTGAACTGGAAATGTTATTAGGGAGACCCTGGACGGAGATGACAGTGCTCTATCAGGAAATGTAATGAGGGAGTTTTGTCAAGCCAAACCTTTTAAAATGTTTGAACTCCATAAAAACCTTCAGGCATGACAGATTAAATGTAATGCTTACCTCTGATTCTGAGCTGCAGTCTGCAGCGTCTAATTCCTGTAAATAAGAACAGATGTGCTGTTAGAAGGTTTTGATTTGTGTTTTTATTTTTCAAAACCCATAGAGCAGAGTGTGGTTTTTCCATTCGGGGGATGGTGAGGTCGCTTTGTTTTCTCACTAGAATATGTCAGAAATGGAAAATAAGTCGTACTCATCTCCATCCTATTAAAAGAGAAGCTCAAAACAATTTACAGAGTTGGATGTGTGCTTTGAAGACAATGGAAAGACCCTGATCTACTCGAATACATCTTCAAATATTTGGGGCAGGAAAGAAATATGACTTGAGCGTGACTCTGCATTCAGCTTGCATTCACATTATGCTAGTGATACTTAAGAAATCACTAAGCACCTGGAACAGGTAAAGATCACGGTCACCCCACTTCTGGGCAAGCCTAGTGCTCCTATCATTCACACACCCTCTGCTTAAGGGACACATGCTGCTATTTAATAGGGCGCTTTTTTTTTTTTTTAAGGAAAACAGAAGCCCCCACCACTTTAGGACATACACAAAATGTAATTTACAAGTTTGCTGATATCTGTCCATGAGAGTTTCGCAAAAGCCTCGCAAATCTAATGAAACAGTTCACAGAAACATTTAAATATATTCACATGACGATGACATGGGAAGGTGTATGATACTTGTTATTTATATCGAACATCTGTACCTAAGAATCCAGGAGTGACAAAATAAAGCTAGCCTTGCACCATGGAATGACAGGGAGTCTCTTCAGACTACAGTTACATAGCGCAGGTAATGAAATAATACAGAGAGGTCTTTTGTTTTTCTGAATTATCATATTGAAATACTAACTGTAATCCATATATTAAAATCATAAAACAGAAAATCTTAAGATCTCTTCATTTGATTCTACAACAAAAACCGAACAGCAAAATGTTGAGGTTACATGAATTCTTTTAGCCAATCTATAACAAAGTGACTTTTTAACATCACAATGTCCTATACAATCATCAGTTCCTCCTGGTGCTATGCAAATGTAACTTCTAAACTATGTTACGAAAGTTCTACTGAAAATGATTTTTTTGAAGCAGCAAACAACCAAGAATACGGGTAAAATGTAATATAAACAAAAAAAGAGCTATTTTTGTCATTATGAGACCTCATTATGAGAGGCTTGCAATCTGTGTCAACATAAATAGGTACATGGTGTGTCATACGAAAATATGGATAATGAAAAAATCGGTTTTGAATATGGAGGAAAATAACAAATGTGTAGAATGAATGAGATCACTGACACCAGATCCATTCGTATTCTCTTAGCCCTTCCGATCGTCAGATAGCAATACTACAGAAAGCTAGGATTGCAGTTTCTTATGACAGCATCATCACTGGAGATGGTTAATTGTGTGGGTCTTGCCATCTGGGCACAATATCAGTGCTGGAATATATGTCTGTTCTCTTTAAAGCCCTCAATTCCTTACAAAACAGAACAAAATTACTAATGATTCCAGATAAATTTGCTAAATAAATTTTTTAAATACATAATTGAGAGCTCTATATGCAGATGAGTGAGCTGATCAGGAACATGGGTTTGACATTCAAGAGACCCTGCCTGAGACCATCAATGAGCTGCATGAGTTTGGGCACATTGTCTAGGTGGTGCACTGTTATTTTACCAATCTGTCAGGGTTAGTAACATCTGCACAGAAAGTTGAAAGAAAAATCAAGTAAAGTAATGCATTTAAAGAGCTTTGCACTATAGCCTTTAGCAAACATTAGCTTTCAATAAGAGAATTGCTAACATTGGTAAATCAATCCTTTATAGTCTGCTAATAATTTTATTAGACTAATCATTATAGTCAATAGACTATAATCACTTATAGAATTGCAAACCTATCCCCCATTTAAGGCTAGACTTCAACACAAAACAGGTTTGCCAAGGAAAGAGAACTATTATGTGACAAAGTAAAAGAAACTTCTCATTAAACATTTTATATCCATAGCTTTTGGATTATATATGATCAATCACTTGCTATTTGGGTAGATCCAGAAAACAGTCATTATAAGGTTTCCTTCAGAAGAACACGGAACTGACTCCTCTTTGAACTCTTATTTAAAAATTTGCAGAGTCCAAATCTAGGTCAAAAGTAATATTATTTCACTTTTTAAAAGATATTTTTAAAATTTGACTGAAAAATATACTTTTAGGCGCCTCTGCTCATGATCCTCTTAAGCAAGAGAGTCTGCTTCTTGCCCATTCTTCCAGATGATTCACCATGTGAGTAACCCCCACCACACTCAAGCATCCATTCTACAGAGACATTGAGAAACATAGTTCCAAGGACGTGGTAGGGGGAAAAGCATTAAAAATCAGAAAGGAAACCAAAATGAAATCAGAACCAACACAGGACTTTGACACTTAATTTTTCAAAAAGATAATGTAGTCATATAGATTAAGATCCAAAAATACAATGAAATAGTAAAATATTCTCCCTCACTCTTATCTTCCATCTGATTGTTCCCTACAGAAGAAAAACTATCATCTCTATTTTAAATTTCTGGGTTCCTTCAAGCAAAAACATGCCAACATGGATGTATATGTCTGTCCTTCTTCCTTTCATCTACAAGAGATTATCTAATGTGCCCATCTGTCAAGATGTTTAAATCTACTATTTGGTTCCATTCCCCCAATGATCTGCTGAGAGGCAGACAGGGCTTCCTTACCACCACGGAGGTGAAGTCTGTTTTCACAGATTCATATGTGAACATCTGACTCCACCCAAGATGGTCCACTGTGTCTAATCACTCGTCCAACAGGCACCTAATAACATCACTCTCATTCCCTACAATCTTGCCAAACAGAGAAATGTATTCAAACTAGTTCCATTAGAAAGTAGCATGAATAATAATAGAATTCCCTTTAAAAGCATGAAAAAGTTGTATGTGTGAAAGTCCCATCTCTAGGGACCCCCTTATAGTGAAGGACAACTCCCTTGGTTAAAGCTTGGTATTTTTACATTATTGCGTTAATTCTTGAAATGAACTAGAGACAAAGTCAAGAACAATTGTAAATGAGGATTTACATTCCTTATCTCTTAATAAAGATTTATCTACTTTAAAAGCAATACTCAATTATTGGAAAAGGGAACTGGATCAACCTGAAGGGAATATAGAGATTGAATAGGGAATCTGGATTTGGGCCTCCAGGCAAACATTACAAGCAATGATCAGTAAAATTAAATCGTTTCCTCTACAAGAGAAATGACACTCAGCAGAGAGTGGTACTGTATCAAGTATGGGGTTAAAAATTAACACAGTGGTTATTAGAATAGCTTGAAAATAGTTCCATGAGTTAAAGAAAAAGAAATAGAAAGAGAAAACCATCATGGAAAACCGTATTCTAGAAACTTAGAGAAAGCCAGGTTTTCAGTTCAGATGCAAACATTTCACACAAATCATCATTAAAATTTCATCTCAAGACTACACACATATGCATGCTTTTCCCCACCCGAGCCAGGCACCATTCCCCATCAGGATCAGTTTCCCTTGGGGCAAATTCCTGACAAAGAGAATGAGTAATCCACATTGCTAGTTTGAGCTGAGGGAGAACAGAAATTATCAGACTTGTGTACACGTTCAAGCTTCCAAAATTAGCCACTTTTATTTATGGAGTTTTATTGCTTGAAGCAGTTAACATTTTCAATAAATAATTAAAATATGTCTGTGCTGCAACTTATCATTCTGCTTCTGGGGAAAAATATTACTAGAAAACAAATGGCACTTATGTATTGTACCTTGGAGCTATGGGAGGAAAAGTAAATACAATATAAGAAAAAGGAGGTCTTCACCATATTTTTTTAAAGAGGGGGAGCATGTTATTTTTTTAGTCATAGTTTTCTGTTTCCATCTTTTTTTATATGCAACTAATGTTCTGAGAAGTGTACTGTGTAGTCCAGAGTTCTTGCTAACTTGATTTCCATTGACCATTCATGTGACCCTTTGAAATCTAACTTCAGTTCTATTGCTTTATGCAAACTCTTTACCACTTTACAGTTTCATTGAGATAAATTAGACATACAGTAAAATGCACATATTTAAAAGCATACAGTTCAATGAATTTTGCACCCCCCCACACACATACACATATACCATATACACCACAAATAACATAACCCACCACTCCCCCTTCAGTTTTTTTCCTAACTTTGTTGAAGTCTCCTCCACCCTCCCAGGCAACCAATGATCTGCCTGCCATGAACTGAATTTAATTATCTTTATAGAACTCTTAATACACTGAATGAAACAGTGCATTTGTTTCATCTGTCATAATTATTGGGTGCCCAAATGTTAGTGATGAGGTATTTTGCCCATGTTCTTGCATGGATCAATGGTTGGTTACTCCATTTCCTTTCTAGTGTTGAGTGATGTTCCATTGGATATCCTACAAACTGTTTTCCAATCACCTGTTAATGGGCATTTGGTTTTATTTTTTTTTAATTCTTATTTTTTACAGACTTCATTTTGATTCATTGTACACAAATAGGGTACAGATTTTCATTCCTATGGTTGTGCATGATGTACATTCATATCATTCATGTTAGTCACACATGTACATAGGGTAATGATGTCTGTCTCATTCCACCATTTTTCATACTCCTACCCCCTCTCCCTCTAATTCCCCTCTTAATGGGTATTTGGTTTGTTTCTTCCTTCAAACCTCACTAGAGTCCATTACTTCACAAAATCAACCAGCCCTCTTCCAGGAATCATCTCTCTAGATGACATGGCATTTGGTTCTGCCAACTGCATAAACGTGGGTTGAACTTTCCTTGGTCCCCTGAACTTACACTATTCTATTTCCCACCATTCTGATAAGTCCTTCTGTGCTTTACCTGTTACACTTTCTTTCTCTGACTTCCAGAGGAAGGTCATTCTGCTCCATCTCCAAAAACTTGCTTTACAAGTCCTCTTTGGAGATGCCTTGGTCCCAGGATTTCACCAATTGTCAAGAAGACAATGGCTTGCATCTACACTTCCAGATTCAGATGTTGCTGTTGGCTTCAAACCATCCTTTCCTTATTCTCCCTTAAGAAGGGACTTCAGTTCACATCACTCTACGGAGACTGCCCTTGCCCATGTAAGTAAAGATAGTGTTCTCACTTCCAAACTCAGTGACCTTTCTCAGTCCTCATTCTCTTTGGAGTTTATTCTGACTTAGGTTCCAAGATAGTAGATCTCCTTAATTTGGTACCATTACAGAAAATCCAAACAGAATTAGTTACTTTCCATTCAAACAGGCTTCTTTGACTAAAATCCTTCAGTTTTATCTATTATATCATCAGTTGCTCAGCATCTCAGGTTAAGCATGACTTTAATTTTGTATCCTATTATTAGTGAGTCTCAAATCACATTTTCCATTGAATCAGTTCTCAAAGTACTACCCTTTCTCAGTTTCCTACAACTCTCATGCCATAGTTGGATTTCAAACACTTGTGATTTCTTGTTGATCTGCCATCTTTCATGTTCCTTTCCAGGCTCGTTGTTTACTGAACCTCCCTGCAAAACAGCTTTCTCTTGCATTCTTGGCATAAGGACTCTTCATCAGTTCTCAGTTGCTTCTTGTATCAAACAGCCTCCCCATTGGGTTCTGCCATCTGATAGGGCTTCTACCTATTAAAATTGTCCTTTACTATGATCCAATTAACACCTACCTTTCCTAATTGGGAGCCTGGCCTCTGGGCTCCCTTCCAGTCTTTGTTTAGACTCTTTATTTCCCTACAGATCAAATATATGGGCTCTGCATTCAGACCCCCCAGCCTAGAATCCCTGTTCACCTAATAGCTATCTGTGTCACTTTGGGTAACAGTATGGTTGCAAAGATTGAAGGAGATTATTGTATAAATCCCTGGCTTAACTATTTACTAATCCCTACATGTTAACTCTTAGAGTTAGGTAGATCCTGCTCATTTTCACAAACTAACTCAAATGTCAAACAGCAAAGCAGTTTAAGCCTAAGGGATGCTAAGGGCAAAGTTTAGGACTATCAGTGGCTGAGATGACCAAGGTGGTTGAACACCAGGCTTTGACATTTTCTGAGCAGGGTGGTCATGGGAAAATTCTGAAGCTCCTGTACCTCAGATCTCCTATTTGTAGATGGAGATGATATCAGCCTTTACTTCAGAGGCTTTTCTGAGATTAACATCCAAATCATTGTGGGGATGAAGTGAGAAAAGGACTTGGCAATCTTCTCATCGATCAGTCAGATTTCTATTTCTCATGAGACCTAGTTTCCAGGACATCTATTTATCATTAAACCACACCTAGTTTGAATTTCAGTTGGAATGATTTTTGTCTCTGCCCCACCAGGGTGAAAGATATAAGATAACTTCTGTTGACTACAGATTAAGTTCTGAGTTGGGGACATCAGAGCCACAGTAGGGACCTGGTTTCCAGATCACTTCCTATTGAAGGGTCAGAGCAACTATCTAATGAGCACTGGTCACTACACAACAATTTCTTTCTATAACAGTCATTTCCTTCTAATTTATGCACCCGTTTCCAACAATCTTCTAAAATATAGTAATCTGTGGCTATGGACCAAATTGAGCCAACTACCTCATAAAATTCATGTGGAAGACAATCCTACCACTCACCATGGTGGCTTTGGCCACCATAATGGTGGGGCAGGGTGGTGTGGCAGAGACCATCCACCCTGCAAAGCACAGCAGCTTCACTACTTGGCCCTGAATACAAAAAGTTTTCTACACCATGTTTTACAACATTAATTCTTCCCAGGTAGAGGCAGCATATTCATTTAATGAAAACTTTTAGATACTAAATCTGAAGGTCAGTGGTGCAATATGACTCATATTTCCTTCTTAGCTTGGTATTTGTCCCTAGTATGAATTTTCACACTACTCTTATTATGCTAAGCATTAATCTTACATTTATACTTGCTGAACCATTTAACTTTTTTTTAAAAAAAAGGTCAGTTTGAAAGATTTTTTAAAATAAGACTCAGGAAAACCATTTTTCTAGCACCAGTAGTAAAATAAATGATTGATGGAAAATGTTTTACTGGTTGCTCTCTGAAAAAGAAACAGCCTTAGAGTGAGCAGTGCCAGCAATCAGCATTTGTACTAAACTATTTTTAATGATGCATAAAGTCAAGTGGATAGTAAAGCAAATGGGAATTATTAGACCATTGTTCAGATCCCACCAAGAATTTACTTATCCACGTCTCTTAATTCTCCCCACTCTATGCATACATCCACCTTTCTAGACCCTTCCCTGAACATTGGATCAGTTCATCATTTTCTTATCATCACTAAAATACCTCTGCTTGAAATTCCCTTCTCTTTACCACCATTTTATCATGAAAATACTAGATTCATAAAACCCACATTTCAAATGTCATTCCCTCCACATTTTTCCACCATTTCAGCTGATATTATTTTCATGGCACTCATTTCTTTCTACTTTGCGCTGTAGAGACTGATGCACATGCCTCTCTTTAATGATTACACTGTAAACTACACTGTGAACACCTCATCGTTTAGACACGGGTGGTATTCAAACACTAGAATCCCACCAATTCCAAAGCTCATGCTTAAAATCTTCCCAATAACCCTGAAGAGTGGGAAAGAAATAGGGAGAATCTAATAGTTCCCTCATTAAGGGAACTAAGAGATATAAAAAGTATTTGAGAAATATAAGTATAATGTAGGCAAAGCACTGAGCTGGAATCTCTATGTGGCTTCCAATTTAGTCAAAATCTCCCTAAAACTAACCAGGCATCATTACAAAGAATCTAATGAAGACATCTGCTCAGTGTTTCACAACTGACACATCAATAAGTACGACTGTTAGAATCCACTCTCACGTTCCAACAACTTTATGTAAAATGATGATAATTTCCTCTATGAACATGGGTTTACTTTAGCCAAGTAATTTCAATAATACAGCTGAAGTAAAATAGAGATATAAGGATGTGTTTGTAAAAGAACATTAGATATTCATAGTTCTTCTTCCCATGTCTTCTCCCTTCCAGGCCAACATTTTCATCTTTAATTTTAAAAATGAGAACACATACATTCTTGAAAAGTGTTACTTAAAAATGTTAAATAAAAATGACAGCCCCAGTTAAGAGCACCCCTGTTAGGAAAACTACTGCTAATATTTTGATATGGATAAGATACCAGTTCTCAGCTTCTGGCAGCTCTGTCCCTTCCCAAAGCTTCTCAGGAACCTGGGGAGGAGTAAGAACAGAGTCAAGATCACCATGTGCTCCTAGTAACACGGCCTTCTCTCTCCTCCAGCACACAACTGCCATTCCCCAGTGTGTCTTACAGACTTTCAGAGCTCATGCCACCTCATCTCACTTCTCTGATTCTGCTAGAGCCTGCAAGATACGATTATCAGCAGGGATGTTCTACCTGCATGATCCTGAGTATCTCAGTCTGGCCCCACTTCCCATTCTCCATGACTCCTGAAGGCGTTCCTCTGTGGTTTTCATGCCTCCAGGAAATTCACTCATATTTTCAGCCTCTTCTCTGAACATCCCTTCACACGTTAGCTGTCTTGGAATCCTACCTCTTCCACAGGGTACGGCTTCCTCTGTGGCCATCTTTTAAGTTGTGGCTATTTTTCTTCCCAAATCCCTGAGAATCTTGGGCCTCAAGAGGAAATAGACCTCCTTTGTTCTTTCAAGTTTCCTTCAAACACATTTTCTCTATAGATTAGACCTATTTTCATGATGCTCAAATAACTAGGAAAAGGTGAGAGAAAAGTCATGAAAGTTGCATATGAATGAAATTCAATTCAAAGGTAGATTTGAGCAGGAAAAGGAACCATGGACCCTGAACACAGGAGAATGAAAATTCTTGAATCAGAGGAGCAGAAAGAAAAAAAAAAATAACTGAAGAAAAGTGATCAGAGCCCAAGGGATCTGAGGAATACTATCAAGTCAAACAGTGTATGTATCATGAGTTCCAGAAGGTTAAGGGAGCAAGAAAGAAAGAGGAAGACAGACTATTTGAAGAAATAATGGGTGAAAGCTTCCCAAACTTGATGAAAGACATGGATATAAGCATACAAACTGTTCAACAAACTCCAAGGAAGACGAACTCAAAGAATTCCACATTAAGACACATAATCAGACTTTCAAAAGGCTAAAAGTGAATTTTAAAATCAGCAAGAATTATCACATGTAAGTGAACCACAGTAAGACTATCACTGGATTTTTTATTTCAACCTATAGACCAGCCAATATATTTTAAATCCTGGAAGAAACAGTGGTCTACCATGAATCTTACCTAGGGCAAAACTTTCCTTCAAAAGAGAAGAAAAAATTTAGATATTCATGAATCAAGAAAAACTGAGGGAGTTTGTTTTCACTAGCTGTACCCTGAAAAAAATTGATTAGGGGAATTCCAAAGGGCAAAATAAAATAACACTAGACAGGAATTCAAACCCATGGGAAGAAATCAAGACTTCAATCAAGGTAAATCCATAGGTAATTATACAAGCTGGTATTGGTATAAGTACAGTTGGTACCTTCAATTTTTGTTTCTACATGTTTTAAAAGAATAATGCATTTAAAAATAAACAGTCTAATAGTGCATGCATATGATTCAGTGTTGTAGCAACACATTTTCTATATTATTTTAGAGAATAACGTATTTGAAAGAAGTATTAGTTTATGTTTGGGGGATGCTATATTTAAATTCACAGCTTTTTGACATCAACAACAAAAGTGGTAGCGACATAGCTGTAGAGGAGTCCTCTGTGTGTTAAGTTGCATTAAGTTCAAATCAAAATGTTATAATTTTAGGATGTTACGTGTAATCCCCATGGTAACTGCAAAGAAAATAGCTATAGGATACAAACAAAAGGTAAAAAAAAAAAAACAACAACAAAAAAAACCAGACTTTAAAAATTTCACTACATCAACGAAACAACAACAAAAAATTTCTCTCATTTCTACTAGTGAGAGACAAAAAATAAACTTTTGTGATACATAGAAAATAGCAAAAAGACACAAATTCCATGAAAACGGATTACAGTCTCCAATTGAAAAATAGATACTGGCAAAAATAGTTCAAAATACATGATCTAGCTGCAAGAGACTAATTTAGATCCAATGAAAATGTGGCATTTGTACCCATATGCAGGAATATTATTCACCCTTAAAAAGGAAGGTTATCATAGATGACCTTGAGGACATTATCCTAAGTGAAATGAGTCAGTCACAAAAAAATACTGTACAATTTCACTTATCATAGCTATCTATAATAGTCAAAATCATAGAGATGTAAATAGACTGGTAGTTCAATGAGGGTGAATGAGGAATTAGTGTTTAATCAGCTTCATTTTTTGCAAGATGAAAGATGTTACAGAGATGGATGGTGAGATGTTTGCACAACATTAGGAATATTTGTACCAGCAATGAAAGGTACAGTGGTTAAATGGTTAAAAAGGCAAATGGTGAAGAAAGTAAATTTCATGTGAATTATACCACTATGCAAAATAAGAAAAAATAGTAAAATTATTCAAGGTTTCTAGGCATTTGTGGGAAAAGGAGAAATGAACAGGTAGAGCACAGAGGATTTTTAGGGCAATGGAACTATTCCATTTGGTCCTGTTGTGGAACAGAATGGTTCATTATACATCTGTGAAAACCCATAGCATGTATCATACCAAGAGTGAAGCCTAGTGTGAACTACAGACTTGGGGGAATAGTAACTTGTCAATATAACTTCATGGATTATATTGTAAAGATTGTAAAGATTTCCCATCCTGGCACAGGATTTTGATACTGGGGGGAAGGCCACCATGTATGGAGGCAGGGGAACATGAAATTTCTCTGCAATTTCTGCTCAATTTGCTGTGAGTCTGAAATCCACTCTAAAAAAATAGAATCTATTTAGAAAGTAAATGAAAGCACAAAATCACATAATATATCAATTATCTAGCAAGAGCAGGTCTAAGTTCTCTTTTACCTTCTTTCATACTTCTGTCCCCTCTTTTTCCTCCCTGTTTTGGCATTTGAGGTGCACAGCTGCATTTATTTCTATAAAGGCTGGGAAATAAATCTGACTACTGAGTTTTCACAAAAGGGAAATGTTCCAGTCACTTCCTGTGTCTTTTATGTCTCCTTGGTTTTCCCTCTCTGCCTGGTTACTGCCCCTGGTACAGGAGCATGCCATTATATTTATCATTATCCATCCCCTGTTGTTTCCTGTCTTGTACCTCTGCTCCCTCAGGGGAAAACTTTTCTTTCTCTTTTCCACATCTTCTCCTTCCATGTCTCAACACCACTGGGATTAGATTTTCCTTCTCATCTCATCTCCAAAAGTTTATACCCAAGCCAGCAATCATCTGTCTTCATGTCATCAATTTCCAACCACGTTGTTGAATATAAGTTGTATTTGACAGAACTGATCACAAACTCCCCTGGAAATACTCTCACCTGGCTGGAATCTGGGTGTCATTCTTTTTTATTATTATTATTATTTATTTTTTTAAATTTTAGGTCATTGTACACAAATGGAGTATCATTTTTCTGGTTGCACACAAAGTAGAATCATACAATTTGCATATTTATACATGTACATAGGGTATAGATGATTGCCTCATTCTATTATCTTTCCTTCCCCACGCCCTCCCCACTCCTCATTTTCTTCTATACAATCCATCCCTTCTCCATTCTTCCCATGCCTCCCCCCACCCCCGCTAGGTGTCATCAACCACTTATAAGAGAGATAATTTGGCCTTTGGTTTTTGGAGATTGGCTTATTTCACTTAACATGATCTTCTCCAATGCCATCCATTTTCCTGCAAATGTCATAATTTTATTATTCTTTATGGCTGAATAATAGTCCATTGTGTATCTATACCACAGTTTCTATATCCATTCCTCTATTGAAGGGCATCTAGGTTGGTTCCACAATTCCAACCACGTTGTTGAATGTAAATTGTATTTGACAGAGCTGATCACAAAATCCCCTGGAAATACTCTCACCTGGCTGGCATCTGAGTGCCATTCTTTATTATTATTTTTAAGTCTCGCTCCTTTTCTTCATTTTAGCTGGATCTGACTCAGTTCAGGAAGTAGGACATGGGGGCATACTCCAGGGCTCAGTTTAAGAATGTCTTCCTTTTTGCCTATACACCCTGTTTAGATGATCATCAATATACACTGTCTGTAGATGATCATCAAGGATCACTACTTTAAAAAGTTTTTAATACCATCATGCACAATGATTCTAAGAAGTTTATCTTCAGGTGGATTTATATATCCCACTGCCTGATTGACATCTCCTTTGATGCAAAATAGACATCCCAACCTTGACATGCCCCAAAATAAATTCCTGATTTTCTCATTAACCTGTACCCTCCCTGGTCTTTCCCATGCACCCTCAAACTTGCACTGTGGAGATCGGGAGTCAATTGCATGCCTTTATTTCTCTTATTGTATTTAATCAATAAATCTTAATTGTTCAACCTTAAAATCATTCTAGGTTTCTCACCATTTTCCTCTTGAATCAAGTCACCAACATCTTAAAGTTTGCTTGACAAAAGGTCTCCTGCTTTCTTCCATTTCTGCTATTTTACTTGATGTGCCAGACAACAGACAGAGTGATTCTATCATTGTTGATTGGACTAATGTACCTTTTTTGATCAAATCTATTGAATAGCCTTCAAATCACAATCAGAGTAAAATTCTTACCATGAGCTATAAATCACACATGATTTAACCTCCATGATCCTACCTTCTGTGAACATCTTTCCCGCTGACTTATATCATAACCTTACACTTTTTTTCTTGCACATACCCAAACTTTACCCTGAGTCCTTTTATTTATTCTGTATTTAACAGAATTTTATTGTATGTGTATGCTAAAATTTATTTAAACTCTTCCCTATGTTTAAAAATTTCTCTAATTTTCATCATTTTATAAATGATGATACAGTGAATATCTTCAGAAGGGTATTCTTGCAAACTTTTGAATGTTTCCCCACAGTATATGTTATAGTTTTAATTTTTACAAATGTTAATAAATTGATCTCCAAAAGACTTGTAGATTTTACAGTAAAATCAGTTCCATTCAAGTGTGCCAATTATTTTTGCCCTTGGTTATTATCATCTTGTAAAATATTATTGTCAATTTGTTGGACAGGGCACAATACTTTATTTTTAAATGATATTTCCTAGATGAAAATAAGAGGGAAAATTTTTCTCATTTTCTCAAATATCTCACTTTTACTCACTTTGTGTTTTCATGTTATGAATTGACTCTGTCTTCTTTTATATTGTTTCCATTAAAATGATTTGTAAAGCTTCTTAATGGAGTTAAGGCATTGACCTCTGTTACAATCTACAAATACATTTGTCAGGCTTTAGAAAATAACTGATTTTTTTCTTTTTAACAGTTTTTTTTATTATAGGCATATTTGTCAGTCTATTACATTATGACCCTGATATTAAGTCTATAGAACAGTGCTCTATTTTCAACTTACGTATCAGTGAAACATTCTATGAATAAAAATAGCAAGTTTATGCATTAATGTGTATCACTTCACCAGTTTTCACTCATATTAAGTTCTTCCATCCTTCAAAGTTAAAAACTATATTATCTCCCTTCCTGTAGGGTGTTGAAGTCATGTGACCTCTTTGGGGCCCTGGGTGTTGCAAGGAGTGACCTATCTCCTTGGTAGGCTGAACAGTGAAAAGACTGTATTCTCTGGGATCTTTTATCATGCTGGGTAAAAGTTCATATGTTAACACATTGCCTGCATAAAATGGTGTAGGACTATGCAGATGGTTAAGATAATCAATGTGATGCTGATGCAACAAACAACCCAAACATTCTTAGAAGATCCCCCATATAATCTTTCTCTCATGGACCTGAAGTAAAGCTCTGATCCTCATGGTTCTCAAGCACCCACACCAATCACCTTCTTTACTATTACCACTTGCAATGCCAGAAAAATATGGCTAGGGATACTTATACTAGGGATGAATGTTCCAGAATATGCATATCTAAAACTTCAAGGAGAATTGGCCACGTTACTCAATGTGACCACAAACAGCCTGTGCTTCCTATTCCACTGTGGGTCTCAGAGGGTAAGACCAGCAAGAGATGCTCAAACAGTACTGAGCACCAGGACAAACCTGAGCTTTCTGCCACACTATACTGGGCATGCAGCGTAAGTGAGAAACACACTGTGGATAGGATACAGTACTGTGACTTTGGCATTTGTTACTGCACTCAAGCTTAGCATATCTTAAGTCATACAAATGGTAGAGACACAAATGCAACACCAGAAGTCCTCCTGAGACTGGAACATCCAACACAACTCAAGAACACAGCATGTCATACAGACCTTCTCCAGAATAGTCAGTCCAATCCCTATTTCTTTCATCTGAGACCAAGTTCTGCATTTGAAACAATGTTACCAGATCCAAGAAGGAGATCTTAGTCTGACGAACCTGGAGAAAGTTTATAGAAACAATTGAGACACACACCTAAGGATGAGAACTTCTGACAGTCTAGTATTTTTCTCATCATAGAATGGACTCTTTAATCATAAGATTCATTTTTTATAATGTTTCATGGTAACTATGGTTTTTTAGACTTTCATGTTCAGGCAATTTTTTTCCTAATAAGTTGAGAAGGGTCCCTGCTGCCACCTCTTTTCCTCCCCTCTTCTTCTTCTATCCTATTTAGTTACTGAAGCATAGTGACTATACAGAACAGTGGGTTTCACTGTTGGTACATGTCTATGGCACAAGTGAAACTCACTTCTATCAGTTCTGATGGATGATGAATAAGCTAAAATCTAGTCCATATCACCCCTAGAAATTATCTTAGGAGCAAGGAGACATGAATTATGACTCAAGTTCTGCTATTAACTAGTTGTGAGATTGGGGGGAAAGATATTTTCTCAGGATTGTAACTTCTTTTTTAAATTTTTCATTATTATTTTTACAGATTAATTTTGATTCATTGTACACATATGGGGTACAAATTTTCATTTCTATGGTTGTGCATGATGTACATTCATATCACTCTTGTTAATCATTCAAGTACATAGGGTAATGATGTCTGCCTCATTCCACCATTTTTCATACCCCACCCTCTCCCCTTCTCATTTCCCTCTACATAATCTAAAGTTCCTCCATTTGTAACTTCTTTATATGAAAAAATAGAGTATTTGAATAGAACACTGCAAAGTTTAATACCTATGAGAATTAAATGGATAAATGGAGACCCTTAGATTCCACTGACTGAAAGTTGGTATTCAGTAATCCTGAGCAGGACCAAGACATCTGCCTTTGTAAGACTTGCTCCAATTTGATATTGTTCAGGCAAAGGGTAACACTTGGAGACTTACTGGAAGGAAAATGCGTGAGAAGCATGTGATCATTACAAATAAACTGTATTTTAACAAGTGTTGGGATTTCAAACCGTGACAGCCAATTTCTGTAGGGAAGTCACTGAACTTTTTCTCTACAACAGTAGGTCATGAACCAGTTATTTATTTATTTTTTTGGATAAAATTATATACTGTTTATTGCCACTTTTCCCAAGGGCTGAATGGTATAATGAATTGCAGAAAATAAACATTCTATGGTGCTCTAAATCACAAGCACTTCTGATTGAAGTGACACAGCCAAAGGCTAAAATTGAGCAGCTTCAGTAAGCAATAAAATAAATGTTTTTTGTTCAAAATGAAATATCTAATTATCCACTGCCTATAATGCTGATTGAGATGAGAAGAAAATTCTCAAGCAGGTAGCAATAGAATCTTAATACTCGTTGACACATAATACAGTGTGGGAGGGGGGGAGAATTCATGGTCACCATTGAAATATGTCAAATTGTTAAATCCTTCTCTGCTGCATAATTAGGATAGGGTTGGCCCACCACTTATCCTGAGGAGGTTGGTTGGTATTAATTTATAAAGCTTCCTATTCAGCAGAGTCAGCAGGAAAGAATAGAATCCCCCAGGGCCCAGAGGGGCAGCACAGCAGAGCAAGCACAATTTGCTCTTTGAGGTAGATTTTATTGTACAGATTTGATGGTGTTTATCACAAGAGGTAGTCTCTAAATTAGCACAAGTCATCATGCCTCTGATTCCTACCTGTTTATGTTCAGAGGTTTCTTTTTACACCCATTGAGCTCTGCAGGCAGAGAGATATTTGGAGACAGAGAGTGTTCATCTTGCAAGATGAATTCTCATTCAAACACTTAAAAACCTTACGATTGTGAATTTCTGTTTTCTCAAATATGTGGGGAAGTTCATATTTAGATCTTCAGAGTCACTGAGATTCTCCTTATTGTAAATCAAAAACCAGCGACAGCATTACATATGGTAAGCACATATCAAACTGTATTATTTAAGCTAAAAGCCAGATCTATGGATCACATATTAGAGTTTACAATTCTCTGCTTTGTCAGCAACTTTGGGCCATTTCTAATTGTTGTGGCTATTTTTGGTGACCCATAATGCAAGATGTTTCTAAAAATATGTACATTTTCTTCTGGAGAAAAATGCAACTCAGTTCTCTCATTTTATAAAAGTGAAATCTGGGACTCAGAAAGTCATGTGCCCCTTCGTGACCAAACTGAGGAAAGAATTTAACTTTAACTCTTTCAAATACTAAGTCCAGCTTGCTAGCCACTGGAATTAATCTTAGTTCCAACAATCAAGCATTCTCCTTGCAGTTCAGCTTCTTACAAGCAAAGCAGACCCTACTCTGAAAATTCACTATTATGAATTTTTCCCTCAAATTTGCCCTCTCCTACAAAACAACATCCACTTTGTCTAATAGCTTCTTTGTCACCACATACTGTCCATTAGAAAATTGCAAGAATGGGTGGGTCTCAATATTTTAGCTTTGTTCATGTGAACAATGAATTTCCATCAACAATTAAGAATATGAAAATATTAATAAGGATTTCAGGTTAGTTTCCAATGGAAAAAAACACACAGATCTTAGAAAGTGGGTTCTATTTTTTAGGAAGAAATATCCTCAATTCACCAGCTAACTCAGAGATATCCCTTAAAACCCCAAATCCTTTTGCTCACAGAACAAACTTCTGGTCTATAATTTGATAAACGGAATGGATTTTCCCACCAGAAAGGTTATGCCCCATGAAAACAAATAGTTCTGGATCTTAGGCCACATATATCTCCAACTTTAAATCAACTGCTGTTCTTTCTCTCTCTCTCTCTCTCTCTTTATTGAGATTAGTGTCTCGGGTGGATTGGGTTCATTTCAGTTCCTCAAGAAATTGCTGAACCAACTGATGATATTGAACTTCGGGACGCACTGTCACTTTGTGAAGACTTAGAGTGATTTACTTCAATACTGGACAGAAAAAAGAGTAAACATATGTTTCCATGTTTTAACAAGTTCCCAGAAACAGTGAAGTACCAGCGTCCGCCAGAGTGAAAACAAGCAGATGCCAATATGGCAAGAATGTTCAGATCATTTCTTCACTTTCCCAAATTCTGAGTTTTCACAAAGGAGAAGAAAACTCATCACAGTGAGGGATCAGCACTATGATGCATACAATCCAATGGACTTGGAGGTTGGGCCCCTGTTGTCGCATTTCATGACTTTCCAGTGGTATTTCTTCCTTGCATGACTCTGAGACAGAGGAAGACTCTCTTTCCATGTGCAGTCTTACATCCTGATATTCCATTTTTCACAGACAAAGCACAGATGCAAGCAAATGGTTTACTCAAACTATGAAATTCAGTCCACAACATTTTTCTTTACTTTTTCTTATGTGTTCCAAGTAGCATACCTTCCTGTCACTTGCAGAGATTTCAGGACACTGTATGTTCGTCCCAAACCTTTTTTTGAATGTATTAATGTTGTGTCTTTTGACTATAACTGAATTTTAATATGGGGCAAAGTGTCTCCTATTGTTTTGGTCACACATCAGAACTGTTACTATGCTAATCTTACATATCCCACTGATGAACATCCATTCTTCCACTGTCAGCCTGTGAGACCAGACTTCATGCACATGTGTGTGATACACAGCATGTGACCTATCCTATAACTCAATTAGTTGTAATCAGCGAATGAATAAATGGATTCTGAAGATCCTAATATGAAAATTATTAAACCATTCAGCTGCAGGAATAATGCACGATGAGGTTTTTGGACATTCCTTTTAGTGCATGTAATTGAAAAACTTTTCATTTTATACTTAATCACAAGACTCTTCCGAGCATTAAGAAACAAAGCATCATCAAAAATAGCAACTTACATAGTTTAGATTTCATCCTTCAGATTCTCATTAAAGACAAAAGATTCTCATGTAAGCACAAGAACAGAATAGAGAGATGTCTACTGTCTTGATTTTTACATATACTTTAAAAGGAAGCTGGGTAAACACTGAGCCTTTATGAATTCCTCTGCATTCATGGGCACTTGTTCCTGGACAGGTTGTTTCTCCTCGTTAAGGAACAGTTACAAGGGGTGTGTCAATGTGCAATGCACTTTATGTGTGCTGTGACGTACCATCTAACTTTAACTCAAAAGTGTTGAAATGATGGCATTTGACAGTAAATGGATGGAGCTGGAGAATATCATGCTAAGCGAAATAAGCCAATAATAAGCAAAATAAGCCAAGTGTTCTCTCATATGTAGGTGCTAATTCACAATGAGAGAAGGGGCCTAGGGAAGAATACAGTTACTCTGTATTAGGCAGAGGGGAGTCATGGGAGGGGAGGGGTATGGGGGTAGGAAGGAGCAGAATGAATTGGACATGATGACCCTACGTGCACACATAACTACACAACTGGTGGGATTCTGCCTCATGTGTAACAAGAATGAGAAATTGCACTTCATTATATATGACGTTTCCAAGTGCCATCTACCTGTCATGTGTAACTAATTAAATAAAAACAATTTTTAAAAAGAATAAAGATTCCTGGATCCTCAGTGATCACAAGAGCCACTGTTCCCAACAGTCCTGCCATCTGCCATATCTCTGGATTTGTTACTAGAGCCACTCAATCTTCTTTGCAGTGAAGCTGGCTTAAGTTGGGACTCTTCTTCTTCTTTGCAATTAAAGCACCCTAACCAACCTACCCTGGATTTAGCTCAAACTTGGATCTCTGAATATTCAACGGTATGTGAGTGCTTGTCTGTACACTCATGTGAACAAGCCTGGAAAAATGAAAACTTAAACTGCAAAAAAAGTGTTCCCATAATCATCATGTTTTCTTTTTTTTGCTTTAATGTAATTTTTTTATATTTATTATTTAGAGTCTTCATTTTCATTCACTGTACACATATGGGGTACAAATTTTCATTTCTATAGTTGTGCATGATGTACATTCATATCATTCTTGTTAATCATACATGTACTTAGGGTAATGATGACTGTCTCATTCTACCATCTTTCATACCCCTGCCCCCTCCCCCTTGCATTTCCCTCTTCATCATCTAAAGTTCCTCCATTCTTCTCTCACCCTCTAGCCCCCCTACCGGATTCTATATCATCATCCACTTATCAGGGAAAACATTCAGCCTTTGTTTTGGGGGGATTGGCTTATTTCACTTAGCATGATATTCTCCAATTTCATACATTTATCTGCAAATGCCATAATATTTTTCTTCTTTATGGCTAAGTCGTATTCCACTGTGTATATACTACATCTTTTTTTACTCATTCACCTGTTGAAGAGCATAGAAGACAAAGTAGGCCTGAATCTTCATCATGTTGACTTAGGATCAGACTTCCTTAACAAGGCTTCCAAAGCACAAGAAATCAAAGCAAGAATCAATAAATGGGATGGATTCAAACTAAAAAGATTTTTCTCAACAAAGGATACAATCAGTAATGTGAAAGGAGAGCCTACAGAGTGGGAGAAAATCTTTACCATGCACACTTCAGATAGAGCACTAATCTCCAAAATTTGTAAAGAACTTACAAAACTTTACACCAAAAATACAAAGAACCCAATCAATAAATGGGCCAAGGATCTGGACAGACACTTCACAGAAGAGAATGAACAGGCAATCAATAAATATACCTTTTCTTTTTTTGTAGAGGAGAAACTGAATCATTCAACAAGTTGTCTCATGTCACACAACTAATGTCTCCTGGGGACGGCAGAGGGAGTCCTGCCTTCTGAAGCCAAACCATCTTGTGTTCACTGCCTCGAGCAGCTCAGAACCCAAAGCCAGGGGAAATATTTCAAGATCTCATTTCCAGTTTTAAAATTCCCATTTCAAGGGTCATCTTACTACCTCAGATCTGGGTGACTCATATACAGACAGAATATCAATGGTTTGGTTACTAAGAATTTACAACAAACAACTATCTTCAAGTTCCTGATCTTTGGTCAAAAAGCAGCAGAGGATCTGTTTTCCCTGATTTAAAAGCTAATTTTACTATAAATAGAATGCACATGTGAAGCAATGGCAGGAAACGGAGCAAAAAGGGAAAATATAGGAGAGAGCAAAGGAAAAGAAGAAGGAAGCACTGAGGGAGAGGGGTGAGGGGGCAAGGAAGAGAAGTCATGGATGGGGTAGGGTCTGGCGGGAGAGAGAAAACAGCTAGTGAGAGATGGAAGGAAAGGAGGAAGGAAAGAAAACAGCAAAAAGAAATACTCTGGGCAAATGACTTAACATTCTTAAAAAGCCTGCTACTCTTTTCAATGTTTATATATCAGTAGGCTATAGATACTGAGGATATCTCTATGTAGTACTTTTATTTAATAAAAAAATGAAAAGGTGCATGCTCTGAGACCCCAAGGGTATGCAAAATTGCCTTTGCTGCAGTCTAATCACTGTAGAAAAGAAATCAGTAATAATCTGAACACTTCTGAGTAAGAAACGGTTGAGGAAATTACAGCACATACTTCTCAAAGAATATAAACCAATTATGCTTTTCATAACTTAGATTCATAAGGAGTGACTTAGAAACTGTAATAAAGTGATAAGTTAAAAAATAAAAATCAAGTTTCAGGGTAATAATTTTAGTATATTCACATTTATGTGTAAAAATTTTAAAAAGATAGGAAAATTTGTGTTCCTGGAAGCTTAGGGGAAAATCTGGCGGCATCTGTGCCAATCTGTTAACACCAGTTATTTTAAGAGTTTTAGACTTGAAGCAAAAAGGGAAAGCGTATTCAGTTTTATTCCCTTTACACACCTCTCCATTGTTGAATTGTTTGAAGTCTATGTTACTTTAAAATTAAAAATAAAACTTTCCTGCCTCAATTTTAATTTTTTACTGAATCAAATCTAGACTGCGATGGCATTGTGACGTCATCTACTATGTAGTGATGTACGTGAAATACACTCAGGTTGTTTCTTACAGGTTGTTCTAGGAAAACTCGAAATGTTGGGTGACCACCTATACAAGGAAAGCAATAATCGCACCCCTGAGTCATTTGTTCTAAATAGAGAAATAATCTAAATCCTTTTGGAAGACTCCTCAATGTTTTGTGGGGGTTCTCACAACTGTCACTCAGTAGATGGTATTTAAAGCCAGACTTCACTTCATGCAGGATCATACACATTAGCAGAGAAGTTTGGGGGACCCCGTGGTTCAGTCTACTTTTTATTCTCACTGTGACCAAATGATCTGACAAGAACAACATAGAGGAGGAAATGTTTACTTGGGGCTCCCCGTTTTAGAGATCTCAGTCCACAGATGGCCAAGTCCACTGGTCTGGGTACAAAGTGAGGCAGAACATCATGGTGGAAGGGCATGGCAGAGGGAAACAATTCAGGACATGGCAACAGGAAGGAGAAAGAGATAGAAACACAGAGAGAGACAGAGACACAAAGAGCTTTGCTCACCAGGAAAAAAAAATATATAAATCCAAAAGGCATGCCCCAGTGACCCACCTACTCTAGTTACACCCCATCTGCCTACAGTTACCATCCAGTTAATCCATACCCATGGATTAACCCTCTGATTACAACTCCCACCATCTAACCATCTCACCATCTCTGAACATTCTTGCATTGTCTCACACATGAGCTTTTGGGGAACTCTTTATATCTAAACTATCACAGTGTTGACACAAAAGAAAATTTCATATATATGTGCACCATTCGGAAGCATTTGTGATGCATCCTATCGCAGGGGTCTGCAAATACGTGTGATGTGGTGGTTTTCTTTGATTTCCCTTTGAAAGTTTTGATAATCAGATTTTAAACTTTCAAATTAGAAAGAGATCACAAAACTCTCCAAGAACCCTCAATGGGGAAGGAATGCAGTCTGATTGTTTTTGTGAGGTATTCTATTATTTTAATTAAAATTAGTATGATTTAAATAAAATAGTATAATAGTACAAGAAAATAAGGGAGATTATACACATAGGCAAATTCAACTACCATTCCCTCAATGTTTGTTTTTTCCAGATATTGAAAGTCCTCATAGCATAATGCTATTTGAAACACAGAAAAAGAAATGGAAAAATCCAGATAGATATTGAGAGACAGGGTGGAGGAAAAAGGGAAGGAAAGAAGGAGAAAAACATCTAAGTTTTCAAAACTCTATGGAAGAATGGCTGGGTGTGGTGGCGCACGCCTGTGATCCCAGCAGCTCAGGAGGCTGAGGCAGGAGGATCACAAGTTCAAAGCCAGTCTCAACAAAAGCGAGGCTCTAAGCAACTCAGTGAGACCCTGTCTCTAAATAAAATACAAAATAGGGCTGGGATGTGGCTCAGTGGTGGAGTGCCCCTGGGTTCAATCCCCAGTACTGAAAATAAAAAAAACTCTATAGAAGAATTACATATAGGAAGTGAATAATAAGTATTTGTTGAATTAATCATTTTAAATGTTTTACAAAACTGTATGCTTTAAATTTTTAACTACAGAGAACTTAAAAAATGATAAATTGGAAAGGAAATCAATAGAGCAAGACAAGGGTTCTTTTAAAAAAAATCTATGGTGTATCCGTCCATTAAAAACGATGTTGCAGATGTACATTGACACATGAAAATACATTTAAAATGTTAAGAGAGAAAGCACACTAAACACAATACAAAGAGCATAATCTCTCCTTTGTTTAAAACTAAGTTTTAAAGAATATGAATAAAAATATCAATAAAGGTTATTTCCAGGTGATAGGGGTCTAATGTTAATAAAAATTCATTAAAAAATACAAATAAGTTTTTTTTTCTCCTCTGTTCAGATAGCAGGAGAGGAGCTGAGTTTTTCTAATGTTGAACACTAAACTCTGACATATGCAAGAGCTTATGGTTCATCTACATTTTTGCATGGCCTTTATTACTTATTAAGACAACATGATCATTTATCTTCAAAAATAGCAAATAAAATCCCCATTCAGAGGGGTATCAGTGTGTCCTCACAGAAGCTCAGGCAGAGGGACAGATCAGAGGTGGCAATGATGCTTGGAGGTTGCAGTGTGTGACACAAGAATGGAATGATGAGGAAGACTTTTTAAATACTGATGCCTGAGTCTCAGGCCCTAGAGATTCAGACTAATTTCTCTGTGCTCAGTGATCTGGGCATTCATATTTTCCAAAGCTCCGCCAGTCATTTCAATGTGTAGCCAAAGTTGAAAACATCACCTTAATGTTGTATGTATTTAAAGTCAAGCTCATCCCCAAATCAGGACCTCTGCTTCCATTAAAATAGATCTCCAAGTAGGAATGACATTCCCTTCATCCCAACTGGGATCCCATGTTATGTCCGGCTCTTCCAACCCAACACCAACATCACCTCCCATGTGGTCTTATGTCCTGACCCCCACGCTACTGTCTCTTCAGAATGAGTGCCTCTCTGGACCCCTTCCTATCATCCCCAAAACATTCTGAGTACTTCCTGAAGTATAAGTGAGCAGTCCCTTGCATTTCACAGATCTCACCAGCTCCATCTTGCTGGTCAGTGCATCAGTCTGAGACCCCACTTCAAACACACTGGGATGTGTCTTCTACCTTTGATGAGAACTCATTTTGGGAGTCCATTTATGAATGTCATCACTCTCTACATGCATAGCTTACTCTGACATAAATAACAAAATTTTAGGCACAACCAAATATGCATAAAATAAATATTCTCTGTTTTTATTTGCCTTTATACCAAGCCTCATACCACCTGGGTTTCTCTTAGCCATGAAGTAGAATCTGGCAGAATAATAATCCTGAATTGCATCAAGTAGCAGAGCAAGACCAAGATTACTAACCTACAAGCTCAATTGCTTTGTACTCGGGCAGATGAACAATTAGTGCAACTAAACCACCATTTATTCTCACATCAAAAATCTTCATTAAGCTTCTCCAGCGACCCCCCACTATAACTGTTCCTAGACTATCAGCAAGAATTTCTGCAAAAGAGTTCGAATGTGGTTAGGCTTCCTGTTTCCTCTTGCTCTGTCTTGCAATAACTAAATTTGGCCACGAACTTCATGATGTTACTTCTGCTTTTGTGGTAAAGTGTGTAAAAATCTCTGAATAATAAAAAAATTTAAATAATAAAGAAATAATTATTAAAAAATATTAAGCAATCTCTGGGAACTTTTAGGTCTAAATTTAGGTGACAGAGTATCATCCCAGCTGCTGTTATCTAAGGTTGCAAGTCCTGCTCTAGTGTCTATTCATAGGTAAGTGAAGCCCTACTCAAGCGTGGTGACACTTTCAAAGAATGATTTATAGGATCTATTTATTGCTTTAAAACTGCCAAAATAATTATGTTTTCAGCAAGAATTTTCGCTAACATGTACCATGACCAGAAAATACCTCTTTTCCATACAGGCAGGTGTCATTAAATAATTGTAAGTGGTATTCCCCATCCTTTAAATGGTAAGAACCAAGGGCAAATGGTGGTACTTGGTTGTTCACATAACATCTTCCCATGTTCAAAGATGTCAGCCCTTTATTTTCTATTTTTTTTCCATCCCATTGAATCTATACATTGACTCTCTTTGGAGATAACTATATGATTTTAATTTTATCTGATAGAGAGCTTTATTTGTATTTGAACATTCCCGCAGGCGATATATAATTTAGAAGGTATATTATTTCAATTATATACCACTTGTACAAAATGTCCCTATAGCATGCTGTTCAAGGGAGAAAATGGCAATATAATAAAAAGATTAATAATACCCTATAATCTGTGTAACATGAAAGGTATAATGTTGATATTAAATATGACCTTCATTATGCATTTCATTACCTCATGGTAGCCATAAGCTCTAAGTTCCATAATCAAAGCATGTGTCTAATTTACCATTAGAACTTTGCAACATTGGCTGCATCACAGGCAATTTTTGGAGCATTTTATATTCATTGAATAAATGAAAGAATGTATGGGGGCAGTGATTAAGTGAAGAAAAGCATTTTTAAAATCACCTGCTCTCTGAGTATTCAGAAGCTCTATCTTGAATCTGTTAGGAATACAGGGGGCGAGGGGAGGCAGAAGGTAACTGGTAAATGTTACTTGGGCACAAACAGCAGATGGGTAAGACTGAAGAAAGGTGCACATGACCCCCAGTGTCATTCGGTTGGGGCCCAAAGTTTAACAGGGGTTTTTAGCATCCACATTTGAAGAGCTGGTTTATGCACAAATGCCAACCCATTACATTTCTTTTGAAATAGAAAAACACAGAGAAAATCATGGTGGGAGAGCAATTATAAATGTCTTCAGAACTATAACATAGAACACAATAAAAAAACATATCATCTAATCTCAGGAAACACACGGTGCTAGAGGAACTGAGTCACAAGTACCTTCTGCTTGATTTTAAAAGTGTGGTTGTGGGGAAAAAGGCACACTTGTACGTTGCTGGTGAAGTTGCAAATTGGTTCAGCCACTCTGGAAAGCAATGTGGGGATTCCTCAGAAAACTTGGAATGGACCCAGCTTTTGACCCAGTTATCCCACTCCTTGGTTTATATACAGAGGACTTAAAATTAGCACACTACAGTAACACAGCCACATCAATGTTTATAGCAGCTCAATTCACAATAGCTAGATTGTGGAACCAACCTAGATGCCCTTCAACAGATGAATAGATAAAGAAACTGTGATATATACATACAATTGTAATACTACTCAGCCATAAAGAAGAAAAATATCATGGCATTTACAGACAAATGGATGGAATTGGAGAATATCATACTAAGTGAAATAAGCCAATCCCCAAAAAACAAAGGTCGAATGTTTTCCCTAATAAGTGGATGATGACATAAAATCTGGTTGGGGGCCATGGGGGTGAGAGAAGAATGGAAGAGCTTTAGATTATGTAGAGGGAAATGAGAGGGGGAGGTGGTGGGGGTATGAAAAATTGTGGAATGAGACAGACATCATTACCCTAAGTACATGTATAATTAACAAGAATGATATGAATGTACATCACACACAACCATAGAAATGAAGATTTGTACCCCATGTGTGCAATGAATCAAAATGAAGTCTCTCAAAATAAAAAGTACACACAGATATTTTTATATTAGTTATCTGCTGATTTGTTCTTTCTTCTTTTTCAAATATTCTGTGTACATAATCACACTTGTCATCCTGCTAATCCTCAACAAAAACACTTAATAGCCTTCTTGAGGAGTTTAACCGAGTAGCTTTAAAAACGAATGGGAAGCTGAGTATGGTGGAGCGCACCGGGAATCCCAGCAGCTCAGGAGTCTGAGGCAGGAGGATCACGAGTTCAAAGCCAGCCTCAGCAATTTAGCAAGGCCCTCAGCAACTTAGCAATACCCTGTCTCTAAATAAAATATAATAAAGGGCCAGAGATGAGACTCAGAATTATGTGCCCAGTACTAATTGATTTGAGGTATCTCTAGTCTAAAAGACCCTAACACAGCATCCGTTCAAACCACTTCATGGCTGGACAGGATAGAAAACAGCATGTGATTTGGTAAAATTTCAGAAGAAAGGTAAAATCAGTGCAATCCAGTTACTTATTTTGTCAATTTCCCCACGGGCAGTTTTGAGGATACAAAATAAAAAGAGGACAGATTTGATGAGTACAGAAAGATAAGCCAAAGTGAGGCAGGCCTATAGCCATTTTCATAGCAAATTCCCATTAGATTAAACCTGAGCTAAAGGTCCAAATGTATAGTTATTTAACATTGAACATCATCTATTATATTGACATTTTTTTTTGATTGGGAGAAGTTGGTTCAAATTTATAACTGACTATAACTGAGCTACCTCTTCAGCCCTTTTTATTTTTTATTTATAGACGAGGTCTCACTAAGTCGCTGGCCTTGAACTTGTGATCCTCCTGCCTCAGACTTCCCTATTGCTGGGAGGACAGACTCCTATTGTGAATCCCAAACAAACCCAAGATAAAGAGGAATTTCTTTGCATTATTTTTAAATTATTTGAAGGCAACAGCCAACATCTTTTGTAGTATGTAATTCATACAAGTTTAAATGAGAAGCACCCTAAGCAATCACAGATAGGTCATATTCCTTTATCCCCACACCCCTGCTTTCTAGATGAGAGACATCATGACCATAGACCAAAGATGGTGACTAGAAATTAAAGTTTTCCCAAAAATGATGGAAAAGAACAGAACAATGTCTGATGAGGAAAAAAATACATGCCTAGGAGTCAGGCAGATCTAAGATTAAATCTTTTCTCTGTCCTTATATCTCTTCTCTATTCAGAATGTCCTCCCTAGCTGCCATCTTTGCCTATTCAATCTTTTCATCTTTCTCTTTTTGTCCCAGTTTTACTTGGTCTTCACTGCTCCTATTCTCTCTCTTCCCTCCCTCCCTTCCTCCCTCCCTCCCTCCCTTCCTTCTGCAATTCTGTGAACAGGACCCAGGGCCTTGTGCATGCTAGGCAAGTGCTTAACCACTGAGCTACCTTCCCAGCCCTCTGTTCTAATTTTAGATGCTTTTTATTTTCCAGTTAGTAGTTGCATAAATATTAGTTTTCCCCATTAAGAACTCAGGGGAAAAGGTGTTTGTGCTAATTTGTCCTACTATCCTTTTTAACTTTCTTAAAAAATATAAAATATCTCAAAAAATTGTATCCAACCCATGGCTAATGAGGATAGAAATAAGATGTGAAAACTGGTTCCAAGAACATTTAAAGAAACAGGTATTTATAGATGATTTAATGAAGGAATGTTAGGAATAATAATGCTGGGTTAAATACAGACCTGATTAAACATCCAATGAGAAAATAAACCTTAATCTTCTATGCTTACCACTGATCAGAATCATATACATCTTTATGAAACAAACTTTTGCAACATACCATGTGAATTCATCAAGCGTAGGCCTGATGAAAAGTTATTAAAACAAAATACATTACATGATGCTTGAAAGACCCTGTGCCTTCAAGGGTCTTTCAAGGGTCTTCTGTGTCTCTTCAATGTCCAAACTATGTTTTCCAAAGAGTCCTGCCAAAAATAATTATTTAGCAAATGGATTGGAATACAGAAGAGTCAACATAGTTTTGGAACAAAGCTTCTAAACTAGAATTTTCTTATAATGAAAAGCTACATTTTTCCCTATAGGCAGAATAAAGTATTTTTAAGTTGTGCCATCTGTCCAGCCCCTGGCTCTCAGCAAATGTGACTTTGTGTCCCCAGCTTCGCTTTCTCACTCTTTGTCCAATGTCTCCCCTAGATACCCCTTTCCTCTCCATGAACTGCCCTTCATTAATGGCTCACACCTATTTCCATTCCCAAGTTCGGTTTTATCAAATTGCTGGTTGGAGAAATTTCTGAGCTATAAATACACGAGGCAGATAGACCTTTACCAGTGACTATCAGAGCTGTAATTTATTAGTTTATCAGGACGACAATTTGACAGCTCCTTGTTGTGTCTGTCCAAGGCGACCCAGGTTTTCCTATTTTCTCCTCACTGTGTCTACCTATTCCTGACTCTCAGATCCCACAGGACTCCATCTCAGCCACAGACTGCCTTGTCTTCATTTATTATACTCCTGGCTGTGGAACAAAGATGGCCCGGAGCATTTTTAAATCAGGGACATGCAATGGAAATTATTTCTCTCCTCACATTTAGTCAGAGACACAACAGAGCCTCCTGTCTGCTTCCCATTAAGCATATGGAGATACTCATCATCAATTTTCAGGATCTGCATTTTCAGAGGAGGGGGATTGTGGTAGTGGTAACAATTAGCTGATCATTAACTCCTGCAATCTGCCCAGTCAGCTTGCTTCTGCTGCGTAGCCCACCCAGGGCTGCAAGGGTAGAGTGAGCCGGGCATGAAGATCATGAACTTGGAATAGAAAGCACTGGTCTTGTTTCTTGGAGGTAACGTCTTCCCTAGGATTTGTTTATTGCATCCAAAGAGAAAATGAACAAGAGGAATCGTGAAAGTCTGGTGTGACAGTGAGAATCTCCATCATGTTCAAGGCACTCCATGAATTCTGCCATTTAGAGAGAATAATATTCTTTAAAAATATGAAAGATAACAATATGCTTTTCCTGTTTAAGAAAAGGTGGATGCTGCTCCGCCAAAATCAAAGTAACCAAAAAGTAAAAGAAAATTGAAAACTAATCGCATCACCATCTGAAGTTATTCCACAGAGGATATTTCACATGCAGGTTCTTTAAATGTGTTGGGCTGGGTAGGACTTGGTGTTTGCTAAACAAGCAACTTACCACCAAGGTACACCCCAGCCCAATAAAAAGTGACAAAGATATAAACAGATGTCACATGTTACTTTCAAGGAACTTTGGGATGGACTCAAGTTTTCATAGGCAGGGTACATATTCAAACACCAGAATAGGGATCTGTGTTAAAGGTGGAAATCAATTAAATATTAAATAAAACCAACAGGCCATTTTGGTGGGATTGATTAAGACTAGTAAGAAGAATTTACAGGGAGAAGATGATCAATCCCCCTTTAACTGGGAAAATGCTGGAGAGCGAACCTGAAGAACACAGAAGATACAGGCACAAGTATGAGAATAGAGAATCAAAGGTATATTTATTTTCCTATTTCAAGGGTCCACAACAAAGCAAGATCCTTAGCAAGATTTATACCTTAAACAAACTTTTACAGGTGAAATTTAAATTGGTTCCCATCTCTCTTCTGCCATAAAATGGTGAATAGTTGATTATCATAAAATGAATCTTTCAATACTTGGAAACAGTTAAGTATCCTCTTAGCTGTCTTTCTACACTATAAAATTACTTATAGACTAACTTATGAATCATGCACATACCTTTTGAACAAGCTCAGTACATAAATTAACAATTCCCCTTGAGGAAGAAACTCATGTGTTCTTTTAAAATATTTGCTACTCTTTCCATTTTTATAGCATTTTTTTCTGCCAAAGCGCATGGGGAGTCTCACATTTATCATGGTAATGGCTGTGCTTTGTTTACATTTAGCATCTTTAGACAAAGAATGCAAACTACTTTGGGGACAAATTCACACTTTACAAGTGTTTTTTTTTTTGAGACAGGGAACATCTTCTCTAAATTTAAGAACAGTATTAGTATTTTCTATCATAGAGCACATGCATCAGAATTTAGGGTGGAGTTCCTGAGTAGGGCTTATGACAGGAAATGAGAAGCAAGGAGGGAAGAAAGAAGAAAAACAAAGAAAATTAAGCCTTAAAAGAGTCGACTTCTATTCAACATTGTCCTTGAGACTCCAGGCAGAGCAATTAGAAAGAAATTAAAGGGATAAGAATAGGAAAAGAAGATCTCAAAAATCCCTCTTTGCTGACAACATGAGTCTATATTTAGAATACCCAAAAACTCCACCAGAAAACTTCAAGAGCTCACAAATGTATTCAGCAAAAAGCAGGATATAAAATTAACACCCACAAATCAATTGTGTTCCTATACATCATTGATAATTCAACTGAAAGAGAAATTAAGAAAACTACTCCATTCACAGTAATATCAAAAAATATTAATTGGGAATCAATCTAACAAAAGAGGTGAAAGTCCTCTACAATGTAAATGAGAGAACACTAAAGAAAGAAATTGAAGAAGACCTTAGAAGATGGAAAGACCTCCCATGTTCTTGGATATTCAGACTTAACATTGTCAAAATGGCCATACTACCAAAAGCACTATACAGATTTACTGCAGCTCCTATTAAAATCCCAATGGCATTCTTCATAGAAATAGAAAAAGCAGTGATGAAATTCATTTGAAAAATAAGAGACCCAGAATAGACAAAGCAATCCTTAACAAGAAAGATGATTCAGGAGGCATCACAATACCAGACCTTAAAAACTACTACATCACAATAGTTACAATAATGACATGGTATTGGCCCCAAAACGGACATGTAGACCAATGGTACACAATAGAAGACACAGAGACACACCCACATAAATATAGTTATCGCAGACAAAGGCACCAAAAACATACATTGGAGAAAAGATAGCCTCTTCAACAAATGGTGCTGGGAAAACTGGAAATCCATATGCAGCAAAATGAAATCAGACCCTTATCTCTCATGCTGCATAAAATTCAAAGTGGATCAAGGACCTAGGCCTTAGACCAGAGTCCCTGTGCCTATTAGAAGAAAAAATAGGCCCACCTCTCCATCATGTTGGCTTAGGAACTGACTTCCTTAACAAGACCCTAAAATTCAAGAAGTAAAATCAAGAATCAATAAATGGGATGGTATCAAACTAAAAAGCTTCTTTACAGCAAAGGAAATAATCAAGAGTGTGAAGAGAGACCCTACAAAATTGGAGAAAATCTTTGTCACCTGCATCTAAGAAAGAGCATTAATTTCCAGGATATATCTTTATATATCAAAAACTTAACATCAAAAAACCAAATAACCCAATCAATAAATGCCCAAAGGAACTGAACAGGTACTTCGCAGAAGAATACAATTGGCCAACAAATATGTGAAAAATTTTCAACATCTCTAGCAGTTACAGAAATATGAATTAAAACTACAGTGAGATTTCATCTCACTCTGGTCAGAATGGTAATGATCAAGAATACAAGTAATAGTAAGTGTTGGCAAGGATGTGGGGAAAGGGTGCACTCATACATTGGTGGTGCGACTGCACATTGGTTCCACCACTCAGGAAAGAAATATGGAGATTCCTCAGAAAACTTGCAATGGAACCACCAATTGATCCAATTATTCCACTCCTAGGTTTATACCCAAAAGACTTAAAATCAGCACACTACAGTGACGCATGCACATCAATGTTTGCAGCAGCTCAATTCACAATAGCTAAGCTATGGAACCAACCTATATGCCCTTCAACAGATGAATAGATAAAGAAAATGCGGTACATATACACAATGGAATATTACTCAACCATAAAGAAAAATGAAATTATGGCATTTGCTGGTAAATGGATGGAACTAGAGACTATCATGCTGAGTGAAATAAGTCAATCCCCCCCAAAATAAAGACTGAATGATCTCTCTGACATGCAGATACTAACTCACAATTAAGGGGGTAGAGGGAAGAATAGATGTTCATTGGATTAGACAAAGGACAATGAAGAGAAGGAAGGGGAATAGGAAAAGGAAAGAACAGAACAGAATGAATCAGACATTGACTGTCCAATGTGCATATGTGACCAATGTAATTCCACATCATGTACAACCAGAATGGGAAATTATACTCCATATATATATAATAAGTCAAAATACATTCTACTGTCATGTATAACTAATAACAACAACAAAAAAGAATAAAGGATAGAGAATCCAAAAATAAAAATCACCAGTGTTCAAATGCATTTCTCAGTTCTCTAATACTCTGCATTTATAATTCACTGACTGGGCTACTCATCTAAACTGTCATTCCATGGAGGTAATCAAAATTTTACTTATCTATATATCTATCATATGTGTTTAATCTTAAGTAAGTCTGTGCATCTCTATACCTGTGCATATGTAAGTATATTCATATAGACACTAAATAAATACATATTTATATGGAAAAAATGAGAAGTGAATATTCTTTCCTTCAGTGTATTTCTTCTCATTTTCATTTCCTTTTTTTTTTTTTTTGGGCAATGTGGGTTGTGGGAATTGGACCCCAGGGTTTTGTACTTCTCTCTACCCCCCAACTACACCCCAACCCTGTCCCTCATTTCTGAACTTTTGTCTTCCTATTTTGGTGAACTTTGACCCCTTTCACCCCCAAGCATAGCTTTTCCAGAACTCAGTCTCCCTCTCCACATATCCCTCCTCCTCATTTCCACTGGGTGATTTACAATACCACCCCCAGTCACAGATAAATCTTTTAAGTCTACTCAGGGACTTGCCGAAAGCTCTTCTTTTATCCAGACACCAAAAGATCCTTCTTCACTCTTCACTGCGGAAATGTTCTCTTTCTCCAAATTCCTTGCAACTTCCTTCCAGAATAATATAAATTCCCTGCACTTCTTGAACTAATCTATTTTAGTTTTCCAGTTACCTTTGCGGCCACTCTCCTATATCTCTTGCTGAGCTTCTCTGACCCCCAGGTTCTTTGTTTCTGCAAAGGGGGCCTCTTTCCACACAGATAAATTCTTATAAATTATTCGTAAAGAAAAATACAGTCAGGATATTCCCCATGACAAACAGGACTCTCTTAGGATGAAGGGAGTCAAACCTCTCAAGAAGGAATGAAACAGAAACTTTCAGTATTATGGGGTTAATGACATACCAGAAAATCAGGAATTAAAAAGAGGACCCATCTCCAAGGGTCCTGAATTAAGGTAATGCACCTGGAGAGAGGAGGTGAAGAAGTTAGGTCAGCCTTCTGAAACTATGAGCTCAGCAGAAGTGCCCAGAAGCCAGAGATAGCTGAACAAGGTCACTGATAACATACCCACTGAGACAGGTCAATGGAGTTCACCTGTTCTGAAAATATTAAGGACTTTCCCAGATAATAAGAGGTAAATTCCAGAAGGGGAAAGACAAACCCATACTAAAAACAGTTACTAAAGTAACCTGAGCAGAGTAGAACAGTTCAATAATAATAAGACATGGGCTATAGCAACCGCCATGATGAATAAGGGCAACCGCCATGATGAATAAGGGCAGAGGTGCACTTGAACCTTCTGTAGGATGATGTGAAGGGCCCATGATGCAGCCTATCCTGTAGATGCTATAAAATCTGTACACCTCTGTCCTTTGAACCAGCATGACACTTCAAGTCAGTGCTATTTATTTTATTGTTCAGGAAGCCATCTAATAAAAAACCTTGTTTCCATCTGGGTGGCCTTCATCTGGTTCTTCTGATGGAGAGGGCAAGAACCCACCCTGCCTGCAGATGACAGACCAGGGGTGTAGCTTGGTGGTAGAGGGCTTGCCTGGTATGTGCATGCAGCCACGGGTGCCATCCCAGCACCACAACAAAACAAAGCAAACAAAATCAAACAACAAACAAACAAAAAAATACCCAGGCAAGAGGTTAAGGATGGCAGGATGCCAGAATATGCCAAGATGTCGGTGAGGTCATCTACAGACCTGCTTCACCCATGTTTCCATGGGAACTCCCACCCTGGCTCCATAGCACCACCCACATTGCCATAGCAACTCCCACCACAGAGAATTTATCACCATGGCAACTCCACCATAAGTTCTGTATTCTAATTAGGTGAAAATAAACTAACCAATGGGAACAAAGGAGGCTGGGTCTCCAATCAGCTTCACAGGGAGCAGACAGAAGACTGGATTCCACTGGGTCCTTGAGCCTTTCTCTCCCCCTAGGCTGGCTCCACTGTAGGGAGTGTACTCTTAGCACCCTCACTTGGAATAAATCTATATTCTGGCTACTGCTTCTGTGTGTCTTGCTCAATTCTTTCTTCAAAACACACCAAGAACCTGGACCCCACCTGGCCCTTCCATTTGTACCACCACCACTCAGACACCCACAAAATAAATGAAGACCTACAGAAAATAAGCAAAGGGAAAATTTAAAGCTAACCTTTCAATAATGTATGTTAGCATTTGATTCCAATTAAAACCAAAGAAATACACAAAATTATGAAAATTTCATTTTTAATGTAACTGGTTAAATGCCAGAGATACGGTAATTCTCAAGTTTTATGAGAATACCATTAGCAGTGTCCCCTCACACATGACTGGAAATGATGCAGGCTTCTTGAGAAGAATGGAACAACTTGCATGTAGAGAAACAGATCTTTGAAACTGTAATTTCATTTCTAGGAACTTATCCTAGAGATTCCATCCCAAGTTAAGTCTGGGATTTCTTTCAAAGTGCATGACAAGGTTAATTAAAATAGTACAGTGTTGGGGGGAAAGGACCTGAAGGTTCAGAAACAGGGCACACCTCTCTGCACCTTCTTCCCACCACATTTAGAGAAGTTAGCTTCTCTTTCAATGTTAAGGGGGACTTACATACCCCGAGAGGCACTTGGATCCAGAATCCATGTGTCATCTTTGATTTCATATTTCAATGCTTCCAAGTGTTTCCAAATTCTATTGGTCACAACAGTATTATGTGACTCATCAGTTACTGTGTTGTGATGTCAACATTGACCCAACTGGTTAACCCTTGTTTCTTTTCACCTGGATCATAGCAAATAATAAATTCATATCCATGCATCTTATCTTTATCTGTTACTATACAGTGTTTCTGTATTAATTTCCTAACACATAAAAATGCAATCTATTTTTCCTTCAATATTCTGCAGACAATTCACCTTGCTATGCATGACCCTCAACAGAAGGTTCCGAATACTTATTTTTAGCTCCATCACTTATTATTTTCCACATATACCTCGTCTTCCTAGGTTCAGTGCAGCCTTGTGATGATAGCTAGCCCACCCTTTCTGTTATGCCCTTTTGCAACTGAGTCTTAATACAGAAAACTAGTCTTCTTTCGACCCTTCCAAAACTCCCGTTTTTAGATCCTGTCCTACCTTGATTTCTTTTTTAAGGAATATCATTCAATAAGTGCCCAGAGTTCTCCTGACCTCCTTAATGCAATGAGTTTTCTACCTCCCTTGAATATCCATTTCTGTAAGTTGATACTTTTTTCTAATTTTCTTTTTAGTTGTTGATGGTTATTTATTTATTTATGTGTGGTGCTGAGAATCAAACCCAGTGCCTCAGATGTGCTAGGCAAGTGCTCTGCCACTGAGCTACAACCCCAGCCCAAGTTGGCACTTTTTGATGATACTGAATGTCAGCTGCCTGTCATATTTACTACACTCCTCTAATTCCCTTTATTAAGTCTTAGAGCCATTGAGAACAAGGGTGTTGAAAAGAAAACCTTGTTATTTAAGTACAACCAGGGAAATGAGAAGTTGTACCCCATTGGTATATAATAAATTAAAATAAAAGATAAATAAGTTAATTAATTAATTGATTTAATTAAAGAAATGACTGCAGTCCTGTGGCATGCCCCGAGTTCATGCTCAGGCATACGTGGAAAGAAAGGGAGAAGACTAGCAATGGTGAGTCGCCATTTTGCTACTGGGGAGTGGGTGCTACTGGGGATTGAACCCAGGGCCATGCACACGCTCAGTACATGCTCTACCACTGAGCTACATCTTATTTTTTTTTTTTAATGGATCCCTTTCCATGTTGGGTTTAAACTAGTCTCCTAGAAGAGTCTACTTAGAAAATTCCTGGTTGCCCATTATTTTATTGAGCAAAAAGCTCATTCAGGTGGAAAAGAGGAAGGTACATATTGTAGCCATTGCTACCAATAAGAATCCTATTTTCTTAACTTACATTTGGCTCAAAACCAAATCCACAGTCACCTCTGTGGTTTAACCAGGCCTCAATCATACTTTCAAAGAAATAGAAGCATCACACATCTATGAACGCTTGAATCTTGGAAAGTACACAGGGTGCTTTCCATCAGACTATTTTGTCTCCACCACCTCCTTTTGATTTCTGTTAGGACGGAGAAAATCTACCTGATGGAGCTCCCGGGGAGATTGTTTCTCTGTGGAGTCCAACATCACACTACAAACTACTTTAAAATGTTTCTGGAAGTAATAAATCATTAATTTAAAATGAATCTTCATTACAAAAGCTTGAATGTACTTGAAGTATCTGAGAAACCCTTGAAGTTATGAATATATAAAACCTCAAAGCTAGTCATTTTATAAATAAAAATCATTAAATTTTAATCAAAAGAAGATTTCTTCAATGTAGGCTCCTAAATGTTTTATATCCGATATTCAGGGAAAGGTTTGCTCTTTCCCACTGTCTCAGCCTTGAAGCCCCCGCTCCTTCTATTTGCCTTAATCTCAGACACATTTCAGCCTGTGTATATAATTGATTTTATAGAACTTAGAGACCTATTCTGGCACCCGGCCCAACTTCTAGGAAGATTAAAAAAAAAATAGGTAGTCCTTCCTTTTAAAATTTTTGTTCTCAATTTATGTTATTTATGAATTTTTTAAAAAATGCATTCATCTAATCCTGAGATTACAAAACAGATATTTTTGATATAAGCTTTCTCCTTTATGAGTTATAAAGTTTTGTGAATCCTCTGGTAGAAGAAACCACTGGTTCTTGCAAGATGATCAAATACCATGTTAGTTTAAGAGTTTGACAAGAATTATATCTCCTTACTAAAAAAATACATAATTTATAATTTACATATATTCTATTAAACATAGATTATTAAAGTCATATTATGGTGGTCAATTTCCTAACTGCCAGTGTTATTTGGAGTTCAATGAAGTGTTTGAAGATATATATTCAGCACATTTTTAATCCCATTGAAAGATAAATAGTAAGGAAAACATATAAAATTTACTTGAAATGTTATCTGCATATCAATTTCCATAGAATACAACTTTTGGTGATGTAAAATCACAGAAAGAAACAGGAAAACCAAAGCCATAAAAAAATTTTAAATGATCATTTTTTTGTGATGCTGGAGTTTAAATCCAGGCCATTTATGTGTCGGACAAGTGCTGGACCATGGAGTACATAGCTAGCCCAGAAAAATTAGTTTAAACACAGCTACTAAAATATGACAATATTCAGTGAACAGCCTAGACCTAAAACTAGTAATGATGATACCCCCATGGTTGTAACCCTGGGAGTTTTGAATTATCTGTATTGTAGTTAGTTATATACTAAATGCAACTTTTTTCAGAGTTTAGATAGCTTCCTATAAAAAAGATCAGTAAATAGGTCCTCATTACCTTTAAAGATGAGGAGAGGCATTTTCTGTAGTGGAATGAAATGCACCTAAGAGGACCATTCTAGTAAATAAGGTGGTTTCCTGTGGGGGTGCAGTGTAACAACTCAAGAGCTCACATACACACCCACTGCAACTGACGGTTCAGTGGATGGATGGTACAGAGTAGAAGCCAGGTTTCTGTTTGGTAGGGGAAGGGGATTAGAAGTAAGCAAGGAAAGAAATTTTAAAATATTCCAAGTCTTGTTGGACTTGAGTTGCATGTGTCAGGAAGAACTCATGTCTACCATAATAAACAGATGCATATAGAATGAATTACAGAAATGTGCATGTTTAGACATTAGGATGCACATTTTCTTCTCTATCAGCTGGGGGGAGGAGTTCCCAAATGAACAGCACCCCTACAGCAATCAGCACACCCTGCACCCAGATATTGGTTTCTCCAAAATGAAAAGAAAAGGAACCAAAACTCTGGAGAAATGGATATTAAGGCCTAGATGGGGATTACAGAAGGTTATCCAGAAATCTTGCAGTAACAGAGAGCAAGGTAGTGCTAAAAATAAAACCAAATATTAAACCAAAAAGAAAGAAAAAGAAAAGCAACAACAAAAGGGGATCTGTCCCAAGTTCATAGTGGTCAACTGAAGGACCATCCAATGTCCAGAGTTAAACATCAGCAACGAGATAGAAAAGGTAGTCATAGATTACAAGCCACAGTATAAAACACCCATGAGTTCATGCTGATATAAATGGATGAATGAACAAATAAATGGAGAAAAGAGACTAATCTGTTGTGCAGAAGAATTCCAGAGTCTATGTAGAGACACACCACTGAAGGAGGTGGAGAGTTTCTCTCTATACTCTTCTTGCTAAAGAATGCATCAGAGAAAGGAGGAAAATGGGTAACTTTACATCAGAGAAACCTGACACATATGGAGTAAGATGGGGGACAAAAGCCAGTGGTGTAAGTCACATTGATAGCTCTTGAGATGACATGATGACAGTGGCCCAGATCGCTGTCCTTTTTTTCCTAGAAGCACACATCCCCAATATAATCATGAGAAAAACATCACACATATCCCAAATCTGGAACGTTCTACAAAATACTGGAGCAAGAGTTCTCAAATCTATCAAAGCCATCAAGACCAAGGAAGTCAAGTCTATGAAACTGTCGAAGTTAAGAAGCATGTTAGGAGACACAGTGACCGAAGGTAGCATGGCCCCTGTATGGAACGCAGGTGACAAATACACCTGACTAATGTATGACAATAGCAAGGTTGCAATGCACCATTCTAATGCACGGCTAGCAGTGCAATAGAGGAAACTGGGTTTGCAGGGCATGAGAATCCCCTTACTCTCTTTATAACTCTTCTGCACATCTAAGATTTTATAAGCAGCTAAATGAAATTAATGATGAAGCCTTTTAGGAAACAGAACTGATCTGTGTCTCGATTCCCACATTTGCATCAGCATCTCAGGATTGAGTCGGTCACTCACTAGCTCTGAAAATTGACACAACTCATCTCCACTGTCAAAGCCTCAGTTTCCACATCAGTACAATGGGGCTAATCATACTTACAGAATACTTTCAGGAATAAATAAGACAAATCAAGTTTAGAACTAAGCATCTGGCACACATTTGAGGAAATGCTCTTTTTACGGTGGTGTACCAGTTATGTTTATTATAATTTCATCTATGTTTATAATAGAGTCAATGTACATAATGGAGACAGATGGAGGGGCAGGGTAGTAGAAAACTCTAATAAAAGGCAGGACAAACACTTAAAATAATTCTTACCATCTCATCTATCCTTTGATTCTGGCTTCTGATACAATATTAAAGTGAGAACTGGTGCTAAACGCATGCTGGTCAGGTTACAATAATCCCATTTCTGTTTGGGAGAATAAACAGCCTAATTAGTGAACTTTTGCAGTGACCAATTTGCTTCTCCTGGAAATCTAGGTTAAAGGGCTCACTTAGTGGCTTTTACCCACACAAAGGAAACTATTTTTTCCTCTCTGATAAATTGTGTAACTCAAAGGTCAATAATGGTATCATGTATCACAACTCCCTTCTCGTGCCTTTGAGAGCCTGAGGGCAGCCATTCTAATGTGATCTGTCAGCCTTCACCTACAGATTTAGTACTTACTTGTAATATATTAATAGCTTCATTTTTAGATTTTGCTTTCTTCCCAAATAGCACTAAGGAATTGATTGCCAGCTCACTGAGTTGAGAATGGAAGCAGATTGTTGAGCATGAATTACGATCACAAAAATAGCATCAAGATTGCAGATTTGAATGTGATAAATAAGAGATAAGTTACAAAGGAGTTGGGAAGCCAGCAGGATGGTTTCGCCATTAGAAATGGAAGAGATGGGACTTGCCGAAGTGTTTAAAGTACAGAGAGAGTTGACAAAGCATGTGCTAAGAAATCCCGGTCTACCCTAAAATATGTGGACATTTGTTTCACCTTCCTTCTAAAGTGGGAGGTTTTCACAGGTCTTTAAAAAGTCACAGAAAACAAATAGTCATTGAGTCTACAGTAAGTGAAAGAAAATATATTAGATATGGAGTTCAATGACCATATCCACATGTTGCCTCCATTACCAATATAACAAAACCTCTACCAATACAATAAAACCATGGTAAAATCATTTTACCTGTCTAAATTATCAGCTCTTTTGCAATCAGTATCAGAAAGTTTTGTGATGATTAAGGCAGTCAGAAGCATTTGGGTAATGGCATTACATACAGTCATATTAGAGTGTTGTTGCTTACCAAACTAAATTTGAGTCAAAATTCTACCATTTACCAACAGGATATATTCAGACGAATTTTGTGGTTTGGATATGATGTGTCCCCCCCAAAACTCCTGTGTCAGTGCAGGAGGTGAATTGATTACAGAGTGGGAGTAGCAGTTCATCCAAGTCTGAATGGTTTGACGGGGAGGTGACCAGGCAGGTGGGGTGTGGCTAGAGGAGGTGGGTCACTGGGGTTGTGCCCCTGGAAGGCTGCATCTTCCCTGTGGCCCTTTCCCTTACTTTCTGACCACCAAGAAAGGAGCAGAGCTCTTTCACCATGGCCTTTGGCCATGCTGTTCTGCATCCACCTTGGGCATTTAGCAATGCATTGAGCCCACCATGCTCTAAACCTCTGGAACCATGAGCCAGAATAAACTACTGCTAGGTTGTGCCTGGTGGGTGTTTTAGTCACAGTGATCAACACTGACTAACCAAGAAACTGGTACTGAAAAGTGGAGCCATTGCTGTGGCTAACCTGACCTTGGGGTTTAGGAGCCTCTGGACCTAATTGGCAGGAGGAGTTTAGAAAACAGTGAGAGATACAGGCTGGAGAGGCATTAAACTGTTATCACCATAGTTTAATGGGCAATTCTGATGGGAACTCGAAAGAGCAGAATGAGAATAGGGCTGTGGAAAATATAGACCATGCTAATGAGGTTTCAGAGGGAATGTGGACTCTTAGAAATTGGACTGAAGACCATTTGTGTTACATTCTGGCAAAAATACTTGTATATATTTTGCCCAGGTCATGAGACTTTGTATGAGGCTGAGTTTAATGGACTAATTAATCTGGCAGAGGAAATTTCAAGGCAGCACACCATTCAAGTAGTGGCATGGATATTGCTGGCAGGTTTCAGCCAAGTGTACTGTTAGAATCAGAAGCAGATAGCCAAGAGAAGGGATTTTAAAAACTTCAAAGTTGGAAAGAAAAGTGAATGTAAAATTGGGCCAAGGAAGGTGTGGTTGGCAAGAAGAATAAGAGCACTAAAGAGGAGATAAATACTTTGCACAGAGACAAGATGCCCTGAAGAGCATCTCAAGTTGGTGAGACCATACCCACTGCAGGCTTAAAGGCATAAAAATTCCCATCAATGGAGCAGAATCAACAGCTGAGAAACAGTCCCACACAAATATGTGAACTGATCTTTGACCAAGGATAAAAAGCAATACCAGGAAGAAAAACAGACCTTTCAAAAAATGGATGTGGAAAAAGAGGTTATACCATACAAAAGAAAGAAGGAAAGAAAGAAAGAAAGAAAGAAAGAAAGAAAGAAAGAAAGAAAGAAAGAAAGAAAGAAAGAAGGGATGGAGGGAGGAAGAGTGAGAGAGAGAAAGAGAGGAAGGAAGGAAGGAAGGAAGGAAGGAAGGAAGGAAGGAAGGAAGGAAGGAAGGAAGGAAAAAGGAAAGGAAAGGAAGAAAGGAAGGGGGAAGGAAGGAAGGAGGAAGAAAGGAAGGAAAGGAAGGAAAGGAAGAAAGGAAGGGGGAAGGAAGGAAGGAGGAAGAAAGGAAGGGAAGGAAGAAGGAAGGAAGCAGGAAGAAAGGAAGGAGGAAGGAAGGAAGGAAGG